>OX422207.1:604834801-605434801 GCA_949130495.1 Sambucus nigra
GCTGCTCACGGTGCCGTTTGGGGGGTGTTTCGGGGTTTCTCCTTCTAACGGCATGTTTTCAAGCCTAAGTGTAGATATTCTGAAATTTGGGTTGTGCTCTCAAACCAGGGGTCCCGTGGCTACGTGGCCGGTTCCTATGAACTATGTTGGTCCCGTGTGAGGTGTTAGCGCCGCTCACAAGGCTGATTGGGGGGTGTTTCGGGGTTTCGCCCTCTAGCGGAAAGTTTTCAAGCCTAAGTGTACATATTCTAAATTTTGGTCCGTGCTCTCAAACCAGGGGTCCCATGGCCACGCGGTCGATTCCTATGAGCTACGTTGGTCCCGTATGAGGTATTGGCATTGCTCACGGGACTATGTGTGTGTGTGGGGGGGGGGGGGGGCGAGTTTTAGTGTTTCTCCCTCTAACGACATGTTTTCAAGCCTAAGTATAAATATTCTGAAATTTGGGTCGTGCTCTCAAATCTAAGGTCACGTGGCCACCCGGTCGGTTTCGATAAATTACGTTGGCCCGTTTGGGGGGTGTTTTGGGGTTTCGCCCTGTAACGGCAAGTTTTCAAGCCTAAGTGTAGATATTTTAAAATTTGACATGTACGCTCAAATTGGGGGTTCCGTGGCCAAGTGGTTGGTTCGTACGAGCTACGCTGGTCCCGTGCGAGGTGTTGGCTCCGCTCATAGGTCCCGTGTGAGGTGTTGGCTCCGCTCGTAGATATTCTAAAATTTTGAGTATTCTCTCAAATCGTGGGTCCCGTGGCCATGCAGTCGGTTCCTACAAGATACATTGTCACGTGGGAGGTGTTGGCACCACTAACATGGCCGTTTGAGTGGTGTTTTGGAGTTTTTACCTATAACGGCATGTTTTCAAACCTAAGTGCGGATATTCTAAAATTTGGACCGGGCTCTCAAACTAGGGGTCCCGCGGCCATGTGATCAGTTCCTACGAGCTACGTTGATCCCATACGAGGGTTGGCGTGGCTTACAGGGCCGTATGTGGGGTGTTTCATGGTTTTGCCCTCTAATGCATGTTTTCAAGCCTAAGTGTAGATATTCTAAAATTTGGGCCATTCTCTCAAACCGTGGGCCCCGTGGCCAGCGATGGATTCCTATGAGCTACATTATTCCCGTGTGAGGTGTTGGCGCGGCTTACGGGGCCGTATGGGGGGTGTTTCAGGGTTTCATTATCTAACGGCATGTTTTCAAGCCCAAGAGTAGATATTCTAAAATTTGGGCTGTGATTTCAAACAGGGGGGCCCGTGGCCACGCCATCGGATCCTACGAACTACGTTAGTCCCATGCGATGTGTCGGTGCTGCTCACGGGGCCATTTGGGGGGGTCTTTTTGTGACACCCCGACTAATTAAATACCGGGTAGCTACTCCTTTATTAAATCAATACAAAATGCCAAGTTGGTTCAGTTAATAGCATCACTGTCGAAAATATTTTAATGATTACTAACCACCTAGTATTTAAAAAGTAAGTTGTCAAATTTTAAATTAAATCTGATTAACATGAAGTAAATGAAATGTAAAAGAATAACATCACCATACACCATAAAGTGTCAATAAAGTAACCAACAAATAATAATAAGTCTGGAGGAAATACTCCTCACAACAATCCCACAACTGAAATAATAAAACAAGTCTGAATCCTGAATTAATTACAATCCACAATCTGAATAACTGATATAAAATGTCTCTAAAAGAAATGGGCGACATGCCCTACAAATGATGAAACTGAATATGGAGTCAAGACTAGAAAATAGGCGTCTACTGCCAAGGCCCTGTAACTTCCCCAACAGCTACAACTCGTGACCTGAATGGAATTCCTATGCATGGTGTCCTTGTGGCTGGGCACCTAAAAAGGGTTTTTACAAAAAGTAGATTTGAAAGCAAACGGATCAGAGCCCGAAAGTGGAGAGTATTTTAAAAACAGCAAGTGCTTTAATAACATTAAAACAATGAATGAAAAATACATGTTTGGACGTGCACTTCCATGAAATTCTCACCTCTCGACTAATTGTGCACTCCTAACGTACCATACCCATCTAAGTGATATACGTATCTAACCAAACCGTCATAAGTTCTAACCGTTCTACTCGATTCACAATATAAATTCCCAATGTTAGCACTTGAATAGATAACTTTACTTAAACTCGGATTCTCAATTATTAGCATTACCATTTACTGGAGGTTATCCCCTTATTTATCTTCTCAAGGAGTTACTATAAATTATTCTCATGATTAAACATGACAAGTCTGTTCATTTAACCGTATATCATTCACATCATAAATATACAATACAAGCACCCCGAGACTAAGCTACGGTGCACACATACTCTGCTATCCATCCCGGTACATCACGTACATAAGGATCACGTATTCCGAATCTCTCAGGAATCGTTCTCAGATAACAACAATCACAATCAATGGAGGTGAACACAGTCACATCACATGGGTCACGCACATACCTACGCTCCCACGATCAGCAGTCTTATTAACTTCCCAATAAGTCATTCTCTGACCTATGTCCTCGAGGTACCAATCTAAATCCCCCCGTAGGCACAACAGAGATTTGATGGCCCTAAGCGAACGTAAACCTCCCGTGATAGCAAGTATGGTAGGTATGTCATACACATAAATTCATATACATATACTAAGCATGCACACATCTTAGTAATTACCATAATTTATTAGTGGTATACTTCTCATTCTTATACCCACTTATAGTGTTACGCAATTCACATATCCCCGGTTAATACTAACATTTAAATCGTCAATTATTCTCACATCGTAATTAGTCACTCACGTCATAATCCACAATTTGCATTTGGTTCAAATCACACTTCTATGTTTTACTCCTCAATATATCCCAAATATCCCAAATATATCAATTAGTCATCAAGGGAATGTTATCTCTACAATTAAACCAAGTTACGGGACATTAGAAATCAAATCAGGACAAAAAGGCCAATATGTCAACTCGTTAGAAGTCTCATTCGAACGAGGTCGTTCGAACGAGAGTTCGTTCGAACGAAGTGGGCATCTAACGAGATCTCGTTCGAACGAAAGGCATCGAATGAACATCCCACTCCTTAGAAGTCAAACTGTCAACTCGTTAGAAGCTCGTTCGAACGACCTGGGCAGGTCTTCTAACGAGGTGACAGTTTCGAGCCCAGAATTCCTAAATTCGTTTTTCCTCCAACTTTCTCTTCTCAAAACTCATTCAAACATCATCCCAACAGTGTTCTAAGGTTCCTAATCATTCCTAAACATACTCAGGTCGTATTTTAACATATTTATGGGGTCAAGTCTCCCTAAACAACACCCAATTATCAAATCTCCCAATATTCCCCCAACCCTTATGAATATGAACCCTAATACATGGGTTTTTATAAGTCTCCCAATACAATGCAATTATATCAATTTCTAAGCACGGAAGAAGCATTCGCTTGAAATTAACGTAATTAAACCACTTGCCTTATGTTCTTCAGATTTTTGTTATTGGTTGAAGAAGGTTGAATTGCTCTCTCTCTCTATGCAGAATTCTCCTCTCTCTTTCTCTCTCTACAAGTTCTTCTCCAAGATGACAATGGTGGTTTAGAGGTTGCCTTAGGAACTTCTTAAAATTTCTTCCAATAACTCCCGTAGCCCATTAAGTCATTTAGTGTTGTTAGTGGGTTTAGTGGGTAAAGACCAAATCAGATTTTAACTTCTAATTTTCGTGGGTTTTAATTCCCAAAATTCCGAAATTACCAAACTACCCTTTTGGGTTGCCGGTATGGCCTAAAAATGCCCCGGGACACAAACTAAACCCCCGGCTAGTGTTTTCTGACTATTTCAACCCTTCTGGACTCGTTGGCGCACTCAAAATGACCATACGGTTGATAAAAATAAAATTCACTTTTTAATTCAAATAATTACATTCCTGACGCGACTGTCACGTACGTCCCAACTAAATTTTTCCAAATTGCCGTATTTCAGCCTCGCGACAATTTCAATATTTTCAATATTCATATATTGCCATATATACACATTATAATCAAATACCAACTCACATCTCATTAGTATTTTATCCGGATTAATTCTCAATTAATTCACATTTAATTTAATTAATCCCATAAATAAATATCGATAAAAATGCGGGGTATTACATACTTCCCCCCTAATAACAGAATTTCGTCCCGAAATTCGGAACTAAAAAGTACCTGGTAAGAACAACTCTGGATAACGTTCGCGCATCTCATCGTCGCGCTCCCATGTGGACTCCTCGGCATTATGATGCCGCCACTGAACACCTACTAACGGAACTATCTTTGACAGCAGTTTCCGCTCACTTCGGTCCAAAATAGCAATCGACCCCTCCTCGTAGGAGCTATCGGGCTGGAGATCGATGTCCTCCAAAGCAATGTGAGAATGAGCCAAATCATCTCTAAGATATTTACTTAGCGAGGAAATATGAAACACATCATGAATCATGTATAAATGCTCCGATAACCCAAGTCTATACGCAACAGACCCAATCCGCTCGATAATAGGAAATGGTCCCACGTATCTCGGTGCCAACTTCCTCTTCTTCCCAAATTACATAATCCCCTTCATAGGAGATACTCTGAGTAAAACCTGGTCCCCCACTTGGAACTCCCTAAAGAACCTCTTCGCATCAGCATAGCTCTTCTGCCGATTTTGAGCTAACGGAATGCGACTCCGTATCAATTCTATCCTCGCCGAAGTATCCTGAGTCACTTCCGGCCCAAGTAGTTTGTTATCCCCCACCTCCAACCAACATGCTGGTGAACGACAAGGTCTACCGTACAATGCCTCAAATGGAGCCATGCCAATGGTGAACTGGTAGGAGTTGCTGTAAGCAAACTCCACCAGTGGAAGATACTGCTCCCATCCACCCCCAAAATCAATGATGCACATACGCAACATGTCCTCCAACATCTGATTTGTACGTTCGGTTTGCCCATCGATCTGTGGGTGATATGCCGTACTCAACCGCAAATCCGTGCCCATGGCCTCCTGAAAACTCTCCCAAAACCGTGAAATAAATATCTTGTCTCAGTCAGACACGATATTTAGGGGCACACCGTGAAGTCTCACTATTTCTGCAATAAAACGCTGGGCATACTGTCCCGTAGTGTAGTCTATCCTTACGGGTAGAAAATGAGCAACTTTGGTCAACCTGTCCACAATTACCCAAATGGAGTCGTGACCCCTCTGTGACGTAGGTAACCCCATGATAAAGTCCATGGAGATGCTCTCCCACATCCACATCGGGACCTCTAATGGTTGTAGAAGTCCTGCCGGTCTCTGATGGTCCACTTTTACCAGCTGACAAGTGGCGCATTTAGAAACAAACACGGTAATATCTCTCTTCATCCCGCTCCACCAATGCTGACGTCTCATGTCTTGGTACATTTTGTCCCCACCGGGATGTACCGCGAACCGTGAGCCGTACGACTCTGCCATCACCACGTGTCGTAATTCCTCCCCTTTCGGAACTACCAGTCTCCCATTGAAGCGTAATCCCCTATCTGAGGTAATGTTATAGGACTCGGCTCCCTCTTCTAGTAATCGAACTATCTGTTCCTGACAGAACGAGTCATTTGCCTGTGCCTGTACCACCTTCATGACAATCTGCGGTGTAACAGTCATCACAGACAAGAACGATCGGGCCACTGCATCCTGGTGTCCCAACTCCTTCCACTTTGCCTTCCACACCCCTGCCACCTCATCTACTAGCCTACGGCTCAACGCATCAGCTACCACGTTAGCCTTCCCCGGGTGATATTGGATATCGAACTGATAATCCTTCACAAACTCAAGCCACCTTCGCTGCCGCATATTCAACTCCTTCTGCGTGAATAGGTACTGTAGGGACTTGTGGTCTGTGAACAATCGAAACTTCTCCCCCAAAAGGTAATGTCTCCAAATACGAAGGGCAAATACAACTGTCGCTAACTCCAAATCATGAGTGGGGTAATTCTTCTCGTGAGGCTTAAGCTTACGGGAAGCATAAGCTATGGCCTGACTTTCCTGCTGCAATACACCTCCAAGTCCTTGTAAGGACGCATCGGTGTAAACTAGATACTCAACTCCCGGTCTCGGCAATGCTAACAAAGGTGCTGAGGTCAACTTGTCCTTCAACTCATCGAATGCCAACTGACAGGCATCACTCCAAATGAACGGCACACCTTTACGAGTCAGATGTGTCAAAGGACCCTCTATCTTTGAGAAACCCCGAATAAACCTCCTGTAGTATCCTGCTAGGCCCAAGAAACTACGGATCTCAGTCGGTGTCGTAGGCTGTCCCCACTCCCTTACCGCGGATACCTTCCCCGGATCAACAGATATCCCCCGGTCGGAAATAATATGTCCCAAAAACTGAACCTCCTTCAGCCAAAACCCGCACTTCTCATACTTTGCATACAGCTCGTTCTGACGTAACGTTTGCAAAACCTGTCTTAAATGCTCGGCGTGCTCCTCCTCTATCTGGGAGTAAACCACAATGTCATCAATGAAGACAATGACGAACTGGTCTAGGAACTCTCTGAAAACCCTATTCATCAAGTCCATAAACACGACTGGAGCATTGGTCAAACCAAAAGGCATAACTCGAAACTCGTAGGAACCATATCTCGTTAAGAAAGCAGTCTTCGAGACGTCCTCTTCCCTGATACGCAACTGATGGTATCCCGATCGCAAATCAATCTTTGAGAAGAAAGAAGCTCCTCTCAACTGGTCGAATAAGTCATCGATTCGGGGCAACGGATACTTATTCCGTATCGTGAACTTATTCAACTCTCGGTAATCCACACACAACCTCAACGATCCATCCCTCTTCTTTACGAATAACACAGGGGCACCCCACGGCGAAGTACTCCTCCGTATAAACCCCTGACCCAACAACTGATCAATTTGATCCCGTAACTCTCTCATCTCAGCTGGAGCCATACGGTAAGGTGCGCGGGCAATAGGCCGAGTGCCCGACGTCAAATCGATCACGAAATCTATCTCTCTACTCGGAGGTAATCCAGGTATATCCTGAAATACATCGGCAAACTCTCGAACAACCGAAATCGAATCAAGTGGTATCACCACTTCTTTAGAGGTCTCCTCCTCTATATAGTACAAATGAGTGGATGATCCTCCCTCAGGGTGAGGCATCGCCACTAAAAACATCTCCTGCCCGGGAATGGCAAAGATAATACTCCTACTAAAACAGTCAATCATGGCTCGGTACGCAACTAGCCAATCCATACCAATAATGGCATCATACTCGGTCATCTCTAACACTAACATATCAGCGGGTAAAGTAAACCTCCCGATCTCTATACCCACACCTCTACAAATAAGGGAAATCACGAAACCCCTACTCAACGGTGAATCTACACAAGTAACCGTACTCTTGGCGGTGTCCAACAACCCAGTGGTGGGTGCAAATCTCATAGCAATGAAACAATGTGTGGCCCCCGTGTCAAACAAAATACGCCCCATAGTCCCCTGAATAGAGAACATACCCTAAATAGCTGGCGGATTCTGTGGGGCTGCGGCATGCTGAAGCTGATACACTCTCCCATACTGAAGCTGTCCCTGCTGAACTGGGACCGCTGGCACGGGTGGTAGTGCTGCCATTTGTGGTGGTGCTGGGAGGGCGGCGGGAAACATAGGCCTATGTGGCTCGTGTCGAGCACCCTACTGCTGCTGTTGTGGGGCCTTGCCCCTATCAGGACAATCCTGGCATTTGTGGCCAGTCTTGCCACAAACGTAACACTTCCCTGGGAAGTTTCCCCCTCGCTATCCCGGCTGTCCTCGGCCCTGGTGGCCGTTACCATTTCTCCCCTGGCCGTCCTGGCCCTGCTGAATCTGCTGCTGACCATTCTGACCCTGCTGGCCCTGATGGTCGTTCGGACCCTGATGGACCTGCCTGAAACCTCCATGTCCACTTCTGAATCCCCGAGATCTGAATCTCTTAGGATCCCCCTGTTGGGAACCCTGGTCACCCTGCCTCTGTCCCTGAGCAGATTGTGCCCCACTGGCACCATTTCCCCCAGTCCTGCCCTGATGGCTGGACTCTCCTGACCTCTTTCTCTCAGCCATGTGAAAGCGATGATCCTGGCAGTGTAATAGTGCAGCGTTAACCACGTCAGAATAAGTGGCCAACGAAAGGTTCCCTAACAAATGCTGACGGATCCTCCATGTCAATCCATCGGTGAACTTCTGGATCTTCTTCTCTTCTGTCGGTATTTCATCCAGAACAATGTTCAGTAAATTAGTGAATTCGAACTCATACTCGGCCACAGTCCTTCCCTCCTGCCTGAGATTCATTAACTTCCTCCTCATTTCCGTGTGAACAGCTGACGAAAAATACTTGCGGTCGAACCGCACCCAAAACTCCTGTATCGTGAGAGTATCTCTCTCCTCCACGGTGGTAATAGACTCCCACCACTGCAATGCAGATCCCACTAGCTTGAAAGTAGCTAGTATCTGCCTCTGAACATCAGTTCACTCATACATCCTCAAGTGCCTCTGAATATCTTTCCTCCACTGACTAGATACCACAACATCGGAGCTACCTGCGAACTCCGGAGGGTGTGCTTTCTGAGAAGCATCACGAACGCGTTCCCAAGCAGACGGGAATGCATGTGCCTGAAGTGGCGCTGCTACCGATGCCTGGGGTGATGCTTTCTGTACAACGGCTAGGGAGGCATTTACCGCTTGGGCTACAATGGCTGCAACCTCAACGGCATTCATGGTTCCCTGTACTGGAGCTGGCTGGGGCTCCGGCTGTGCATCCCTAAGAACTCGCTGCGCACGTCGTGGAGACATCTGAAATGAGAGTAAAGTCTATAAGTTCGCAGTTATAAACTTAAAATAGCTGAAGAGCGAAGCATACATAAAGGAATAAAACAGTCCTAAAATATAGGGCTCTACATCAAAGAAAGCTCAGCGGAAACATAACAATCCATACAGATCCTAAAGGACAATAGAGCCTGATGCTCTGATACCACCTGTGACACCCCGACTAATTAAATATCGGGTAGCTACTCCTTTATTAAATCAATACAAAATGCCAAGTTGGTTCAGTTAATAGTATCACTGTCGAAAATATTTTAATGATTACTAACCACCTAGTATTTAAAAAGTAAGTTGTCAAATTTTAAATTAAATCTGATTAACATGAAATATATGAAATGTAAAAGAATAACATCACCATACACCATAAAGTCTCAATAAAGTAACCAACAAATAATAATAAGTCTGGAGGAAATACTCCTCACAACAATCCCACAACTGAAATAATAAAATAAGTCTGAATCCTGAATTAATTACAATCCACAATCTGAATAACTGATATAAAATGTCTCTAAAAGAAATGGGCGACATGCCCTACAAATGATGAAACTGAATATGGAGTCAAGACTAGAAAATAGGCATCTACTATCAAGGCCCTGTAACTTCCCCAACAGCTACAGCTCGTCACCTGAATGGAATTCCTATGCATGGTGTCCTTGTGGATGGGCACCTAAAAAGGGTTTTTACAAAAAGTAGATTTGAAAGCAAACGGGTCAGAGCCCGAAAGTGGAGAGTATTTTAAAAACAGCAAGTGCTTTAATAAATTAAAACAATGAATACAAAATACATGTTAGGACGTGCACTTACATGAAATTCTCACCTCTCGACTAATTGTGCACTCCTAACGTACCGTACCCATCTAAGTGATATACGTATCTAACCAAACCGTCATAAGTTCTAACCGTTCTACTCGATTCACAATATAAATTCCCACTGTTAGCACTTGAATAGATAACTTTACATAAACTCGTATTCTCAATTATTAGCATTACCATTTACTGGAGGTTATCCCCTTATTTATCTTCTCAAGGAGTTACTATAAATTATTCTCATGATTAAACATGACAAGTCTGTTCATTTAACCGTATATCATTCACATCATAAATATACAATACAAGCACTCCGAGACTAAGCTACGGTGCACACATACTCTGCTATCCATCCCGGTACATCACGTACATAAGGATCATGCATTCCAAATCTCTCAGGAATCGTTCTCAGATAACAACAATCACAATCAATGGAGGCGAACACAGTCACATCACATGGGTCACGCACATACCTACGCTCCCACGATCAGCAGTCTTATTAACTTCTCAATAAGTCCTTCTATGACCTATGTCCTCGAGGTACCAATCTAAATCCCCCCGTAGGCACAACAGAGATTTGATGGCCCTAAGCGGACGTAAACCTCCCGTGATAGCAAGTATGGTAGGTATGTCATACACATAAATTCATATATATATACTAAGCATGCACACATCTTAGTAATTACCATAATTTATTAGTGGTATACTTCTCATTCTTATACCCACTTATAGTGTTACGCAATTCACATATCCCCGATTAATGCTAACATTTAAATCGTCAATTATTCTCACATCGTAATTAGTCACTCACGTCCTAATCCACAATTTGCATTTGGTTCAAATCACACTTCTATGTTTTACTCCTCAATATATCCCAAATATCCCAACTATATCAATTAGTCATCAAGGGAATGTTATCTCTACAATTAAACCAGGTTACGGGACATTAGAAATCAAATCAGGCCAAAAAGGCCAATCTGTCAACTCGTTAGAAGTCTCGTTCGAACGAGGTCGTTCGAACGAGAGTTCGTTTGAATGAAGTGGGCATCTAACGAGATCTCGTTCGAACGAAAGGCATCGAACGAACATCCCACTCGTTAGAAGTCAAACTGTCAACTCGTTAGAAGCTCGTTCGAACGACCTGGGCAGGTCTTCTAACGAGGTGATAGTTTCGAGCCCAGAATTCCTAAATTCGTTTTTCCTCCAACTTTCTCTTCTCAAAACTCATTCAAACATCATCCCAACAGTTTTCTAAGGTTCCTAATCATTCCTAAACATACTCAGGTCGTATTTTAACATATTTATGGGGTCAAGTCTCCCTAAACAACACCGAATTATCAAATCTCCCAATATTCCCCCAACCCTTATGAATATGAACCCTATAAAATTAAAGTCATCAATATCCACAATTAAATCCGTTTTTGTAATATACAAGATGTATTTCTAACAATATAATCATCCAAACATAATTCTACATGCAATCTCTTTATCAAAACATGAATTTATAACTCCAATTACATGGGTTTTTATAAGTCTCCCAATACAATGCAATTATATCAATTTCTAAGCATGGAAGAAGCATTCGCTTGAAATTAACGTAATTAAACCACTTGCCTTATGTTCTTCAGATTTTTGTTGTTGGTTGAAGATGGTTGAATTGCTCTCTCTCTCTCTGCAGAATTATCCTCTCTCTTTCTCTCTCTACAAGTTCTTCTCCAAGATGACAATGGTGGTTTAGAGGTTGCCTTAGGAACTTCTTAAAACTTCTTCCAATAACTCCCGTAGCCCATTAAGTCATTTAGTTTTGTTAGTGGGTTTAGTGGGTAAAGACCAAATCAGATTTTAACTTCTAATTTTCGTGGGTTTTAATTCCCAAAATTCTGAAATTACCAAACTACCCTTTTGGGTTGCCGGTATGGCCTAAAAATGCCCCGGGACCCAAACTAAACCCCCAGCTAGTGTTTTCTGACTATTTCAACCCTTCCGGACTGGTTGGCGCACTCAAAATGACCATACGGTTGATAAAAATAAAATTCACTTTTTAATTCAAATAATTACATTCCTGACGCGACTGTCACGTGCGTCCCAACTAAATTTTTCCAAATTGCCGTATTTCAGCCTCGCGATAATTTCAATATTTTCAATATTCATATATTGCCATATATACACATTATAATCAAATACCAACTCACATCTCGTTAGTATTTTATTCGGATTAATTCTCAATTAATTCACATTTAATTTAATTAATCCCATAAATAAATATCGATAAAAATGCGGGGTATTACAGTTTTGAGGTTTCGCCCTCTAACGACGTGTTTTCAATCCTAAGTGTAGATATTCTTAAATTTGGGTCATGGTCTCAAACCGTGCATCCTGTGGCCACGCAATCGGTTCTTAAGAGATACGTTGGTCGTGTGCGTGGTGTTGGCGTCGCTCACGGAACCGTATGTGTGGTGTTTCAGGGCTTCGCACTCTAACAGAAAGTTTTCAAGCCTATGTCTAGATATTTTGAAATATGGGTTTTGCTCTCAAATCGGGAGTCCCTTGGCCATGCGATCAGTTCCTACAAGCTACGTTGATCCCGTACGAGGTGTTGGCACCGCTTACGGGGTCGTTTGGCGGTGTTTCGGGGTTTCTCCCTCTAATGGAAATTTTTTAAGCCTAAGTATAGATATTATGAAAATTTGATCGTGCTCACAAATTGAGGGTCATGTGGCCACGCGGTTGGTTCCTACGAGCTACGTTAGTCCTGTGTGAGGTGTGGCATCACTCACAGGGACATTTGGGAGGTGTCTCGAGGTTTCTCCCTTTAACGCCATATTTTCAAGCCTAAGTGTACATATTCTAAAATTTGGGTCGGGCTCTCAAACTCGAGGTCCCTTGGCCATGCGATTGGTTCCGAAGAACTACGTTGGTCCCATGCGAGGTGTTGGCGCCACTCACGGGGCTGTTTGGGGTGTGTTTTAGGGGTTTCACCCTTTAACGGTAAGTGTAAATATTCTAAAATTTAGGTCGTGCTCTCAAATCGGGGGTCCTGTGGTCATGTGGTCGATTTTTATGACCTACTTGGTCCCATTTGAGGTGTTGGGGCTGCTCACGGGCCCGTTTGGGGTGTGTTTTGGGGTTTTGCCCTCTAACAGAAAGTTTTCAAGCCTAAGTGTAAATATTCTGAAATTTGGGTCATGCTCTCAAACCGTGGGTCCCATGTCCATGCGGTCGGTTCCTACGAGCTACATTGGTCCCGTGTGAGCTTTTATCGCTACCCATTGGGCCGTATGGGGGGTGTTTCGAGCTTTCACCCTCTAACGACATGTTTTCAAGCCTAAGTGTAGATAATCTGAAATTTAGGCCGTGCTCTCAAACCGTGGGTCCCGTGGATAGGCGGTCTCTTCCTACGAGCTACGTTGGTCCCATGAGAGGTTTTTGCATCGATCACGGGGCCGTTTAAGGGGTGTTTCGGGGTTTCGCCCGATATGTTTTCATGCCTAAGTGTAGATATTCTAAAATTTGGGTCGTCCTCTCAAACCCGAGGTCCTGTGGCCACGCGGTTGGTTACTACGAGTTATGTTGGTCTCATGCAAGGTGTTGGAGCTGGTCACGGGGTCGTTTGGGGGTGTTTTGAAGTTTTTCCCTTTAACGACATATTTTCAAGTCAAATGCAGTATGTTGTAGAGCTCACTAAATTTTTTTTGGAAAGGAGTACTGGATAATATGATGCGTTTTCCCATTTGGAATACTCTATCAAACTCCAAACCAAACAAGGTTCATGGATGAAATTGACTTTCCAAAGGAAACAGAGTTTTAGGTGCTTCGCTAGTTTGTTCTAGATCCCGACCCTTTACTCTTTTTTCTTTGTATACATTTTGTATACGGGATTCCATCCCCTTAGGCGGGTTTGATTTATATAGTTATTTGCTTATCAAAAGTGAAAAATAACACTTCTAAATCTCATGTTGTTATAAAAAATTATGATCATACTCATTCATAAACTTCCACCTTTGTTATAATAATTGAGAGGAACCCCAAAGCGCAAGAAGTAAAATGCATATGAACTCCCAAAACATAACCCATAGAAAAATAAAAGATACATAAAATGTTGAGCACGAACAATAACCGGTAAGAATTTTTTTTTTCTTATAGTTAGCGTTAAAGCAAGATTGCCTAAGCTTTTTAGTTCTTTCAGTGAGATCCAATTCTGGCACCAACTCCATCATTGTCTTGTTCTCTTCCAGCATTATTACCTCATTCACACATCCCAGGGCATTGGGAGGTAAAAATTCCCTGGGCTATGTGAATGAGGTAAAAATGCTGGAAGAGAACAAGAAAATGATGGAGTTGGTGCCAGAATTGGATCTCACTGAAAGAACTAAGAAGCTTAGGCATTCTTTCTTCAAGGCTAACTACAAGAAAAGAAGAATTCTTATCGGTTATTGTTCATGCTCAACATTTTATGTATCTTTTATTTTTCTATGGGTTATATTTTGGGAGTTCATATGCGTTTTACAACTTGCGCTTTGGAGTTCCTCTCAATTATTATAACACGGGTGGTAGCTTATTAAGGAGTATGATCATAATTTCTTATAACTACATTACATTTACAAGTGTTTTTTTCTTTTGATAAGCAGATAATTCAAAAAATGAAATCCACCTAAGGGGATGGAATCCCGTATACAGGATGTATACGAAGCAAAAAGTAAAGGGTCGGGATCTATAACAAACTAGCGAAGCACCTGGAACTCTATTTCCTCGGGAAAGCCTATGTTGTCCATGAATCTTGTTTGGTTTGGAATATGCTTCAAATTATGCAAACCAATCATTACATATAATACCGAGTGATCTTCATCGCAATCTTGTTGCCAGTGATTATCAATGTGCCTCATTTTACCTGAGAAAAATATTATCTAACAACAAGACAACAACCAATAAGTATCCCATACTCCTTCTAACATACTATCCAACAACAAGCCAACAACTAATAATTATCCAACAGATGTATATGTACAGGAACATGTGGAAATTAAGTTGGGTCAATTTAATTAAGCATCCATAAATCAAAGTACAACACTAATACATTATCGATATCATAATAGGGTACAAATAATAATGACAAGGATAAAATAATATTTTGATACTCAATCTTCCTCTAAATCAACTAAAAGATCCTTCAAACTATGGTTGTCATCAAGAGCTGACTGGAACTCTTTTGGAGCCTTTAAAGCATCCACTTAAGTAGTCATACCCTTTGGTGCATGCACAACAATAGACCAATTGCCATTGTTTATGCACTTCGAGTAAAATACCTTCTTTACGTTCTGAAAGGCACAAATAAAAGGCTCGTCGACTATGCGATCTTTACTCTTCAGCTTTTATTAATCTACCATAATAAGTTTGGTGTCAGGATCAACTTTGCAAGCTTCCATAGTATCCTCACCTTCACCCAATCATAATAGAATACGGTTTCTATGAAATCGAAGTAATCGAGCTCTAGGATTTATTGCATTATCCCATAATAGGTTAGCACCGTATTATTTGGATTTTTATCACTTTTTCTAGAGATACAAGTGGTCAAGGCTGAAATTGATATTCCACTATTTTGCGTCAAAATATTTTCCTCATATGGATATGAAATGAAATCAAAACCGTTGGTGCGGAATTTCTTAAACTCTTTTGCACGAAAACTAGGGCATTTTGCTAGGCGTGCAAGCCTGGAAGAGACATCACCTCTTTTTAGAAGTTGCATTTATTAATGAATTTATATTAGAGCATGTTTTTATCACACACAAATAAATAACCTCGCACATTGTAAGGACATTTGTGTTCGTTATCAATTTGCATGTCGTATACCATTACACCATCAAAGGAGTTCAAGATCACATTCACATCAAGACGGATTCGAATAATCAAGGTTCTTCAATAAATAGCCTCTGCAGGATTTACTTTTGTAAGGTTTTGTTTTAGAGTACCTTAATAATGCACTTAGAGTATTGGGATATTTTTTACAAAATATTTTCTGAGTGTTGGAGCGGAGCTTTAAATGTTTTTTTTCAAGAAATATATTTTCGGAGTTTTTAAGGTGCTACATATACTGAAAGGATAAACAAGAAAAAACATTTATTAATCATATGGTTCGAACGACATCGTATCTGGTTCAAACGACATTATTTTTTGCTCAAACAAAATGTGATGTCACGCGATACTTCAAACGATACCGTCTCTCATTCGAATGACACCACCGCCTTAAAATTCCTATAAATTGGACTTTCCAACTCCATTTTTCTCAATAAGTCTTTCAATTTTTTCATTCTGCAAACACTGTATATAAGCAGAATACTTTTGGCTTCTTCATTTAAGGCTTAAAACCCTTTTTGTTTTTACTTCACAAAATCCCGATATCTTTATGTGAGTTATTTTGGAACCCAAAGAACATAATTTTCCATTGTTCCTTTGTGGGGAGATCTCTACAACCGAGAGCTACATAATATTATGGAGTGAGTCTCTTGGAAGTTTATGACTGCGTGTCATTGAGGATCTTCTGGGTGTTGATACTTTGCTGAAGACTGCGTGTCCTTGTGGTATAGCTGCGTGTGAACCATTATTAATTTCTAGCCGACGCTTTGAAGGTTTAACGAAGGCACCGTGTGTTACACTTCAGGTTGTATGTAAGTCAATGGTCTTGTAAACTTTTCAAAGTTCTAGAAATAAAGGTTTTGCCCTTCGGGGATTTTTCCTGAATTATTGTCTTGCATGCTTACTTGATTTGTTTTGACACGTAGTTGCATATTTTAGGGATGAACTAAAATTGGTTTAAAATTAGAGAATTTTTGAAAACCGCCGAGGCAATTAATATTTTGCATTCTCAAATTGGTATTATAGCGGATTTCTCTAAGTTATCGAGTGATCAATATTTTTCACAAAATTTGTGTGATGTTGATCTTTTTTTTTGAAAAATTTGTTTTTTAAAAGTCGTAATTTTTCCGATGGAGTACTTATGTAATCCGATGCCCCCTCTTGTTGGCACGAGTAATAGTTTTGATAATTTAAATCATTTTAATTTTATGTTTGCGAAAAGAATTGAAGTTTTTGAAAAAGAAAATTCTCGTTTTAAATCCGCGATGGATCTTTTGCTAAAGGTTCAAAATCGAAGAGATTTTTATCGTGAAAAAATTATTTCTTTGGACCATGAATTTAGAAAATTATAATTGTGCAAAATGGAGAGTGATTACAAAGTCCTATTTTTAGAAAAGGAATTGGAAGACTTTAAAAATTTTAGGGTTCCTGTTTGTGCCGTTGAGGATAATATTTTAATTAATGATTTTACGGCACGTAAAAACACTCTTAGGGACAAATTTGTTTTAATTGAGGAGGAGAGAGATAACCTTTTTGGTTTGATTGATAATTTTAAAAAAGTGCCCCTCAAATTGGAAGAGTCTAAAATTTTTAAGTTCAAAAATGATTTGAAAGACTCGAGTATTTTGTGTAGTGATGGTAATGGATCGTCTTGTTCTAATGCTTCCGTTGCGAAATCCAGAACCATTCCTATGGGCATTAGAAAAGGTCAACCCATAGGTGTCGTTTCACCCGTTTAAATATGTTCACATTGTGGTAGGAAAGGTCACCTTAGGCATTTCTGTTTTGATCTTCGAAGAGGTCCTAGGAAGTCTAAGTCTAGTATTTTGTTGGTTCCCAAACCCCATGTCGACGTGTCACATCCGTTTGGGTTAGGAATTCACTTTTGGATACGCTAGACTTGAGATGTGTTGATTCTCGTTTGCTGGCACATGATTCTTCTCTTGCCATATCATATAGATGATTGTATTTTCATGATTGTCATACGCTAGTTGTGCTTCTTGATATATTCTTGCTAGTGTTATGACATGTCTACTTTTTGTATTAGTTTTTTGTTTTCGAAATTTTTTGGAAAAATACATAAAGATTTTATTTTGATAAAATTTAAAAATTCCAAAAAGATTTTTGTATTTTGTTTAGCACCATATATGAATTGACATTTAGGATGATCGAGTCACAATTTCATTCCATTTATCCATGTGACTAATTGATAGTATTTTAAAATAATAAGTCATGTCATTCATGTGCTTTATAGTGTTTGGAGTCATTAAGATGTAATTAAGTGTTATTACCTACATGATTGACTCATTACTTCCTTTTATGCACACGAGCACGAATTTGTTTGAATATTGTTCTTATTGAATCATATGTTGGTTACCTGTTTTCATCTCAATTATGTCTATTAAAATGAACCAAATGCGATAAAATAAGATAATAAAAGGTGTGCATGTTTTAAACCGTTTGCCATGAGTTTTTGTGAATTTTAAAAATGGTGAGGGGCTACGAAAGTTACATATCTATCCTTTGCGATTAAGACACCATTTAATTGGGCCAAAAAAATTGAGGTATTATAATTATTCGGGGTCCAAAGAGGTTTAAAAGAGCCCAAAAAAATTTAAAGGCAATAAAAAGAAATTTATGCGAAAAAGGGGCCATTAGGTTTATTCACCAATTCTCCAATGTTTGAGAATTTAGATCACCTCAAAAAGAAAATATATACGAGGGAGTTTGGTTGGAGAATTAAAATGGATTTGCACGTCCTTAAAAAGTGTTGAAAAAGCGTTAAAAAGTTTTTAGACGTTATTGGTGTGAAAATCATGTAGACTTTGATTTGATGATTTTGATTTAAGACGATGTCATATAAATTCAAGACTTTTACACCTAAAGACGATTTTGATGCTCATTCGTTAGGAATACACAATATGCATTGGGCACATATGCCATGATTGAGTTTTATTTCCTATCGAATCTGTTCACACCCATTCATACCGTTTCCACGATTTGGTTATCTTAGTATGAATTCATGGTGTGTATTTGTAACACTTTTGTATAAAAAATTAAAAAATCAAAAATAGTTTGTGTAGTATTTTTAGCATATCCTGCATTGAGCACATTTGTCATATTTGTTTGCCTTGTTTACCGTGACACCCCAATTTGATTTATTTGGTTTATTCTTTTCCTTATCTATTTCGGACAAATAAAAAGGGGGAGTAGGATTTATGATATTATGGGGGAGTTTAAGTATGGGGGGAATTGATTATGCTTTCATGTTTATGCTTATATCATTTCAAACTCGATACGCCAGAGGTATTTTCTTTGTCTCAAGTGTGTAGGTACAATTGAAGATCATTTTTGCACACCTTGAGGATGACAAAGAATGTTTGAAGTTTGTTGAAGATGGAAAAAGTTTGAAGACTTGTAATTTACCTTTTCACTATTGGGTTCATGCGAGGGTAGATTTGTATAGGTAATATTTTGATTGATAATTAAGATGTTTTTACTTTGTACCGGCATAGACATAGGTGGAGATTTGTAAGGACGTTTTTGTCCGTTATCAAATTGTATGTCGTATACCGTTACACCATCAAAGAAGTTCAAGATCACATTCACATCAAGACAGATCCGAATAATCAAGGTTCTTAAACAAATATCCTCCGCGGGATTTACTTTGGTAAGGTTTGGTTTTAGAGTACCTTAATAATGCACTTAGAGTATTGGGATATTTTTTACAAAATATTTTCTAAGTGTTGGAGCGGAGCTTTAAATGTTCTTTTCAAAAAATATATTTTCGGAGTTTGTAAGGTGGTACATTTACTGAAAGGATAAACGAGAAAAAAATATTTTTTAATCATCTGGTTCGAACGACATCGTATCTGGTTCGAACGACATCACATTTGGTTCGAACGACATCATTTTTCGTTCAAACAAGACGTGATGTCGCGCAATACTTCAAACAACATCGTATCTCGTTTGAATAACACCACCGCCTTAAAGTTCCTATAAATTGGAATTTCCAACTCCGTTTTTCTCAAGAAGTCTTTCACATTTTTCATTCTGCAAACACTGCATATCAACAAAATACTTTTGGCTTCTTCATTTAAGGCTTAAAACCCTTTTTGTTTTCAATTCACAAACTCCTGATATCTTAATGTGAGTTATTTTGGAACCCGAAGAACATATATTGCTATTGTTCATCCTTTGTGGGGAGATCTCTACAACTAAGAGTTGCATGCTATTGTGGAGTGAGTCTCTACGAAGTTTATGACTGCGTATCATTGAGGATCTTTTGCGTGTTGATTCTTTGCTGAAGACTGCATGTCTGGACTGCGTGTCCTTGTGGTATAGTTGCGTGTGAACCATTACTGATTTCTAGTCGATGCTTTGATGGTTTGACGAAGACACCATGCGTTATACTTATGGGTGATTATCAGGTTGTTTGTAAGTCAATGGTCTTGTAAACCTATCAAAGTTGTAGAAATAAAGGTTTTTCCCTTCGGGAATTTTTCCTGAATTATTGTATCGCATGCTTACTTGATTTGTTTTGACATGTAGTTTCATATTTTAGGGATGAACTAAAATTGGTTTAAAATTAGGAAATTTGTGAAAACCACCGAGGCAATTAATATTTTGCATTCTAACAAATAAGATGTGAAATTTACCTCTTTTGATACCCATGCCCTAAAATCAGTTGTTATGCAATTTCTCCTTTGATTTTAGGAAATTTCGTTCTCAAACTTCCTACGAGTAAATTGTAGAGTTTAGATCATAAAATATAAAATACTCGTAATCAAAGAAGAAGAATTCAATAGATACTCAATCTTTCCAGTCTTTGACTTCATCTTGCGATTTGAAGACATAACTAGTTACTTGCTCGTATTGTATGTTTATGAGTTTCACCTCTTTAGGGTTCCCAAACGATAATTCGTCCTCAAACTCGTCAAGGTTCTCGATCACTCCTCCTCCACGAGGATTGAACCTCCTCACCTCTTGTTCTAGTATCTATTCCTTAGCGTATAACGATGATTCTACAGTTACGTATTCTTCAGCAATTGACCCTCCAATATACCGTGTATTCTTTATGTAATATTTGAAGGTTTTCATCAAGCGCTCAAAAGGATACATCCAACGATACCTAACGGGACCATATAATAATGATTCATCCCATAAATTCACAAGCAAGTGGATGTTGGGGAATATCCCATAATTTTAATGACTTTCAATATGAGATAAATTAAAAGTTAATGGGCCAAATCAATGGGGATTAATTGGAATTAATTATGATAAATTAAGTGGGATTAATTCGGATTGAATATTACTAGAGATTTAAGTAATACACATATGATTTTGAATATTACTTAGTGATATAAAGTAATATGTGGATATGATTATTTTTAATATTGTTGTAAGTAAATAATACGGTAAAAATGGAAATTAAGTAAGGACGCGCTTATGAGTCGTGTCGGGACTATAATTAAAGGAATAAAATGACATTTATTTTTTAGTAATTCGGATGAACATTTTGAGTGGGCCGTTGAGTCCAGGAGGGTTGAAATAGGCAGAAAAGTCTACCCTGGGGTTTGATTTGGGTCTCGGGTCAATTAGAAGATGAAAGGACACCCCGAAGGGGCATTTTAGTCATTTTGCTTGGGAGATGAATAGTAACTACGTTTTTTTGTCTTTTAGCTAACCTAGGAGACTTGTTATATATGTGAGTTTAGATTGTATGTAAGGTTTATTTCATCAAAATACAAAGTGAGGTCTTTTGAGAGAAAGTGAAAGGTTATCTAGAGGAGAGGAAGAGTTGCTTGGAAAGGAAGAGTAACCCAGGGAAAATTAAGGGGAAAACCATCATTTCTACACCTTGCACCACCATCGGATAGTCGACGAAAAAAGGAAGAGGAGGTGCCAAACACTTGTCTTCTCCAAAGGTTCAGACCAACACATAAGGCAAGTGTAATTCTTGCACTATTTTGGTGCTTATATTATCCATGTTAGAATAGGATTTTCTTTTGGATAGATGAACTTATGAATTTGGGATTAAAATGATTGATAAATCGAGTTTAATGGATAGGCAAACTCTTGTAGTTAGATATTTATACATGTAAATGTTATAAATATGAAAATGGATAGGTTTTACATTTAGAGGATATATATATGTTTATTGAAGATATGAAAATGATGATAGGTATTACATGTAGATGAATCCTACTCGTGTTGAATATGGAAATTTGATCATTTATACAAGAAATGATAGTTCTAAATTATGGTTAAGAGGTATAAAACTGGAGTATTTAGATAAATTGAAATTTTAAGGATTTAATGGGTTTGATTATAATACCCTTATGAACATATGGATTTGATGTTACTCTTATGTGAAAACCACCCTTGAACATGTTAGAACAGTGTTAGAATATCTAGGTTTTTGGTAGAATATAATCCATGAGGGGTTAGGAGTAAGATCATGAAGAAAAATGTAGAAAACTGAGGTTGAAAACGATCTGGAATGGCACTGATCTCGTTCGAACGAGACATACTGTCGTTCAAACGAGATGCCATATCGTTCGAACGAGAATTCTGGACTTCTAACGAGATTTGGTAAAGTCCTATTTTTAGCCCAGAAAAGTTTGGAATTTGGTAATTTGTCCCACGGTAAGATATGATTAATTTTGGTACATTAACAAGGAGTGGGGGGACTTGGGTTAATGTTGGAAAATTATATGGAATTGAGGAATGAAATTATGTGAGAGATATCTACGTAATAATAGTACGATTAAGAGATGAATAGTCATTATGGTCAAGTACGTGTTAATATTGGTGATATATATATACGGGTGCTTGGGATTATATGAGTGATAACAACATAATAAATATATGATGATAATCGTGATTAACAAGTACGTGTGGTATTCGAGAAATACGATAGGTACTTGGGGTAGGTTGAAATTCTAATATGATATTGGTCGAGTGCGTACTAAATTTTATATAGGTTGATGTATATACCTATTGATTGTTGATTTATGTGTATGACATACCTAGCCTACTTACTATCGACGGGAGGTTTGCGCATAGAGGACAATCATATCTAGATAAGCCTTATGGGGGATTTTTTACTTGTTACCTCGGGACATGGAACTTTGGGATTGAGCACACTTTTATGAATAAGGGAGTTACCGATCATTTAGGTGCGTAGCCCAAAGGCTTAGAACTCTGTTCACTTCCAATATGTGTATTTTGATATGGTTCGAGGGACACACCGAACCAACAGTCCTTTGTATAGTGACGAGATGTACCCGAACATGATAGTAGAGTGCACACCGCAACTGAGCCTCGGGGTTCAGTATTGTATATACATAATGGAGTGAATGTGTGTATATATGCTTGTGATAGTGTTTACTGGGTGAATTAAGTAGACATGATAGATAATGAAATCTGAAATGAATTAAGTACGTAAATACTTAATTATATTGAATTGAAAAATGGCTTATCCATGTTAAAGAGAAATTGGATATATATGTATTACTTGTATTGCGAGAGAAATATGTGGGAAAGATACGGGCTATGGTTAGTTGGCACTGATAGGAACTAGTTAACATGGAAATAGTAACTAGTATAGTTTTAAGGTACGTTAGGTGTGCACTCTAGATGAGAGGTGAAGATCTCAAGAGAGAGTCCGATAATCTAACATGTATATAATAATTGCTGAATATAGAATTTATTCACTTGCTATTTTCTAAACTTTTACATCGGGCTCTGACCCGTTTTATTGCATATTCTCTTCTCTCTTGTATCTCATATATCAGGTGTCCAGTCGCAGGGATGCCAACCATAGAGCATTAAGATTTTTGACGAGCTATGGATGCTATGGAGTTTTGGACTTTGTTTAGATGCTTTCATATTCATTGATTCATACTATGTAGTTGATCTTTCATTTAGGGCATATCACCCAAGAGGATTTAAGTATTTCCATTCTATCCCAGTCAGATAATGTATTATGTACGGTTTTGATACATTTTGGCTTTATTTGGGTTTATTGTATTGAGATATTTAACTGGGGAGTTTTATTCTAGTTGTATTTAATTCAGTTTTGATATTACTCAGTTGTTATTCATTGTGTGAATGGATTGTGTTAAATGGTTTATGTTTTAAAAGTGGAATTTTTTTAATTATATTAAAATTTGAAAAGTTTAACACCTTCTTAATTGGATATTAGGAGTATAAAAAAATAAAAAAATAAATGTTTTTCAACAATGATACTAAGAATGAACCAACTATAAATTCTATTTTAATTGGGTATAGGATTGAGAGCGGGGTATTACCGGTGGTATCGGAGCATCAATTTCTAGAGTCTTTTAGGATTTATGTGGTTTATTATACTTTCAACTTAGCGTCCTTTGATATAGATTCATATCATTAGGACTGTTGTATCCTTATTTGCGCATATATGATCTTGAACTATTCTTTGAAATTTAACTTGAATGCTTATGAAATTTTTTCTCTCATTCTAGATGCCTCCTCGACGTGCACCTCAGTCTCTCCCAGCTCATGGTACAATGAATGCTGTAGAGATTGTTGTGATTGTTGCTCAGGCAGTCAATGCAGCTTTAGCTTTTGTTCAATATACACCAGCACAGACACCAGCTGTGCCACCCGCACCAGGGCAGGAGTTTCCTACTACTTGGGAACATCTTAGGGATGCTTTTCAGAAGGCACATCCACTCGAGTTTCAGGGAAGTTATGATGTCATGACTGCTAGCCAATAAAAGAAGGACATCCAGAGGCACTTGAGAATGTTTGAATGCACAGAGGTTCAACATCAGATACTAGCTACGTTTAAGCTATTTGGGGAAGCTCTATAGTGGTGGGAAGCTATTACCACCGCCGAGGAGAGAGATAATATGACTATCCAGGACTTCTGGGTGCGGTTTGACCGTAAATACTTTCCTTCTGCTGTTCAGACTTAGATGAGGTGAAAATTACTCGATCTAACCCAGGAAGGGAGGGTAGTGCCAGAGTATGAAGAAGAATTTACTAGGCTGACTAATTTGGTGCCAGTTGAGGTGCCTACTGAAGAAAAGAGAATTAAGATGTTCACAGATGGCCTGAATTGAAAGATTCTCCAGTACGTATTGGGAAATATTTCGTTAATGCTACGATGCTTACGTATGTGTTCTTAATGTTGCGATACTTACGCAGATGTTCTTAATGCGGCTATGCTTCACAGCCAGGATAACCTCTTAGATGCTAAGGGTGGCAAGCGGGGGATTGAGTCGAACCAGTAGGGTAGGACTGGCGGAGGCAGTTCTAGCGGGACACAGGCAGGTCAGATTCAGCAGCACCAAAGTGAGCAAGGTTCCCAGTTGGGGGACTGTGTTAAATATTTTCGATTCGGAGGATTTTGATTTGGGCAGGGAGGCAAGGGTCAGGGCCAGCAGCAGTGCTAGGGGGTTGGTAACGGTCAGTAGGGCTGGGGATATCAGGGATAAAATGGGGGAAAGTTTACTGGAAGATGTTTTATGTGTGGCAAGACTGGACACAAGAGACAAGATTGCCCTGATAAGGGAAAACTTCCTCAACAGGGAGCTCGTCAGGAGCCATAGAGACCAGTATTTCCCTTAGCCGCTCTCCTAGAACCAGCTCAGGTGCCAGCATTACCTGCCATTCCAGTTGCTCCAGCACAGAAAGGACAATATGGACGTGTGTACAACATCCATCAGGAAGCATCTCAGTAGCCACCCCCCGCGATTGAGGGTATGTTTTCTATCTATGGGGCAATGGAGCGTATTTTGTTTGACACGGGGTCCTCACATTCATTTTTAGCCACTAGACTTGCACAGGCCAGAGGGATACTTGACATGGACGACATCACTGTTACTTATGTAGACTTATTGTCAATTTATAAAATACCGCAAGTGCATGGGGAATTATAGAATAGAGAGTGTAAGCACGGGTCGAACCCACAAGGATTTGTCAATTTTAATTATTAAAAGAATTACAACCGTCCAACTAGATCAAATAGGGTAGAGAATGATTATGAACTACATTGAATAAAATCAACTACGATAAATGAGGGTCACACAAGATATTTGTAAACAATTAGGATTCGAGGTCCATTTATCACGTAACTAATATTGCACACCAATTTAATGTTGTCATTCCCTTTTTATAACTCAAATTAAATCGACTCTTGCCGCATTTAATTCGAAAAATATGACGGTTATGATCATAATATTTTTAACGTCTCTAATAGACGGCTAAAATTACAAGTTTTAAAGTTCGCAAATATATTTAAGCATGGACTATCAAAACAATCAAATGTGACAAATCGCTTATTAAAATAAGAGGTGGCCAGCCCGATACTCGAATAATTACAAGAATCATAGATGGTCCATTCTTAGCATTACTATCGTTAAAATAATAATACGAGATAACCACCCATTATTTTAGAAAACGGAGTGCCAAATTTTAATTTATAAGTTTAAAGAAATTTATTTAGACAAACCAAGTTGAAAGAAGGTGGATATCAAAACAGACGAATAACGGCATAACAAAAAGTACAATATAATAACCGAATAAGTTGTCGGTTAACAGACCAATACAAGTAGGTTACACCGAGTATTACAATTAAATATCACATTAAATTAAACAGATACAAAACTTGGGTAACACACCCGAATATGTAAACTGATCATAACTAAAGTACAAACGGTAGAAGCGTCTATAATAAATATCCTACAACATGCGCAATATTCTATAGCCCCAGGACAACTGGGATGGAGAGGTCATTACGGGTGTCCTTGCGGTAGAGCACTTGGACGAATATAAAACCCATGCAAAACAAAGAGATATAGACGGGTCAGGGCCCGGTTTGATATGATCACCATGTGAATAAAATGCATGATAGTTATGAATATTTTATCATCAATCATAAACTCAACTCTCTCTCACAAATAATGATAAGAATTCTCATGCCTCAATCTAAAACCACAACCAAGCGCAATAACAATGACACGATGCAATGTTCATATACACATGAGAGAAATATCTATGTTTCACTTTATTTAGGTTTCATTTCAGTTTTACACAACTCAAATGCACAGTTCCTTTTTCTCTTTAGAATATATATATATATATATATATATATATATATATATAGCAATTTATTTCACAAAATGTTTCACCACTTCTGTTTTACATCTCATAACTTCACATTTCCCTTTTTCTCTCTAGGAAACGTATTTAAAGCAAATTTATTTCATAAAATGCTTTGCCATCAATAATGTCCCACATTATTATAAATAGTTATATTTCACATCATATAACGATTCTAAGACCGTCCTTCCTAGTTTCCCCACTGGACGCGCCCCTAAATGGCTATCATCTTCCAGGGCCTATTAAACGAGGAAACCTGGGTATCCTACACCGCGTGACATCGGGAAGCGGCCATATACCTGCGACAATGAGTCATAACCACACCCATAATTACCTCACTCCGCATAATAATCACATAATATATAATAACCGGTCCTATGGTCGAGGACTATATTCACCCTGCATTCACTAGATAGGGGACTTCACCTCATGCGTGTAACTTTCCTTATGATAGTGATTTAGAGAGGTGTGTGTATGCAAATTATCATTTACAAGTTTTTCTCATTTAAAACATTCACTTTTTACATTTTCAAAATCATTTATACTTAACAATTAAGTGCGAATTTAAAATATGCATTTCTTATTCACGAAGGCATATTTTATTAATGATAGAGGAGACGACGTATAATTATCCTCACACTAGTATCCAAAAGTTCAAAGTAGTATCATAGGCCATCACGGGTAATTTCTCCCCAATACTAGTCTCCCAAAAGTCCTAAACCATCTCACCCAAATCTCCCTTATTCCGAAGCTAGTTTCCTAGATGAAACGACTCTAACTCTTATTGAATAACCCCCGAATTAAGCCTACTTTACTCCCATACTAGTCTAGGGTATTAGTCTCCCTAATATAAACCCCTAATATTATTTATTACTTCCCAAGAGAAGGTTCCTAAGCCTTAATCCTAAAAGAAACAGGATAAAAACAAAGATGGAAAAATCCAATAAAACACCAGGGTTTTCGAATCGATTCGCCTAGAACCGAATCGATTAGCCCCTGGTAACGAATCGATTCGCCCAAACGCAAATCGATTCGGCAGAGAAACCCAACCTCCTGTCTCAGACCGAATTGATTCGGCCTTGACCCGAATCGATTCGGATCCTCATACCTGTAGCCTCCCTTATAGGCGAATCGATTCGCTTGGGAGGCGAATCGATTCGGCCTCGCAGAAATTCCCAGTTTGGGGCTACGGGTTTTGAACCCTAAATTTTTTAAAACCCAAATTCTTCCATCAAATTCCAACATCATCATCTAATAACTTACCCAAATCATTCCTACACAATAACTAACTAATATTCTCCACTCAAATCCAATTTAAATCAAAGATTAAGGGTTTAAACACTAAAATCATAAAAAACCCATTAATGGTTAAAACTCCCAAAAACACAACTATATATGCAAATTATTCACATTAAATCATATACTAGCAAGTTATAAAAATTTCCTCAAGTTTGTAGTCTCGGATTTCCTCCCCGTAGCAACGATTCCAGCTCCAAATCTTCAATTCTCTCATTTCTCTCCGTTTTCTCCCAAACTCTCTCTTCTCTCTAACTCTCTCTAAGTTTAACACATAAATGAGTAAATAAGAGGGTTGGAAGACTAAATCGGGCCATAAGCATTAATTTCCCTTTTAAAATGTTAATACGCCATTAAAATGACTCGTAACTACATAATTAAGTTATAACCTTACAAAAGTGCCCGGAACTTCAAAATACAATATGACACTTATTTTGACTATTTCGACTATTTCAGGACTAATCGCACCCTCCAATTTGGCATTCGTAATATTGTACAATATTTTCTTGTTCCTATGTCATATTAGTTCATTAATAATGATCCAATTGAAATATATGCCATAACCGTCGCTTAAAGCACAACGACGCAACAAAACATAACAAGATGCTATTTACCTTCTCTCATGGTAAATATGCATATCTCAGTAAATATTATCTCTAAAATCACTTAAAATAATATTTACTTTAACCTCCTCTATTTTATAAAATTATCTCACAAGGCAAAATTATATAAAAATCAATTACCCAAAAGTAAGGGTTATTACACACTCCTCCCCTTATAAGGGAATTTTACCCTCAAAATTCAGGCGTAACTCACAAAAAGACTAGGGGTACATTTCTCAAATATAATTCTCTTATTCCCAAGTAAATTCTTCTATACTCTACATGATCTAAAGTTAATAATCGTTTGTTCCTCACATGAACCATCGGGCCTACCTTTAACAACGTACAAGCCTACCTAACATGGCGCAAGTTTGTCTATCATCCCAAATTGCGCTATACCCTTCATCCAAAATATCCGACTTTGACTTGATTCTCTACATCAAATCTTACAAGACTTCTATTTGCGTGAGTATAGCCCTCCGGACAAATTGGGCAATTCATAAGTGGTTTTGAATGAACTCAGTCTTTAAAAACATGTATTGGATCATTTTAGGTCTAAGAGCTTCTTGTCCTCATCTACCAACCCACAAGGGTGATATACTCGTCTCACTATACGACGTGACCTACGATACCATACCCATGATGTATTTCAGATTTAACCAAAATAAGACTTTGTTCTCATCCACCAAAAATAAATAAGCACATCGAAAGTATGTCCTCCAACATACGTTGTTTCTCCTCGTTTTGACCAATTATTTTTGGGTTATAAAAGGTACTCAACCTTAACCGGTTCCTATTATTTCCTAGTAACTTCTTCAGAAGTGGGATACAAAAATCTTATCTCGGTCTGACACTATATTGATAGGTACTTCACCAAGTTTCATAAACTCCATATTATCCTCCAACCGTACTTATGACCGCTTTACAACATCGATAATTCAGTGAATAAAATCCACGGATACACTCTCGCACCAGTATTTCTAATGGTTGCATCAGTCCAAATAGGTTATTGGTAGTTCATATTCACCAATTGACAAGTTGTGCATAGGGAGACAAACTCAGAAATGTCCCTTCCTTAATCTTCCACAATTCTCATCTTAATAGTAGGCGTAACGGTCAATCACTAATATGAACGTCCTTATAACAACATCTTACTAGTTAAGCTCCTTACACTTGGCTTTCCCTGCCATCGCTAACTTCCCCTATGGATTTTGAATTGATATCACCTTTTCTTTTCCTGGGTGATAATGACTATTTAATTGATATTCTTTAATGAAATCCAACCATCGATTTTGCCTCACAATTTAATCTTTCTAGAAGAACAAATCCTGTATCGACTTGTGGTCTGTGAAAAGACTTAAGTTCCCTCCCAAGAGGTAATGCCTCCCCATCGTTAAGGAAAACACTATTGTGGCGATTTTTTAATCTTGCATGGTATAGTCCTCCTCGCGGGGTTCAAGCCACAAGATATATACGCAATGGTCACCACCCCACTCTTGCAGAGACGGGTCTATTATAACCAAACAGTCCACTCCCAAACTTGGCAATGCTAATCTATGAGTAGGGGTCAAATTACCCCTCGGCTAATCCAAAAGCTAAGTCCTAAACATAATAGTTTCTCTGGAGATGGGCCTCACATTCTTCTCGACATTTCTTATTCCTGGAAACCCATTTCTCTGAAAATTAACCCACCAATCTTCTCGTGGTTAACCCACTACTGCATTTATAAAACAACACCACATTCACCATAGGCCTTACTTCCTAATAATATTAAGATTAATGTGTTCCCCTAAATACGTGAAATAAGTACTATACTAACTATGTCCCAAGTGCCCAAGACCTTTCTCAATTTCTGACATTCGCTCGGTTTCATGCGTGGGACGTCTCGCAAAGCGAAATCCAAACAAGGAACCCTCCTGTTACACTACTACCTCGCTTCATCAGTCATCAAGATACAACAGCCTAAGGCACCCAAATCGGGACAGCTAAAAATCCTAACTCGTAACCCTACTAAGGCGCTTCTACTTCTAATCGGGTGAAATGAAAAATCTAACTAATCGGGTGCCTACTTTCTGGAAAGTATTATGAATCCTTTACCCAAACATATATTTATATACATATTTTTAATTTGCCTTCTAATCACGGCCTGGCTATAAGCCTCAATCTGGCTTCCTTATCTTTGTCTCACCCATATCTATCAGGTGAGAGAACTATTTCCAGTGCTTCTGCACCGCACAATAACCTTTTTATTAGACCTTTAATCAATCACGTGACTCTCGGCTAATTACACTAAAACCAACATCCGAACATAAAGTAACATCTCTCCACTCCCAACGTCGTTAAGGTTCATGCGTGGAGTGTCTCCCAAGTGAAATCCAAATAAGGAACCCCTCCGATACACTACTACTTAACTTTGTTGGTCGTGGAGATATGATAGCATAAAATAAATAAAACAATAATTCATACATCCATTAAACAATCTCTATAAAGTCTCAACCCGTATCCAGGAGAGATATTATAGAATAACTAGTTCCATCATGGAACCGCATATATGATAGTCTCATAATCATAAACCTGATATATCTCCAATCAGAATATTTTATACTCGTATAACACAAACATAACGAGTAGTACGTACCAAACAAAATTTTCAAATATCATCACCCACTCACTATGAATGCAATAAAATATAATCTCAACACCATGGAAAACATATAGATATAATCTCTACATTAATATTAATACTACCACAAAGCTCGAATTACACACCCGAGTCTAGGGCTGAGGCTAAACCTTGCCACACAAAACACACTTCCCTTAACAGAGGTGAAACTCACAACAACATTCTTGCCAATTACCCTGGCTACTCCATATAGTTCCCAGATACAATATCCTTGTTCTATTTGTAGCAAAAACTACTTCAATCAATGCTCCTTATAGGCATCCTATTCTTGTACTTTAGTTTCTATCGGACAACATCAAAGCATGTGGTTCTACGTTCCTCATCACAATCATTCCTCATCTCTAACCACCGTGACCATGTTAAAGTTTTCAGTATCTTGGGCTCCATAGCCTCGATCCGGACAATCCCCTTCGTAGTTCCTTTAACTTCCTCAGCAAAGGAAAACATACTACAGGCCTCAATTGCCTTATTTCAATGAATTTCTTTGGGTGGAAGTTCACCAATGAGGTCTCACTAATCGGACTTCTCAATAAGTGTTAACAACATTTACAAGAGATCCCATCATTACCTTGATGGACTCTTTCTTCCTTGTACCTACCTTACTTCGGTGCAAGGTTTCCTTAACCATATATCTCTTCCTCTACTATCGGCCTCTGGCCGATCCTTATCACATCTGGGTATTCCTATACCCCACTTTACGCCAAAGCGTCCGAGCCTTATACTTCCATTGACTAAGGTTACACCGCCTCCACATGGATTTAACTTCAACGTTTGGTCCTTGCCAAGGGAATTCAAATATCTTCCCAATTTAACTTCACTGAGTAATCTAAGTTTAGTACTACTCTCTTCTTGTAGCAGTACTTAGAAAATTTTAGCTACTGTATCCTTGTAGCCGTAGTAGAAATCTAAGAAAATGCCACAGAGGGATTAACCTCCAATGTTGTCCTCATAACGGCCTTCCCTGGTCGCCCTTCTCCAAACAGCACACGAATCTCGAGCAATCGCACAAAAGATTTCCTAAAATCTTACATTATGGCAGGAGAACGATATCTCACAAGAGGAATCAAAAATCCTAACGCTAAGGCTCTACATCAATTCAGAAGCAACGTTGGAGGCGTAACACGTTCGAACAGATTCCTAAGGACACTAGAACCTGATGCTCTGATACCATCTGTGACAACCCGCTTATTAAAATAAGAGGTGGTCAGCCCGATACTCCAATAATTACAAGAATCATAGATGGTCCATTCTTAGCATCACTGTCGTTAAAATAATAATACGAGATAACCACCCATTATTTTAGAAAACGGAGTGTCAAAATTTAATATATAAGTTTAAAGAAAATTCTTTAGACAAACCAAGTTGAAAGAATGTGGATATCAAAACAGACGAATAACGGCATAACAAAAAGTACAATATAATAACCGAATAAGTTGTCGGTTAATAGACCAATACAAGTAGGTTACACCGAATATTACAATTAAATATCACATTACATTAAACAGATACAAAACTTGGGTAACACACCCGAATATGAAAACTGATCATAACTAGAGTACAAACGGTAGAATTATCTATAACAAATATCCTATAACATCCGCAATATGCTATAGCTCCAGAACAACTGGGATAGAGAGGTCATTACGGGTGTCCTTACGGTAGAGCACCTGGGCAAATATAAAATTCACGCAAAATAAAGAGATATTGAAGGGTCGGGGCCCGGTTTGATATGATCACCATGTGAATAAAATGCATGACAATTATGAATATTTTATCATCAATCATAAACTCAACTCTCTCTCACAAATAATGATAAGAATTCTCACCCCTCAATCTAAAAGCACAACCAAGCGCAATGACAATGACACTATGCAATGTTCATATACGCATGAAAGAAATATCTATGTTTCACTTTATTTAGGTTTCATTTCAGTTTTACACAACTTAAATGCACAGTTCCTTTTTCTCTTTAGAAAAAAAATATATATATAGCAATTTATTTCACAAAATGTTTCACCACTTCAGTTTTACATCTCATAACTTCACATTTCCCATTTTCTCTCTAGGAAACGTATTTAAATCAAATTTATTTCATAAAATGCTTTGCCATCAATAATGTCCCACATTATTATGAATAGTTATATTTCACATCATATAACGATTCTAAGACCGTCCTTCCGAGTTTCCCCACTGGACGCGCCCCTAAATGGCTATCATCTTCCAGGGCCTATCAAACAAGGCAACCTGGGTATCCTACATCGCGTGATGTCGGGAAGCGGCCATACACCTGTGACAGTGAGTCATAACCACACCCGAAGTTACCTCACTCCACACAATAATCACATAATATATAATAATCGGTCCTATGGCCGAGGACTATATTCACCCTGCATTGACTAGCCAGGGGACTTCACCTCATGCGCATAACTTCCCTTATGATAGAGATTTAGAGAGATGTGTATATGCAAATTATCATTTACAAGTTTTTCTCATTTCAAACATTCACTTTTTACATTCTCAAAAATCATTTATACTTAACAATTAAGTGCCAATTTAAAATATGCATTTCTTATTCACGAAGTCATATTTTATTAATGATAGAGGCCACGACATATAATTATCCTCACACTAGTCTCCAAAAGTTCAAGGTAGTATCATAGGACATCAAGGGTAATTTCTCCCCAATACTAGTCTCCCCAAAGTCCTAAACCATCTCACCCAAATCTCCCTTAGTCTGAAGATAATTTCCTAGATGAAACGACTCTAACTCCTATTGAATACCCCCGAATTAAGCCCACTTTACTCCCATACTAGTATAGGGTATTAGTCTCCCTAATATAAACCCCTAATACTATTTATTACTTCCAAAGAGAAGGGTCCTAAGCCTTAAGACTAAAAGAAACAGGATAAAAACAAAGTTGGAAAAATCCTATAAACTGCAAGGTTTCCGAATCGATTTGCCTAGGGCCGAATTCGCCCCTGGTAGCGAATGGATTCACCCAAACGTGAATCGATTCGGCTGAGAAACCCAACCTCCTATCTCAGCCCGAATCGATTCGGCCTTGACCTGAATCGATTAGGATCCTTAGACCTGTAGCCTCCCTTATAGGCGAATCGATTCGCTTGGGAGGCGAATCGATTCGGCCTCCCAGAAATGCCCAGTTTGGGGTTACGGGTTATGAACCCTAAATTTTCCAAAACCCAAATTCTTCCATCAAATTCCAACATCATCATCTAATAATTTACCCAGATCATTCCTACACAATAACTAACTAATATTCTCCACTCAAATCTAATTTAAATAAAAGATTAAGGGTTTAAAAACTAAAATCATCAAAAACCCATTAATGGTTAAAACTCCCCAAAACACAACTATATATGCAGATTATTCACAATAAATCATATACTAGCAAGTTAGAAAACTTGCCTCAAGTTTGTAGTCTCGGATTTCCTTCCCGTAGCAACGATTCCAGCTCCAAATCTTCAATTCTCTCATTTCTCTCCATTTTCTCCCAAACTCTCTTTTCTCTCTAACTCTCTCTAAGTTTAACACATAAATGAGGAAATAAGAGGGTTGGAAGACTAAATCAGGCCATAAGCATTAATTTCCCTCTTAAAATGTTAATACATCATTAAATTGACTCGTAACTACATAATTAAGTTATAACCTGACAAAGGTGCCCAAAACTTCAAAATACAATATGACACTTATTTTGACTATTTTAGTACTAACCGCACCCTCCAATTTGGCATTCGAAATATCGTACAATATTTTCAAGTTCCTATGTCATATTAGTTCATTAGTAATGATCCAATTGAAATATATGCCATAACCGTCGCTTAAAGCACAACGACGCAACAAAACATAATATGATGTTATTTACCTTCTCTCACGGTCAATATGCATATCTCGATAAATATTATCTTTGAAATCACTTAAAATAATATTTACTTTAACCTCCTCTATTTTATAAAATTATCTCACAAGGCAAAATTATATAAAAATCAATTTCCCAAAAGTAAGGGTTATTACATCAAAGTGCAAGCATAATCCATAAAAAACTACTGCTTGTAAATCTCAAAACTTTATTTGACAACATAATTTTGAAGGTTTTAAAACACACTCTCGTGTCATTTTAAAATGAATACCGAATCTTTAATAACAATTAAAACAAGTAGTGAATAGACAACAATCAAATTAACGTGACGATATTAGCTAACTATGATAAACTTCACCCTAATCCTAATAGAATAATCAAGATACCATAATGAAAGAGAAATTGCAAGAATGAGTAGAGATCTTCATTAATAAACCAAACTTACAAATAGTTCTCTCACAATAATCTTCAATCCTCTAAATAAATGATAAAAACTTGGCCCTCATATTGATTACAATCACTCAAAGTTGCTCCTCGAAATCCTCCCCAAAATTCCTCTCTAATTGTCTACGAAATTAGGAGTCCAAGGGTCCTTTTTATGGGACAAGTGATGAGGTATTTGAGTTATGCTAGGACTCTTTTTGATTGGCCGAATGGTGTTGGTAGCTATCTCTCCACCTATTTAATCTTTGGATCATGATAAGGGATGGAATTTCTTCCCACTAGAAAACTACTATCTTCTCTTGATGAACACGCATGCCGAGTTTCATCCAAATCAGAGAACAAAAATTTCTGACTTTTTTCTGATTACACGTGTAAAAAACAACATTTTTCGAACGACCATAAAAATTAGCTTTTTGCGCCTTTTTTGAATTGATCATCAATTTGCACCAAATTCCATCATTATCTGCAAAAATTTCAGGCAACTTTTTTCACAAATTAGCACAAGAATATTATAAATTTTCAAAGTGTCCATTTTTTACTTAAAATTGCCATTTTCAATATGAATTCAATCATTTTCGCATTTTTTCCTCTTTTTAATAAAATAGTCCTAAGAACTTATTAAATGCACTAAAATGGGACTAACAAAGTATAAATTTGGGTATAAAATATACAAAATAGTGCACTCATCAAATACCCCCAAACCTAAACTTTGCTAGTCCTCGACCAAAACTAAAAATTAAAATCTAACTCACTTTCTTAGGAATCACGATTGCACTTAGCATGTGCAACAAGCCGTTAAACCCCTAGGTTACCCTAGTGGACGAGTTTTGTCTCGTGAGGGTTTACAGTGAATATACCCACAAAATTCAAAAACCTTGACTCAATACAAAACACTCAAAAGTAATATAACCAAGTTTGAATGCAAACTTCATAAATATAGTAGAACTTCACTTCTCAATCTCAACTTATCGTGTGCGTTAGCATAGCTAAAATAATCGTCCATTTCAATAGATTTGATCGTTACATTTCTTATCCGAAAGTTCGTTTTGATTTCAAAATGTCACGGGATGCACTCACAATCGAACACTCGAAAATGGGTTATTTTCTCTCGGTATATGTGAATAAAAGAGTAAATTTATATGAACAAATTTCACATATACATGATCAAAAACGGATTATTATTTTTTTATAATTGATCAATATGATCTCATGAAGGGAAAATCGATTACTTGTTGAAAACGTTGAATCGCACAATAGATCCTATTCATATTCTCTCCACACTATAACTAGCTTCCCTTGAGTTCGATTAGTACTTTCTTTGGTTGTATTGTAGGCTAGGATTTTGCTAGAAAGAATGGTTTTTTTTTTGGATTGCAAAATTTCTGAGAATATAGAGGTTTTTCGGTATTTTGACTTTCCGGCATTTCTTCTCACCTCCATTTTTCTTTTCTCTTTCCTTTTTCTTTTCAACTCACATTTTTCATTATCTTTTTTCTTTCTTTTATCCCCTTTTTTGTGACACATCATTCTTTTGCGAACTTTTTTTTGGCCTTTTTTTCAACCGTAATTTTACCCTAGTATTCTCAGAAAATGGGTATGACTTCTTTTTATGGGCTTCTAACTCCCAGTTGGCGTTAGGTAGGATAATGGGTTTTCAACAAAAGACATATTTTCTGTTGGTCTTAAATGGGATTGCAGCGGAATAATGTAAAAAGGTTGGATTTTAGGCTTAATTTTGGGCTTTAAACCGATGGCCTAATCTCATTTCTCAAGTTTCGTTCAGTTAATTTGTGTCTCGAGATGACTTACCAAGACTTTTAGTGCTTTAAGATTAACATTTTGACCTTTTGTTTTCAGTAATCGAACAAAACAAAGAACTTGATATCATCAACGAATTTATCACTGAAGGAAAGTTTTTGTTATTTTAACTCAGATTGATTTAAATCTCTCGAAAATGATGAATAGTACAAAAATCTCACCGGGTAAAAATCTCCACATTTATTCGTTTAGCAAACTAACTTTCACCTCAATATCCATTTTCGATCATATTATATGGCTAATGTGTAAAAAATTTCATAAGTTGAGAGATCGATGAATTAATTCTATATTAAGAAATCGTTTCAAAACTCATTTATATTGAAAATCTTTTTGAATTTTTGAGAATTTTTCTGATCTTTTTTCTTCAAAAATATCATCCTTACCCCCAAACCTAAATTGTACATTGTCCTCAATTTATACTCACATAAAAATATGGATAAAGAAAATAAAGTAAAAAATTAAAATGATGATACATGTTAACTAAAAAATAACAAAAAGAAAAACAAATACACAAATAATATACAAACACATGACAATTACCACCCTCACCATAAATTAATAATCGAAATAGTTGTGGGTCATTCCAATTAGTAAAATTTATAGCACTAAGTGCCAAAATATCATAAATTTGAGAGCATGACCGCACAACACAAAATTCAATCTTAAATCCCTGCTCATAATGGTGAGCACCGACATCATCAATAATAAATAAATTTGAATCGCATGAATCATATGTCGATGCATCACATTGAGGTAATAAATTGCAATAAGGATCCAAATATTTATTATCCCTTTTTTGAAAATAGTCACGTAAAATTGGGGATGCATTCTCCACTCCTAAATATGAGATTTTATGAAAAGCGTGGGAAGAAGATGTATCACTGGGTGGTACACTTTATTGATCAATAACAGGAGGACCGTCATAAATACCTGAAGTGTCACTAAAATCGAATGACGAATCCTCAAATAAATTTTCCCACATATAAAAAGAAGCTGCATTTTGCTCAATTAGATTATGAGAAAAATCTTGACAAACATCCAAATCATATCAAGTATTACACGTGTCAATATTGTCATTTTTTTCTCCTCACAAAATTGACTATCCACAATTAATTCATGATTATTTTTAGAAATAGCACCATTATACCGTTTGTTCACCTCTCTTCAATTGATACACTTTGGTGGACCGATAGTAATTACAGGGGTTGGAGTCTCATCCATACCTTCTTTGATTTTTAAAATGACTACTGACCCATACGATTTAAATTGAAATACATAGTCATCTAGATTTTCAGTATTTTGGAAAACACGTCCACAGGATCCATTGAGGAATATGAGAAAGATGACCGAATAACAACATGAGGATCACCCATTGCAATTTACAACACATGAATTTATTTATTTATTTTGGATAGCTCCTACTCTTTAACAAGGGAGAATTTGAAAGACGACCAACTACGGTTGTCTCCTCAAATTTCGATTTCACCTCCAGGTAGGTGGTCGGTACGAATACTCATTAAAAACCACCAATCCTAGACAAGGTGAAACAGAATCGATTTGACAAGTTCGTGTTGGAGTAGCTTTTAATTCTAGCCTCGTTATGAGTTTTTTTTTAATTTTTACTTAAAAAAATTGCAAAAAGTAAAACAAACTAGTCCGAAAGTCATAACTATTTTTAAAAAAAAAATGTCAAATCCACGACAACGGCACCAAAGACTTGTTGTCAATTTTATAAAATACCGCAAATGCACGGGCTATTATAGAATAACGAGTGTAAGTATGGGTCGAACCCATAAAGATTTGTCAATTTTAATTATTAAAAGAATTGCAACTGTCCAACTAGATCAAATGGGGTAGAGAATGATTATGAACTATACTGAATAAAAGCAACTATGATAAATGAGGGTACCACAAGATATTTATAAACAATTAGGAATTAATTAGGATTTCGAATCCATTTATCATGTAACTAATATTGCACAATAATTTAATGTTGTCATTCCCTTTTTATAACTCAAATTAAACCGACTCTCGCCGCTTTTAATTCGGAAAATATGACGGTTATGATCATAATATTTTGAACGTCTCTAATAGACGACTAAAATCCCTATTCCCTTAGAAAATACAAGTTTTAAAGTTCGCAAATGTATTTAAGCATGGACTATCAAAGCAATCAAAGTGCAAGTATAAGCCATCAAAAACTACTACCTGTAAATATCAAAACTTGATTTGACAAAACAATTTTGAATGTTTTAAAACACACTCTCGTGTCATTTTAAAATGAATACCGAATCTTTAATAACAATTAAAACAAGTAGGGAATAGAGAACAATCAAATTAACGTGACGATATTAGCTAACTATGATAAACTTCACCATAATCCTAATAGAATAATCAAGCTACCATAATGAAAGAGAAATTGCAAGAATGAGTAGAGATCTTCTTTAATAAACCAAACTTATAAATAGTTCTCTCACAACAATCTTCAATCCTCTAAAAAAAGATAAAACTTGGCCCTTAAATTGATTACAATCACTCAAAGTTGCTCCCCGAAACCCTCCCCGAAATTCCTCCCTAATTGTCTACGAAATTATGAGCCCAAGGGTCCTTTATAAGGGACAAGTGGTGAGGTGTTTGAGTTGTGGTGGGATTCTTTTTGATTGGTCGAATGGTGTTGGTAGCTATCTCTCTACCTATTTAATCTTTGGATCATGATAAGGGATGGAATTTCCCCCCACTGAAAAACTCTTATCTGTTCTTGCTGAACACGCATGACGAGTTTCGTCCCAAAACAAAAATTTCCTAGTAAAAAACAACTTTTTTCGTACGACCGTAAAAATTAGCTTTTTCGCGCCTTTTTTGAATTGATCATCAATTTGCACTAAATTCAACCATTATCTGCGAAAATTTCACTAGGCAACTTTTTTCACAAATTAGCACAAGAATATTATAAATTTTCAAAGTGCCCATTTTTTACTTAAAATTGCCATTTTCAACATGAATTCAATTATTTTTGCATTTTTTCCTCTTTTTAATAAAATAGTCCTAAGAACTTACTAAATACACTAAAATGGGACTAACAAAGTATAAATTTGGGTATAAAATATACAAAACAATGCACTCATCAAATACCCCCAAACCTAAACTTTGCTAGTCCTCGAACATAACTAAAATTAAAATCTAACTCACATTCGTAGGAATTACGATTGCACTTAGCATGTACAACAAGCGGTTAAACCCCTAGGTTACCCTAGTGGACGAGTTTTGTCTCGTGAGGGTTTACAGTGAATATACCCACAAAATTCAAAAACCTTGACTCAATACAAAACACTCAAAAGTAATATAACCAAGTTTGAATGCAAACTTCATAAATATAGTAGAACTTCACTTCTCAATCTCAACTTATCGTGTGCGTTAGCATAGCTAAAATAATCGTCCATTTCAATAGATTTGATCGTTACATTTCTTATCCGAAAGTTCATTTTGATTTCAAAATCTCAGGGGATGCACTCACAATCAAACACTCAGAAATGGTTATTTTCTCTCGGTATATGTGAATAAAAGAGTAAATTTATATGAACAAATTTCACATATACATGATCAAAAATGGATTATTGTTTTTTTTATAATGGATCAATATGATCTCATGAATGGAAAATCGATTACTTGTTGAAAACGTTAAATCGCACAATAGATCCTATTAATCTTCTCTCCACACTATAACTAGCTTCCCTTGAGTTCGATTAGTACTTTATTTGGTTGTATTGTAGGCTAGGATTTTGCTAGAAAGAATGTTTTTTTTTTGGATTGCAAAATTTCTGAGAATATAGAGTTTTTTCGGTATTTTGACTTTTAGGAATTTCTTCTCACCTCCATTTTTCTTTTCCCTTTCCTTTTTCTTTTCAACTCACATTTTTCATCATCTTTTTTCTTTCTTTCTTCCCCTTTTTTGGGACACATTATTCTTTTGCGAACTTTTTTTTGGCCTTTTTTTCAACCGTAATTTTACCCTAGTATTCTCAGAAAATAGGTATGACTTCTTTTTATGGTCTTCTAACTCCCAGTTGGAGTGAGGTAGGATAATGGGTTTTCAACAAAAGACATATTTTCTGTTTAGCTCAAATGGGCTTGCAACGGAATAATGTAAAAAGGTTGGATTTTAGGCTTAAGTTTGGGCTTTAAAACGATGGCCTAATCTCATTTCTCAAGTTTCGTTCAGTTAATTTGTGTCTCAAGATGACTTACCAAGACTTTTAGTGCTTTAAGATTAACATTTTGACCTTTTGTTTTCAGTAATCGAACAAAACAAAGAATTTGATATCATCAACGAATTTATCACTGAAGAAAAAATTTTGTTATTTTAACTCAGATTGATTTAAATCTCTCAAAAATGATGAATGGTACAAAAATCTCACCGGTTAAAATCTCCACATTTATTCATTAAGCATATTAACTTTCACCTCAATATCCATTTTCGATCATATTATATGGCTAATGTGTAAAAAAAATCATAAGTTGAGAGATCGATGAATTATTTCTATATTAAGAAATCATTTCAAAACTCACTTATATTGAAAATCTTTTTGAATTTTTGATGATTTTTTTGATTTTTTTTTTCAAAAATATCATCCTTACCCCTCGAACCTAAATTTTACATTGTCCTCAATATATACTCACATAAAAATATGGACAAATAAAATAAAGTAAAGAAGTAAAATGATGATACATGTTAACTAAAAAATAACATAAAGAAAAACAAATATACAAATAATATACAAACACATGAAAATTACCACCCTCACCATAAATTAATAATCGAAATAGTTATGAGTCATTCCAATTTATAAACTTTATAACACTAAGTGCCAAAATATCATAAATTTGAGTGCACGACCGCACAACACAAAATTCAATCTTAAATCCCTGGTCATAATGGTGAGCACCGACATCATCAATAATAAATAAATTTGAATCGCATGAATCATATGTCGATGCATCACATGGAGGTAATAAATTGCAATAAGGATCAAAATATTTATTATACCTTTTTCGAAAATAGTCACGTAAAATTAGGAATGCATACTCCACTTCTAAATATGAGATTTTATGAAAAGCATGGGAAGAAGATGTATCACTGGGTGGTACACTTTCTTGATCAATAACGGGAGGATCGTCATAAATACTTGAAGTGTCACTAAAATCAAATGACGAATCCTCAAATAAAATTTTCCACATATAAAAAGAAGCAGCATTTTGCTCAATTAGATTAGGAGAAAAATCTTGACAAAGGTCCAAATCATCACAAGTATTACACGTGTCAAGATTGTCATTTTTTTCTCCTCACAAAACTGATTATCCCCAATTAATTCATTATTATTTTTAGAAATAGCATCATTATACCGTTTGTTCACCTCTCTCCAATTGATAAACTTTGTTGGACCGATAGTAATTACAGGGGTTGGAGTCTCATCCATACCTTCTTTGATTTTTAAAATGACTACTGACCCATCTGAATTAAATTGAAATACATAGTCATCTAGATTTTCAGTATTTTGGAAAAACACGTCCACAGGATCCATTAAGGAATATGAGAAAGATGACGGAATAACAATATGAGGATCACCCATTGCAATTTACAACACATGAATTTATTTATTTATTTTGGATAGCTCCCACTCTTTAACAAGGGAGAATTTAAAAGACGACCAACTACGGTTGTCTCCTCAAATTTAGATTTCACCTTTAGGTAGGTGGTCGGTACGAATACTCATTAAAAACTACCAATCCTAGACAAGATGAAATGGAATCGATTAGACAAGTTCGCGTTGGGGTAGATTTTAAATCTAGCCTCGTTAAGAGTTTTTTTATTTTTATTTTTGAAATTTTTACTAAAAAAAATTCAAAAAGTAAAACAAACTAGTCCGAAAGTCACAACTTTCTTTTAAATTTTTTTGTCAAATCCCTCACAATGGCGTCAAAGACTTGTTGTCAATTTTATAAAATACCGCAAGTGCAAGGAATATTATAGAATAGCGAGTGTAAGTACGGGTCGAACCCACAAGGATTTGTCAATTTTAATTATTAAAAGAATTGCAATTGTCCAACCAGATCAAATGGGGAAGAGAATGATTATGAACTACACTGAATAAAATCAATTGCGATAAATGAGGAAAACACAAGATATTTGTGAACAATTAGGAAATAATTAGGATTTCGGATCCATTTATCACGTAACTAATATTGCAAACAAATTTAATGTTGTCATTACCTTTTTATAACTCAAATAAAATCGACTCTCGCTGCGTTTAATTCGAAAAATATGACGGTTATGATCATAATATTTTGAACGTCTCTAATAGACGGCTAAAATCCCTATTCCCTTAGAAAATAAAAGTTTTAAAGTTCGCAAATGTATTTAAGCATGGACTATCAAAACAATCAAAGTGCAAGCATAATCCATCAAAAACTACTACTTGTAAATCTCAAAACTTGATTTGACAAATTAATTTTGAATGTTTTAAAACACACTCTCGTGTCATTTTAAAATGAATACCGAATCTTTAATAATAATTAAAACAAGTTGGGAATAGACAACAATCAAATGAACGTGACGATATTAGCTAACTATGATAAACTTCACCCTAATCCTAATATAATAATCAAGCTACCATAATGAAAGAGAAATTGCAAGAATGAGTAGAGATCTTCATTAATAAACCAAACTTACAAATAGTTTTCTCGCAACAATCTTCAATCCTCTAAATAAATGATAAAAACTTGGCCCTCAAATTGATTACAATCACTCAAAGTTGCTCCCCGAAATCCCTATCTAATTGTCTACGAAATTGTGAGCCCAAGGGTCCTTTTTATGGGATAAGTGGTGAGGTATTTGAGTTATGGTGGGACTCTTTTTGATTGGCCGAATGGTGTTGGTAGCTATCTCTCCACCTATTTAATCTTTGGATCGTGATAAGGGATGGAATTTCGCCCCACTCGAAAACTCTTATCTTTTCTTGCTGAACACGCATGCCGAGTTTCGTCTAAATCAGAGAACAAAATTTTTCAACTGCTTTTTTTGAACGATCGTAAAAATCGGCTTTTTCTCGCCTTTTTTGAATTGATCATGAATTTGCACCAAATTCCATCATTATCTACAAAAATTTCACTAGGCAGCTTTTTTCACAAATTAGCACAAGAATATTATAAAATTTTCGAAGTGCCCATTTTTTTACTTAAAATTGCCATTTTCAATATGAATTCAATCATTTTCGCATTTTTTCCTCTTTTTAAAAAAATAGTCCTAAGAACTTATTAAATACAATAAAATATACATAATAATGCACTCGTCAAATACCCCCAAACCTAAACTTTGCTAGTCCTCGAGCGGAACTAAAAATTAAAATCTAACTCACTTTCGTAGGATTCACGATTGCACTTAGCATGTGCAACAAGTCGTTAAACCCCTAGGTTACCCTAGTGTAACACCCCGCCTAATTAAATACCGGGTGGCCAGTCCCATACCAAATTAAAACAGAATATACAGTTGGCTCATTCTTAGCATCACTGTCGAAAACATTTACAACTCACCCAATACTCAATTAAGCTGGTGTTAAAAACTTTCCAAATTTTAATTCAACAAAATTCATTTCTAGTTTAAGAATAACACAACGCATTTTATTCTACAACACTGATAACCAATTAGATAACACCAAATAATTTGAATGCAACTGGAATAAACATTCCCAAATAATATTAATCCATTACAGTAATCCCAACAATGTTAAATGTATTAAAATACACGAATACAATAGTATTTGACCCCGATAGAAAATGATAACTGAAATCCATTGGGCGACATGCCCTACTAAGAGAATACTGTGAATCAAATGATGATAGGCGTCTAAGCAAAACTCCATAAATCCATAGCATGTCTTAATCCGCTAAGGTTGGCGTCCCTGTTGCTGGACACCTGATATAAAAGATACAATAGAAAAGAAAATATGTAAGGAAACGGGTCAGAGCCCGAATGTGTAAATGATTTTTAAAACAGCAAGTATTTAACAAGTGCAATAAATCTTTTATTATGTACATGTTAGACCCAACTCTCACTTGCCATTCTCACTTCTCAACTAGAGTGCACACTTAACGTTTTCTATTAACCTCCTAGTTAATGGTTTCTCTTTTCTAGTCTCCATATTATAACTCCATCCCAATATCATAATCCACGTATGTCCCATACCATACGTCACATTATTATTCATTTACATTTATCATCGTTTCTCATTAACATGAATCATTTCTCATTAATATGAGTTAAGCTTTTCAATAAAAATTCATTAACTTAAATTCCATTATCTTTCTCTATTCACCGTCATCTACAATTATCACATAGTAGATGACTTAACCACAATAAATCCAATCATTCATTTAATCCATTATATATATATTCATATATTATACGGCACCCCGAGTCACAGTTGCGGTGCAATGCATTACTCTGCTATCATGTCCCAATATCGCTTGTCGCCGAATAAGGGACTAAAGGTTCGGTAAGATTCCTCGAACCACAAACAACAACACAATCATTGGAGGCGAACATAGTTCTCATACCCATGGGTCACGCACATACCTACGTACCCACAGTCAGCGGACTTATCAACTCCTCGATAAGTCTTTCATAGACCTATGTTCTCGAGCGACAAATCAAAGATCCCATGGATTCATCAGGATATGACTGCCCTCACGCGCAAACCTCCCACCGATAGCAAGTAAGCTAGGTATGTCATACACATAAATCATCAATCAATCAAATAGGTATTATCATACCTATAGTATACTAACAACATGGTACTCACATTAACCTTAGATTATTCCCTTACGTAGCATTATATCTCTTTAAATCCCACGTATTAAAATGTCATATCTTTACTTCATAATTTAATTATCCTCGCATCCTATAACATCTCTCCACTCCCGACGTCGTTAAGGTTCATGGGCGGAGCGTCTCGCAAAATGAAATCCAAACAAGGAACCCCTCCAATATACTATTACTTAACTTTGTCGATTGAGGAGGTCCGACAACTTCAACTATGCGATCGGGATAACCTCATACCCTCTTTCAACCAAATGTGTTCTAAACTCCCATCTCTATCCAGGAGCCATACTACTAAGTACTTGTATTACACTCAGTCCTTGCGCAATCAACAATGAGCTTAAACTCAGTCCTTGATGTTCAAATTGTAACCCTAAGGCTACCCTCACTTATATTAAATCTTCCATAATGTACCTATCCTTAATCCTCATGCATACCAATTAGAATTCAACACATGAATCTAGCAACCGAAATTTCTTCCAATTTAACTAACATAATTCCAATCAATTAAATCCCAATCAAATCAATTCAAATCTTATCTAGGTCTTTCTGATCTCCTCTAAGTCCCATAATATCCCATTAACAATCACCAAAAATCTACCAAAGTTTTGGGATAACAACCAACATTAAAAAGAAACAACTTCATGAGTTCTCATATTTTAAATACTCAGAAAAATCAGATCCAAAAATTATTTGAATCATCAATTCGATTTTAGATTTGGATTCTACACGAAAAATTGAGTCAGGTATGTGTTTTGAGTTTTTCTTAAATCTCATCCAAATGCACTCGAAAAGAAGATCTAAACATTCCAAATTGGCTCTTCTCATTCCACTCGTTTTTGCCTCTTTTTCCAGAAAATTATCAACATATTATCTTCAAGAACACTAAATTATTTTCAGAATTTCTTCCACAGATTGATGAATATTTATTGGATTATTATCATCCTACAACATGAGTTTACTTCCTATATCATTTCAGTTTCTAGAAATCCATAAACCAACTCCATTATGTCTTCCAAACATGAAAAATCATCTCTTTTCATAATTATTCTAACATGGACAATATACGAACTTAAATTGCAAATATCAAACACTTGCCTTTACTGAAGATCTGATCCTTTGGAGTTGAATAACATAGGTGGTGATGGTGGTGGTGACCTTTGACCTTTGGTTCTCCTCATTTCCAAGCAAGCTTTTCTCTTCCCAAGCAACCTTTCACTCTCTCTAAGAAGATGACCTTTCAATTTTGTGTAGAAGAGATTAATGAACCCACATTCAACTAATCTACAAATACTTATAATAAGACAAAACCCGAAATCACTATTCATCCCCCTTGTAAAAATAACCAAAATGCCCTTTTGGGTTGTCTTTTCATTTCCAAATGACCCGAGACTCAAAATTAACATCCAAATAGACTTTTGTGACTATTTCAAACCTTCCGGACGCAACGACGCAGTCGAAATGACTATAAGATCGATAGAAAATAAATTTCCTTTTTAATTTAATAAATTAGTCCCGACACGTCCCATACCGCGTCTGACTAAAAAATTCAAATTACCGAAATTATATCGTACCGTCATAATAATGACATCATATTCATATATTACCTAAATATCTTTAAGTAATATTCAGAATCATCCATTTTAATATCCACAATTCGGATAAAACCCAAATGAATTAATTTATAATAAAATCCAATCAATCCATTAATTTAAAATATAACCCATTTTAAAAGTCATTAAAATCACGGGGTATTACACCTAGTAGACGAGTTTTGTCTCGTGATGGTTTACAGTGAATATACCCACAAAATTCAAAAACCTTGACTCAATACAAAAGACTCAAAAGTAATATAACCAAGTTTGAATGTAAACTTCATAAATATAGTAGAATTTCACTTCTCAATCTCAACTTATCGTGTGCGTTAGCATAGCCAAAATAATCGTCCATTTCAAAAGATTTGATCGTTTTATTTCTTATCCGAAATTTCATTTTGATTTCAAAATATCATGGGATGCACTCATAATCGAACACTCGGAAATGGGTTATTTTCTCTCGGTATATGTGAATGAAAGAGTAATTTTTTATGAACAAATTTCACATATACATGATCAAAAACGGATTTTTATTTTTTTATAATTGATCAATATGATCTCATGAATAGAAAATCGATTACTTGTTGAAAACGTTGAATCGCACAATAGATCTTATTCATCTTCTCTCCACACTATAACTAACTTCCCTTGTGATCGATTAGGACTTTCTTTGGTTGTATTGTAGGCTCGATTTTTGCTAGAAAGAATGTTTTTTTTTTACTGCAAAATTTCTAAGAATATAAAGGTTTTTTGGTATTTTGACTTTCAGGCATTTTTTTCTCACCTCCATTTTTCTTTTCTCTTTCATTTTTCTTTTCAACTCACATTTTGCATCATCTTTTTTCTTTCTTTCTTCCCCTTTTTTCTAACACGTCATTCTTTTGCGAACTTTTTTTTTGCCTTTTTTTCAACGTTAATTTCACTCTAGTATACTCAGAAAATGGGTATGACTTCTTTTTATGGGCTTCAAACTCCCAGTTGGAGTTAGGTAGGATAATGGGTTTTCAACAAAAGACATATTTTCTGTTTGGCTCAAATGGGCTTGCAACGGAATAATGTAAAAACGTTGGATTTTATGCTCAATTTTGGGCTTTCAAACGATGGCCTAATCTCATTTCTCAAGTTTCGTTCAGTTAATTTGTGTCTCAAGGCGTCTTACCAAGACTTTTAGTGCTTTAAGATTAACATTTTGACCTTTTGTTTTCAGTAATCAAACAAAACAAATAATATGATATCATCAACGAATTTATCACTGAAGGAAAGTTTGAGTTATTTTAACTCGGATTGATTTAAATCTCTCGAAAATGATGAATAGTACAAAAATCTCACCGGGTAAAATCTCCACATTTATTCGTTTATCATATTAACTTTCACCTCAATATCCATTTTCGAACATATTATATGGCTAATGTGTAAAAAATATCATAAGTTGAGAGATCGATGAATTAATTTTATTTTAAGAAATCGTTTCAAAACTCATTTATATTGAAAATATATTTGAATTTTTGATAATTTTTCTGATTTTTTTTTCAAAAATATCATCCTTACCCCCAAACCTAAATTTTACATTGTCCTCAATTTATACTCACATAAAAATATGGATAAAGAAAATAAAGTTAAAAAGTAAAATGATGATACATGTTAACTAAAAAATAACAAAAAGAAAAATAAATACACAAATAATATACAAACACATGACAATTACCATCCTCACCATAAATTAATAATCGAAATAGTTGTGGGTCATTCCAATCAATAAACTTTATAGCACTAAGTGCCAAAATATCATAAATTTGAGAGCATGACCGTACAACACAAAATTCAATTTTAAATCCATGGTCATAATGGCGAGCACCGACTTCATCAATAATAATAAATTTGAATCGCATGAATCATATGTCGATGCATCAGATGGAGGTAATAAATTTCAATAAGGATCCAAATATTTATTATCCTTATTTCGAAAATAGTCACGTAAAATTGGGGATGCATACTCCACTCCTAAATATGAGATTTTATGAAAAGCATGGGAAGAAGATGTATCACTCGGTGGTACACTTTCTTGATCAATAACAGGAGGACCGTCATAAGTACTTGAAGTATCACTAAAATCGGATGACGGATCCTCAAATAAATTTTCCCACATATAAAAAGAAGAAACATTTTGCTAAATTAGATTAGGAGAAAAATCTTGACAAACATCCAAATCATCACAAGTATTACACGTGTCAAGATTGTCAATTTTTTTCTCCTCACAAAATTGATTATCCCCAATTAATTCATTATTATTTTTAGAAATAGCATCATTATACCGTTTGTTCACCTCTCTCCAATTGATACACTTTGGTGGACCAATAGTAATTACAGGGGTTGGATTCTCATCTATACCTTCTTTGATTTTTAAAATGACTACTGACCCATCTGAATAAAATTTAAATACATAGTCATCTAGATTTTCAGTATTTTGGAAAAACACGTCCAGAGAATCCATTGAGGAATATGAGAAAGATGACGGAATAACAATATGAGGATCACCCATTGCAATTTACAACACATGAATTTATTTATTTATTTTGGATAGCTCCTACTCTCTAACAAGGGAGAATTTAAAAGATGACCAACTACGGTTGTCTCCTCAAATTCCGATTTCAACTCCAGGTAGGTGGTCGGTGCGAATACTCATTAAAAACCACCAATCCTGGACAAGGTGAAACAGAATCGATTTGACAAGTTCGCGTTGGAATAACTTTTAATTCTAGCCTCGTTATGAGTTTTTTTTTTTTGAAATTTTTACTAAAAAACATTCAAAAAGTAAAAGAAACTGGTTCGAAAGTCACAACTTTTTTAAAAAAAGAATTTGTCAAATCCCCGACAAAGGTGGCAAATACTTGTTGTCAATTTTATAAAATACTGCAAGTGCACGGGTTTTTATAGAATAGTGAGTGTAAGTACGGGTCGAACTCACAACGATTTGTCAATTTTAATTATTAAAAGAATTGTAGCTGTCCAACTAGATCATATGGGGTAGAGAATGATTATGAACTACACTGAATAAAAGAAACTACGATAAATGAGGGTAACACAAGATATTAGTAAACAATTAGGGAATAATTAGGATTTTGGATCCATTTATCACGTAACTAATATTGCACACTAATTTAATGTTGACATTCCCTTTTTATTACTCAAATTAAACAGACTCTCGTCGCGTTTAATTCGGAAAATATGACGGTTATGATCATAATATTTTTACCATCTCTAATAGATGGCTAAAATCCCTATTCCCTTAGAAAATACAAGTTTTAAAGTTTGCAAATGTATTTAAGCATGGACTATCAAAAAAATCAAAGTGCAAGCATATTCCATCTAAAACTACTACTTGTAAATCTCAAAACTTGATTTGACAAAACAATTTTGAAGGTTTTAAAACACACTCTCGTGTCATTTTAAAATGAATAGCGAATCTTTAATAACAATTAAAACAAGTAGGGAATAGACAACAATCAAATTAACGTGACGATATTAGCTAACTATGATAAACTTCACCCTAATCCTAATAGAATAATCAAGCTACCATAATGAAAGAGAAATTGCAAGAATGAGTAGAGATCTTCATTAATAAACCAAACTTGCAAATAGTTCTCTCGTAACAATCTTCAATCCTCTAAAAAAATGATAAAAACTTGACCCTCAAATTTATTACAATCACTCAAAGTTGATCCCCGGAATCCCTCTCTAACTGTCTACGAAATTGTGAGCCCAAGGGTCCTTTTTATGGGACAAGTGGTGAGGTATTTGAGTTTTGGTGGGACTCTTTTTGATTGGCCGAATGGTGTTGGTAGCTATCTCTCCACCTATTTAATCTTTCGATAGTGATAAGGGATAGAATTTCCCCCCACTCTAAAACTCTTATCTTTTCTTGCTGAACACGCATGCCGAGTTTCGTCTAAATCGGAGAACAAAATTTTTTCACAAGTGTAAAAAAATAGCTTTTTTCGAACGACCGTAAAAATCAGCTTTTTCGCGCTTTTTTTGAATTGATCATCAATTTGTACCAAATTCCATCATTATCTGCAACAATTTCACTAGGCAATTTCACAAATTAGCACAAGAATATTATAAAATTTTCGAAGTGCCCATTTTTTACTTAAAATTGCCATTTTCACTATGAATTCAATCATTTTCACATTTTTTCCTCTTTTTAATAAAGTAGTCCTAAGAACTTATTAAATACACCAAAATGGGACTAACAAAGTATAAATTTGGGTATAAAATATACAAAATAGTGCACTCATCAAGACTCACCGTAGTGGGACACCTATTTTCTTTATATGTCGTAGTGTGAGTATAGAGATTGGGAGTTTGATTTTACTGGCGGATTTACTTGTATTGGACATGTCCGAGTATGATGTGATTATTGATATGGATTGACTTGTTTCATATAGGGCCATGATTGACTGTTATAGGCGGTGTATTATTTTTGCTATTTTTGGACATGAGATGTTCCTAGTGGCGATGCCTCGTTCTGAGGGAGGGTCGTCTACTCATTTGTATTATATGGAGGAGGATACCTCTACAGGAGTAGTAATATCCCTTGATTTGATACCCGAAGTCTATGAATTTGTTAATTTATTCCATGAGATACTGGGATTACCTCCCAGTAGGGAGATTGTATTTGTGATTTTTTAGCAGCGGGCCTTACCGCATTGATCCAGCAGAGATGAGGGAGCTCAAGGACCAAATAGAACATCTTTTGGGCCAAGGGTTTATCCATATGAGTATGTCGTCTTAGGTTACCCTGGTGTTGTTTGTAAAGAAGTGAGACGGTTCTTTACGGCTGTGCATGGATTATCGAGTGCTTAACAAAGTCATGATATGGAATAAGTATATGTTGCCTAGAATTGATGACTTGTTTGATAAGATGAGAGGAGAAACCTACTTCTCAAAGATATACTTAAGGTCCGGTTATCATCAACTGCGTATTAGGGAGTAGGACATTTCCAAGACTGCATTTCTGACGAGATATGGATTGTATGAGTTTTGGGTTATGCCGTTTGGGTTAAATAATGCACCAGCAGTATTCATGGACTTGATGAATAGAGTGTTGAGAGAGTTCTTAGACCAGTTTGTCATTTTTTTCATAGATGACATCCTGATTTATTCTCAGACTTAGGAGGATCATGTCGAGCATTTACGGTAGGTCCTACTGACACTACGTGAGCATCAGTTATATGCAAAATATGAGAAGTGTGGATTTTGGCTTCAGGAAGTACAGTTTCTTAGGCATATTGTGTCTGAGATGGGAATATCTATGGAACCTAGTAAAGTATCAGCGGTAAAGGAGTGGGGATAGCCCACGACACCGATAGAGGTGCATAGTTTTTTGGGATTGGCCGGGTACTATAGACGGTTCATCCGAGTTTTTTCAAAGATTGTGGATTCGAAGACAAATCTAACTTGTAAGGGCATACCATTTGTTTGGGACAATGCGTGTCAGTTGGAATTGACGAGCTAAAAGATAAGTTAACTTCAGCACCCATACTAGCACTGCTTAAGCCAGGAGTGGAATACTTGGTTTACACTAGCGCATCATTACATGAGCTTGGTGGAGTATTATAGCAGGAAGAGAAGGCTATAGCTTATGGATCTAGAAAGCTTAAGCCTCATGAGAAGAATTATCCCACCCACGACTTGGAGCTTGCAGCATTCATGTTTGCTCTTCGGATAAGGAGGCATTATTTATTGGGGGAGAAATTTTTCATATTCACAGATCATAAGTCGCTGCAGTATTTGTTCACTCAAAGGGAATTGAATATGCATCAGTGCAGGTGGATAGAGTTTGTGAAGCATTATTAGTTTAAGATACATTACCACCCGGGAAATGCTAACGTAGTCGTAGACGCGTTAAGCCAAAGACCGATAGGTGAGTTGGCCGCTGTGTGGAAAGAGAAATGGAAGGAACTGGGGCACCAGGATGCAGTTGCCCGATCATTTATGTCAGTTATGACTTTTACACCTCAGATTGTGATAAGGGTAGTTCAGGCTCAAGCAACAGATCTGTTTTATCAGGAGAAAATTCGATAACTTTTAGCCGAGGAAGAAGAGTCTTACTCAGTGAGTTTAGATGGGGGCTTGCACTTTAACGGTAGATTGATTGTTCCAAAAGGTGTGGATTTACGGCATGCGGTGATGACAGAGTCTCATGGATAACGCTTTGCGGTACATCCCGGTAGGGATAAGATGTACCAGGATAAGAGACTGTAATATTGGTGGAGTGGGATGAAAAGAGACATTGTTGAGTTTGTCTCTAATTGTGCCATTTGACAGTTAGTGAAATTTTATCATCAAAAGCCTGTTGGGTTTCTTCAGCCATTAGAGATCCCGATGTGGAAATGGGAGAACATTGTAATACCCCGTATTTTTGTGATATTTATTTATAGGATTAATTGAATGAAATGCATATTAATTGGAAATTAATCCGGATTAAAATACTAGCGAAATGCGAGTTGGTATTTGATTATAATGTGCATATATGATTATATATGAATATTGAATTATGAAACTTGTCGTGAGATTGAAATACGGCAATTTGGAAATCTTGTTGAGACGCGTGTGACAGTCGCGTCATGGAATATAATTATGATAATTTAAAAGTGAATTTTATTTCTATAAACCGTATGGTCATTTTGAGTACGCCAACGCGTCCGAAAGGGTCGAAATAGTCAGGAAACACTAGCCGGGGTTTAGTTTGGGTCCCGGGGCATTTTTAGGCCATGCCGGCAACGTATAAGGGTAATTTGGTAATTTTGAATTTTTGGGAATTAAAACCTACGAAAATTGGGAATTAAAAAGCTGACTTGGTAATTACCCACTAAACCCACTAACCACATCTTAGGACTTAATGGGCTATGGGGGTTATTAGAAATTTTCCAAAAGTTCCTAAGGCAAACCCTAGCCACCATTGTCACTTTGGAGAAGAAAGCTTGTAGAGAGAGAAGAGAGGAGAATTCTGCAGAGAGAGAGAGAGAACCATTCATCAAATCGTAATCAAAATCAGAGATACACAAAAGGAAAGTGGTTTAATTTCGTTTATTACAAAGAATGTTTCTTCCATGCGTAGGAAATTGACAGAATTTCATTGTTCTTGGAAAATGATAAAACCCATTGAATTTGATGTAGAGATTTATAATTTTATGAGGATATTGCATGTAGAACAATGTTAGGATGATTAGTCAGTGAAAAATACATCTTTTATACCATAAAATCGGACTTATTTATGCCTATGGATGAATTTAGTTTCTAGGGTTCATGTTCTTGAGATTAGGGAAGAAGATGTGGAGATTTAATATTTGGATGAGATTTAGGATGAATTAATCCCACAAAATACGTTTATATATGACCTAAGCATATTTAGGATTGATTAGAACCCTTGTATATTGTTGGTTTGATGTTTAGAGGAGATTAGAGGTGAAGAAAAGTTGGAAAAACGAGTTAAGGAAAATCTGGGCTCGAATCTGGCCACTCGTTAGAAGACCTGCCCAGGTCGTTCGAACGAGCTCGTTCGAACGAGCTTCTAACGAGTTGACCTTTGACTTCTTATGAGGGTGATGTTCGTTCGATGACTTCATTCAAACGAGATCTCGTTAGAAAGCCCACTTCGTTCGAACGAACTCTCGTTCGAACGAGACTTCTAACGAGCTGACAGTTTAGGCTTTTTAGCCTGTTTTGATTTCGCGTGTCCCGTAACCTTATTTAATGGTAAAGATAACCTTACCTTGATGATAAATTGATATAGTAGGGACAGTTGAGATATATAGAGGAGTAAAACCTAGAAGTGGAATTCGAACCAAATGGAAATGATGGATTAGGACGCGAGTGTCTATTACGACGTGAGAACAATTAATGGCTTGTATAATTGTATCAACCGGGAATATGTCAATTGTGTAACATTATACGTAGGTACGGGAATGAGAAGTATACTACAAATAAATTATGGTGATTACTAAGATGTGTGCATACTTAGTATATGTATTTATTTTATATGTATGACATACCTACCATACTTGCTATCACGGGAGGTTTGCGTTCGCTTAGGGCCCTCTAATCCTTGTATTGCCCGGATTTAGACTGGTACCTCGATGAACATAGGTCAGAGAAGGACTTATTGGGATGTTAATAAGTCTGCTGATCATGGGAGCGCAGGTATGTGCGTGATCCATGTGATGTGACTGTGTTCGCCTCCATTATTTGTGATGTTGTTATCTGAGAACGATTCCTAAGAGATTCGGAATACGGGATCCTTATGTACGTGATGTACCGGGATGGATAGAAGAGTATGTGTGCACCGCAGCTTAGTCTTGGGGTGCTTGTATTGTATATTTATGACGTGAATAATATACACTTAATTAATGGGAACTTTCATGTTGGTATTGTGAATATAATTGTGGTAATGTTTTGAGAAAACATAACGGGTTAACCGATAGTGAATTGTACTACAAATTGAGAATCCGAGTTTAAGTAAAGCCCTCTATTTAATTGATAACGCTAGAATGTAATATGGGGATCGAGTAGTAAGGGGTAGAACTTATTACGGTTTGGTTAGATATGTATGTCATGTAGATGGGTACGGTACGTTAGGAGTGCACATGTAGTCGAGAGGTGAGAATTTCATGTGAGCGCACGTCCTAACATGTATTTTGCATTTAATGTTTTAATGTTATTAAAACACTTCCTGTTTTTAAAATGATTTCCACTTTCGGGCTCTGACCCATTTGCTTTCAAATCTATTTTTGTAAAAACCATTTTAGGTGCCCAGCCACAAGGACACCATGCTTAGGATCCCCATTCAGGTGACGAGCTGTAGCTGTTTGTGGAAGTTACAGGACTTTGCTTGTAGACGCTTCATATATCTTGACTCTATATTCAGCATTTATCAGTTGTAGGGCATGTCTCCCATTTCTTTTAGAGACATTTCATTTACTTCAGTTATTCAGACTTCTGGCATGTAATTAATTCAGGATTCAGACTTGTCATATTATTTTCAGTTGTGGGATTGTTGTGAGCAGTTTTCCTCCGGACTTATTATTATTTGTTGGTTATTTCATTACTTCATTATGGTGAATGGATTATGTTGTTCTCCCATTATTCTTTTATTGCATGTTAATCAGACTTAATTTAAAATTTGGCAACTTACTTTTTAAATACTAGGTGGTTAGTAATTATTAAAATGTTTTCGACAGTGATGCTATTAACTTAACCAACTTGGCATTTTGTATTGATTTAATAAAGGAGTAGCTACCCGGTATTTAATTAGTCGGGGTGTCACAGGTGGTATCAGAGCATCAGGTTCTAGTGTCTTTTAGGATCTGTACGGCTTATTATGTTTCCGCTGAGCTTTCTTTGATGTAGAGCCCTATATTTTAGGACTGTTGTATTCTTTTGTATATGCTACGTTCTTCAGCTATTTTAAGTTTATAACTGCGAACTTATACACTTCATTATTATTTCAGATGCCTCCACGACGTGCACAACGGGTTCCCAGGGATGCAACACCAGAACCACAGCCCGCACCAGTTCAGGGCACGATGAATGCCGCCGAGGTTGCAGCCATTGTGGCCCAGGCGGTAAATGCCGCACAAGCAGTAGTTCAGCAGGCACCACCTCAGGCGCCAGTAGCCACGCCAGTTCAGGCACATGCATTCCCGTCTGCTTGGGAACGTGTACGTGATGCTTTTCAGAAAGCACACCCTCCGGAGTTCGCAGGTAGCTCCGATGTGGTAGTTTCGAGTCAGTGGAGGAAGGACATTCAACGGCACCTGAGGATGTATGAGTGCACCGATGTCCAGAAGCAGATACTAGCTACCTTTAAGCTAGTGGGGTCTGCACTGCAGTGGTGGGAGTCTATTACCACCGTGGAGGAGAGAGATACTCTCACTATCTACGAGTTTTGGGTGCGGTTCGACCGTAAATATTTTTTGTCAGCTGTTCACACGGAGATGAGGAGGAAGTTGATGAGCCTCAAGCAGGAGGGTAAGAGTGTGGCCGAGTATGAGGCCGAATTCACTGATCTTCTGAACATTGTTCCGGATGAGATATCGACAGAGGAGAAGAAGATACAGAAATTTACGGACGGGTTGACATGGAGGATTCGTCAGCACTTGTTAGGGAACCTCTCGTTAGCCACTTATTCTGATGTGGTTAACGCTGCACTATTACACTGCCAGGATCATCGTTTTCACGTGGCTGAGGGAAAGCGATCGGGAGAGTCCAGCCATCAGGGCAGGACTGGAGGGAATGGTGCCAGTGGGGCACATTCTGTTCAGGGGCAGAGACAGAGTGATCAGGGTTCCCAGCAGGGGGATCACAAGAGGTTCAGGTCAGGAAATTTCAGGCACGGACAGGGAGGTTTCCGGCAGGGCCATCAGGGTCCAAACGGCCATCAGAACCAGCAGGGTCAGAATGGTTAGCAGCAGTTTCAGCAGGGCCAGTGGAGGAACGGTAACGGCCACCAGGGCCGGGGGCAGCAGGGACAGAGAGGGGGGAACTTTTCGGGGAAGTGTTTCATTTTTGGCAAGACTGGCCATAAACGCCAAGACTGTCCTGATAGGGGCAGGGCCCCGCAGCAGCAGCAGGGTGCTCGACATGAGCCACGGAGGCCACTTTTTCCACCTGCTCTCCCAGCTCCAGCCCAGGTGCCAGCTCTTCCAGCCATTCCAGCAGTTCCTGTGCAGCAGGGACAGTTACAGTATGGACGTATCTATAACATCCACCAGGCAGCAGCTCCACAGGCACCACCCTCGATTGAGGGTATGTTTCCTATCCATGGTACTATGGGTCGGGTTTTGTTTGATACGGGGGCAACACATTACTTTATAGCTACACATTTTGTGAAAGCCTTAGGGTTGTTAGCCATAGCAGAGAGCACAGTGACGTGTGTAAACTCACCATTGGGGAGTGGGTCACTTATTTTCTTTATTTGTCGGGGAGTGGGGGTAGAGATTGGTAGTTTGGTATTACCTGCAGACATGTTGGTACTAGATATGCATGTGCACGATGTGATTATCGGTATGGATTGGCTCGCAGATTATAGAGCCATGATTGATTGCTTCGGTGGGAGCATTGTTTTTGCCATTCCGGGGCAAGAGATGTTTGTAGTGGCGATGCCTCACCCAGAGGGAGGCTCGACCGCTCATTTGTATTACCTGGAGGAGGATACCTCTAAGGAGGTTGTGATTCTTTTAGATTCGATCCCAGTTGTCAGGAATAGTTTTCTGATGTGTTTCAGGAGATACCAGGCCTACCCCCCAGTCGAGAGATAGACTTTGTCATAGACTTGTTGCCAGATACGAGACCTATAGCACGCGCACCGTATCGTATGGCTCCAGCTGAGATGAGGGAGTTACGGGATCAGATTGAGCAGTTGTTGGGTCAGGGGTTTATTCGGAGGAGTACTTCGCCGTGGGGTGCCCCAGTGTTGTTCGTAAAGAAGAGAGATGGTTCACTGAGATTGTGTGTGGACTACCGAGAGTTGAACAAGGTCACGATACGGAATAAGTATCCGTTGCCTCGAATCGATGACCTATTCGACCAGTTGAGAGGAGCTTCTTTCTTCTCGAAGATCGATTTGCGATCGAGATACCATCAGTTGCGTATCAGGGAGGAGGATGTCTCGAAGACTGCGTTCTTATCAAGATATGGTTCTTACGAGTTTCGAGTTATGCCTTTTGGTTTGACCAATGCTCCAGCCGTGTTTATGGAGTTGATGAATAGGGTGTTCAGAGATTTCCTAGACCAGTTTGTCATTGTCTTCATTGATGATATTTTGGTTTACTCCCTGACAGAGGAGGAGCACGCCGAGCATTTGAGGCAAGTTTTGCAGACGCTACGTCAGAACGAGCTGTATGCAAAATATGAGAAGTACGGGTTTTGGCTGAAGGAGGTCCAGCTTTTGGGACACATTATTTCCGACCGGGGGATATCTGTTGATCCAGGGAAGGTATCCGCGGTGAGGGAGTGGGGACAGCCCACGACACCAACGGAGATCCGTAGTTTCTTGGGTCTAGCAGGATACTACAGGAGGTTCATTCGGGGATTTTCGAAGATAGCATGTCCTTTGACACATCTGACTCGTAAAGGTGTGCCGTTCATCTGGAGTGATGCCTGTGAGTTGGCATTCGATGAGTTGAAGGATAAGTTAACCTCAGCACCTGTGTTAGCATTGCCGAGACCGCGAGTTGAGTATCTAGTCTACACCGATGCGTCCTTGCAAGGACTTGGAGGTGTATTGCAACAGGAGAGTCAGGCCATAGCTTATGCTTCCCGTAAGCTAAAGCCTCATGAGAAGAATTACCCCACTCATGACTTGGAGTTGGCGGCAGTTGTATTTTCCCTTCGTATTTGGAGACATTACCTTTTGGGGGAGAAGTTCCGATTGTTCATTGACCACAAGTCCCTACAGTACCTATTCACACAAAAGGAGTTGAATATGCGGCAGCGAAGGTGGCTTGAGTTTGTGAAGGATTATCATTTTGATATCCAGTATCACCCGGGGAAGGCTAACGTGGTAGCAGACGCGTTGAGCCGTAGGCCAGTAGATGAGGTGGCAGGGGTGTGGAAAGCCAAGTGAAAGGAGTTGGGACACCAGGATGCAGTGGCCCGATCGTTCATGTCTGTGATGACCGTTGCACTGCAGATTGTCACGAAGGTAGTAAGGGCACAGGCAAATGACTCGTTCTGTCAGGAGCAGATAGTTCGATTACTAGCAGAGGGAGCCGAGTCCTATACCATTAGCTCAGACGGGGGATTACGCTTCAATGGGAGATTGGTAGTTCCGGAAGGGGAGAAATTGCGGCACGAGGTGATGGCAGAGTCGCATGGTTCACGGTTAGCGGTACATCCCGGAGGGGACAAAATATACCAAGACATGAGACGACAGTATTGGTGGAGCGGGATGAAGAGAGCTATTGCCGTGTTTGTTTCTAAATGCGCCACTTGTCAGCTAGTAAAAGTGGATCATCAGAGACCGGCAGGACTTCTACAGCCATTGGAGGTCCCGATGTGGATGTGGGAGAGCATCTCCATGGACTTTATCACGGGGTTGCCTACGTCACAGAGGGGCCACGACTCCATTTGGGTAATTGTGGACAGGTTGACCAAAGTCGCTCATTTTCTACCCGTAAGGACAGACTACACTACGGGACAGTATGCCCAGCTCTTTATTGCAGAGATAGTGAGACTTCACAGTGTGCCCCTAAATATCGTGTCTGACAGAGACAAGATATTCGTTTCACAATTTTGGGAAAGTTTTCAGGAGGCCATGGGCACGGAATTGCGGTTGAGTACGGCATATAACCCGCAAACTGATGGGCAAACCGAGCGTACAAACCAGATGTTGGAGGACATGCTACGTATGTGCATCATTGATTTTGAAGGTGGATGGGAGCAGTATCGTCCACTAGTGGAGTTTGCTTACAACAACTCCTACCAGTTCACCATTGACATGGCTCCATTTGAGGCGTTTTACGGTAGACCTTGTCGTTCCCCAACATGTTGGTTGGAGGTGGGGGACAACAAACTACTTGGGCCGGAAGTGATTCAGGATACTTCAGCAAGGATAGAATTGATTCGGAGTCGCATTCGGGTAGCTCAGGATCGGCAGAAGAGCTATGCTGATGCGAAGAGGTTCTTCAGAGAGTTCCAAGTGGGGGACCAAGTTTTGCTCAGAGTATCTCCTATGAAGGGGATTATGCGTTTTGGGAAGAAAGTGAAGTTGGCACCGTGGTATGTGGGACCATTCCCTATTATTGAGCGGATTGGACCGGTTGCGTATAGACTTGGGTTACCGGAGCATTTGCATCGGATTCACGATGTATTTCATATTTCCTCGCTAAGGAAATATCTTAGAGATGATTTGGCTCATTCTCACATTGCTTTGGAGGACATAGATCTCCAGCCTGATAGCTCCTACGAGGAGGGGTCGATTGCTATTTTGGACCGAAGTGAGCGAAAACTGCGGTCAAAGATAGTTCCGTTAGTGCGTGTTCAGTGGCGACATCATAATGTCGAGGAGTCCACATGGGAGCGCGAGGAGGAGATGCGCGAACGTTATCCAGAGTTGTTCTTACCAGGTACTTTCTAGTTCCAAATTTCGGGACGAAATTCAGTTATTAGGGGGGAAGTATGTAATACCCCGTATTTTTGTGATATTTATATATGGGATTAATTGAATTAAATGCGTATTAATTGGAAATTAATCCGGATTAAAATACTAGCGAAATGCGAGTTGGTATTTGATTATAATGTGCATATATGATTATATATGAATATTGAATTATGAAACTTGTCATGAGATTGAGATACGGCAATTTGGAAATCTTGTTAAGACGCGTGTGACAGTCGCGTCATGGAATATAATTATGATAATTAAAAAGTGAATTTTATTTCTATAAACCGTATGGTCATTTTGGGTGCGCCAACGCGTCCGGAAGGGTCGAAATAGTCAGGAAACACTAGCCGGGGGTTTAGTTTGGGTCCCGGGGCATTTTTAGGCCATGCCGGCAACGTATAAGGGTAGTTTGGTAATTTTGAATTTTTGGGAATTAAAACCTACGAAAATTGGGAATTAAAAAGTTGACTTGGTAATTACCCACTAAACCCACTAACCACATCTTAGGACTTAATGGGCTACGGGGGTTATTAGAATTGTTCCAAAAGTTCCTAAGGCAAACCCTAGCCACCATTGTCACTTTAGAGAAGAAAGCTTGTAGAGAGAGAAGAGAGGAGAATTCTGCAGAGAGAGAGAGAACCATTCATCAAATCGTCATCAAAATCAGAGATACACATAAGGCAAGTGGTTTAATTTCATTTACACAAAGAATGTTTCTTCCATGCGTGGGAATTGACAGAATTTCATTGTTCTTGGAAAATGATAAAACCCATTGAATTTGATATAGAGAATTATAATTTTATGAGGAGATTGCATGTAGAAGAATGTTAGGATGATTAGTCAGTGAAAAATACATCTTTTATACCATAAAATCGGACTTATTTATGCCTATGGGTGAATTTAGTTTCTAGGGTTCATGTTCTTGAGATTGGGGAAGAAGATGTGGAGTTTTAATATTTGGATGAGATTTAGGATGAATTAATCCCACAAAATACGTTTATATATGACCTAAGCATATTTAGGATTGATTAAAACCCTTGTATATTGTTGGTTTGATGTTTAGAGGAGATTAGAGGTGAAGAAAAGTTAGAAAAACGAGTTAAGGAAAATCAGGGCTCGAATCTGGCCACTCGTTAGAAGACCTGCCCAGGTCATTCGAACGAGCTCGTTCGAACGAGCTTCTAACGAGTTGACCTTTGACTTCTAACGAGGGTGATGTTCGTTCGATGACTTCGTTCGAACGAGATCTCGTTAGAAATCCCACTTCGTTCGAACGAACTCTCGTTCGAACAGCCTCGTTCGAACGAGACTTCTAACGAGCTGACAGTTTAGGCTTTTTAGCCTGTTTTGATTTCGCGTGTCCCGTAACCTTATTTAATGGTAGAGATAACCTTACCTTGATGATAAATTGATATAGTAGAGACAGTTGAGATATATAGAGGAGTAAAACCTAGAAGTGGAATTCGAACCAAATGGAAATGATGGATTAGGACGCGAGTGTCTATTACGACGTGAGAACAATTAATGGCTTGTATAATTGTATCAACCGGGAATATGTCAATTGTGTAACATTATACATAGGTACGGGAATGAGAAGTATACTACAAGTAAATTATGGTTATTACTAAGATGTGTGCATACTTAGTATATGTATTGATTTTATGTGTATGACATACCTACCATACTTGCTATCACGGGAGGTTTACGTTCGCTTAGGGCCCTTTAATCCTTGTGTTGCCCGGATTTAGACTGGTACCTCGATGAACATAGGTCAGATAAGGACTTATTGGGATGTTAATAAGTCTGCTGATCGTGGGAGCGCAGGTATGTGCGTGACCCATGTGATGTGACTGTGTTCGCCTCCATTATTTGTGATGTTGTTATCTGAGAACGATTCCTGAGAGATTCGGAATACGGGATCCTTATGTACGTGATGTACCGGGATGGATAGCAGAGTATGTGTGCACCGCAGCTTAGTCTCGGGGTGCTTGTATTGTATATTTATGACGTGAATAATATACACTTAATTAATGGGAACTTTCATGTTGGTATTGTGAATATAATTGTGGTAATGTTTTGAGAAAACATAACGGGTTAAACGATAGTGAATTGTACTACAAATTGAGAATCCGAGTTTAAGTAAAGCCCTCTATTTAATTGATAACGCTAGAATGTAATATGGGGATCGAGTACTAAGGGTTAGAACTTATTACGGTTTGGTTAGATATGTATGTCATGTAGATGGGTACGGTACGTTAGGAGTGCACATGTAGTCGAGAGGTGAGAATTTCATGTGAGCGCACGTCCTAACATGTATTTTGCATTTAATGTTTTAATGTTATTAAAACACTTCCTGTTTTTAAAATGATTTCCACTTTCGGGCTCTGGCCCATTTTCTTTCAAATCTAGTTTTGTAAAAACCATTTTAGGTGCCCAGCCACAAGGACACCATGCGTAGGATCCTCATTCAGGTGACGAGCTGTAGCTGTTTGTGGAAGTTACATGACTTTGCTTGTAGACGCTTCATATATCTTGACTCTATATTCAACATTTATCAGTTGTAGGGCATGTCTCCCATTTCTTTTAGAGACATTTCATTTACTTCAGTTATTCAGACTTCTGGCATGTAATTAATTCAGGATTCAGACTTGTCATATTATTTTTAGTTGTGGGATTGTTGTGAGGAGTTTTCCTCCGGACTTATTATTATTTGTTGGTTATTTCATTACTTCGTTATGGTGAATGGATTATGTTGTTCTCCCATTATTCTTTTATTGCATGTTAATCAGACTTAATTTAAAATTTGGCAACTTACTTTTTAAATACTAGGTGGTTAGTAATTATTAAAATGTTTTCGACAGTGATGCTATTAACTTGACCAACTTGGCATTTTGTATTGATTTAATAAAGGAGTAGCTACCCGGTATTTAATTAGTCGGGGTGTCACACACATTTCCATGTACTTTATCACGGGGTTACCTACTTCTCAGAGGGGTGACGATTCCATATGGGTGATTGTGGATCGGCTGACTAAGGTAGCTCACTTTTTTCCAGTTCAGACTGATTACTCTACGACACAATACGCCCAAATTTTTATAGTCGAGATAGTACGGGGACATGGAGTACCGCTTAAAATCATACCCGATCAGGATAAGATTTTTGTATCCCGATTTTGGGAGAGTTTTCACGAGACCATGGGTACCGAGGTGCAATTGAGTACGACATATCACCCGCAGACTAATGGGAAGACGGAGCTTACTAACCATATGTTGGAGGATATGTTACGCATGTGTATCTTGGATTTCGAGGGAGGTTGGGAAAAATACCTTCCACTAGTGGAGTTCGCCTATAATAACTCCTACCAGTTCACCATAGGTATTTCTCCATTTGAGGCATTATATGGTAGATCTTGTCATTATCCTACGTGTTGGTTAGAGGTAGGGGACAACAAGCTACTTGGTCCAGAGGTGATATAGTACACGTATGCCAGGATTGAGTTGATTCGTAGTCGTATTCGGGTAAGCCAGGATAAACATAAAAGCTACGCTGATGCGAAGAGGTTCTTCCAGGAGTTCAGTGTGGGGGACCAAGTATTGTTGCTGGTATTTCCTACGAAGGGTATAACAAGATTTGGAAATAAGGGGAAATTATCTCCTTGATATGTAGGACCATTTCTTTTAATTGAGAGAGTTGGAATAGTTTCTTATATATTGGGGTTGCCGGAGCACTTACATAGAATACATGATGTGTTCTAGTAAGGATGCAAATTTCCAATTGATTCCTTTGTAGTTTTGGCTCAATTTCGGATAAAAACGTTTGAGTCATATGATAGAGTTCTTGACCATCCATCAAGCCTATCACATGTTAAAGTTGAAGACATTGCGGCCTGCATATCAAGAGAACATCATTGCCGGTTTACATGTGCCTCATTTCACGTCATCAACTTAGTTCCAATCTCTCCTAAGGTATGAATTCATTACATATTTATATATATATATGAGCTTGGAACAATTTTTTATTGGGTGTAATTTTATTTTAAAATAAATTTTATTTTCAGAAGGTTAATTTTAGAACTTTAAAAAAAAATGGGGGCTTAATTTTTAAAATAACCATTCTGGCAGTTCGTTCGATATTATCGTTCGAACGAGAATGTCATTCGAACGAGTTTTCCAACGCCTTTTCCCACTTGGCCACTGGAACTTCATTATAAGGGTCATTCTAACGAGACTTCGTTCGAATGAAAAATCTCGTTTGAACGAGATTTCTGGGCAGGAAATTTTTTGGCAGTTTTAACCCATTTTTCCACTACTTTGTCCCACTATCTTATGACAGTTTTAAAAGGAAAATTCGGGATAGACCTTCACTAAGACTTTTGCAACCTCCTTGAGAGCTTTTTGAGAGCCAATTTTTCATAACAAAAGTCCCAGTTTTCATGTGTCAAAATTAATTAGAAATTCTCTTATACACATGTGCTTTCACCCATAAAAATAATTTTATGTTTATTCCAAGTACCACATATATATATCTTGCTTGGAGAGTGTTTTGGCACCGGGTTCTACTCTACAAAATTGAAGAGTTTATTTGGGTTTACTTCTACATCCCATAAAGAAGAAGTTCATTATTTTACTGCGACATTCTCATACGGTGAAAGACACCATGTGTGGTTTACGGTTGTTCCCTAAAGCTTTATTGGTGGATTTCAAGGTTCCGGTGGATTCTGGGATTGTCGGCTAAGCAGAGGTAGTTGCAAGAAGATGCATTGGGGCCTGAAGGAGTTGAGTCGAGTGTAGTAAGTCATCTATCTTGTAATTATAATTACATACTTAGTGGACTTAAGGCTAGGGTCGTCCGAGGTTTTTTTTCGTTGTGGGTGTTTTCCTCGTACATCGTGACATAGTAGTTGTGACTTTATTTTATCTTGCAAATCACCTAGAACGCATGCTTAGGATTAAAAGATAAACTAGGGTTTAATTCGTAATCTTGTTTAAATTGGTGCTATAATTCAATTTGGTTAAAATTTAATTTAATTTAATTCAAGTCGAAAATTTAATTTGTTAAATTTGGTTTGGCCTAATTTGGTAATATTGAAAATATTGTGTAGGTAAATTTTAGGACTTGTGTTAAATTAATTTTGGGCTAAAATAGAATTTCTCATAAGTTGAGGTGATACAAATTCATTGAGGTGATATCTTCAACATGAGTTGGCTCACACTCATGGTGCATTATAGGCGATCGATTTGTATCCAGACAGTTCTTACAAGGAGAGACCGATAGTGATCCTAGACCATAGCGAGAGACGATTGAGATCGAAAGTAGTTATGTTGGCGCGTGTTTAGTGGGAGCACCATAACATTGAGGAGTCAACTTGGGAGCTTTAGGATGAGATGCGCGAAAGATACCCGGAGTTATTTTTAGCAGGTATGCTTTTATTTTCCAAATTTCGGGATGAATTCCGTTATAAGCGGGGATGTATGTAATACCCGTAATTTTAATGACTTTTAATATGAGACAAATTAAAAGTTAATGTGACAAATCAATGGGGATTAATTGGAATTAATCTTGAAAAATTAAGTAGGATTAATTCGGATTGAATATTAATAGAGATTTAAGTAATATACATATGATTTCGAATATTACTTAGTGATATAAAGTAATATCTAGATATGATGATTTTTAATATTGTTGTGGGTAAATAATATGACAAAAATGGAAATTAAGTCAGGACGCGCTTATGAGTCATGTCGGGACTAAAATTAAACAAATAAAATGACATATATTTTTTAGTAATTCGGATGATCATTTCGAGTGCGCCGTTGAGTCCGTAAGGGTTTAAATACGAAGAAAAGTCTACCCGGGCTTTTGATTTGGGTCTCAGGTCAATTGGAAGATGAAAGGACACCCCGAAGGGGCATTTTAGTCATTTTTCTTGGGAGATGAATAGTACCTACATTTTTTGTCTTTTATCTAACCTTGGAGACTTGTTATATATGTGAGTTCATTTCATCAAAACACAAAGTGAGGTCTTTTGAGAGAGAGTTAAAAAACTTAGAGAGAAAGTGAAAGGTTATCTAAAGGAGAGGAAGAGTTGCTTGGAAAGGAAAGGTCACCTAGGAAAAATTAAGGGGACAACCACCATCTCTACACCTTACACCACCACCAGATAGTCTCCGAAAAAGGGAAGAGGATGTGCCAAACACTTGTCTTCTCAAAAGGTCCAGACCAACACATAAGGCAAGTGTAATTATTGCTCTATTTTGGTGGTTATATTATCCATATTAGAATAGGATTTTCTTTTGGATAGATGAACTTATGAATTTGGGATTAAAATGATTGATAAATCAAGTTTAATGGATAGGCAAATTCATGTAGTTGGAGATTTATACATATAGAGGTTATGAACATGAAAATGGATAGGTTTTACATGTAGAGGATATATATATGTTTATTAAAGATATGAAAATGATGATAGGTATTACATGTAGATGAATCCTACTCGTGTTGAATATGGAAATTTGATGATTTATACAAGAAATGATAGTTCTAAATTATGGGTTTTTTAAGAGGTATAAAAATGGAGTATTTAGATAAATTGAAATTTTAACGATTTAATGGGTTTGATTATGACACCCTTATGAAGATATGGATTTGATGTTGCTCTTATGTGAAAATCACACTTGAACATGTTAGAACAATGTTAGAATATCTAGGTTTTGGGTAGAATATAATCCATTAGGGTTTGGGTGTAAGATCATGAAGAAAAATGCAGAAAACCAATGTTGAAGACGATCTGGAATGACGCTGATCTCATTTGAACGAGACATATTGTCGTTCAAATGAGATGCCATGTCGTTCGAACGAGAATTCTTGACTTCTAACGAGATTTCAGAAAGTTCTATTTTTAGCCCAGAAAAGTTTGGAATTTGGAAATTTGGCCCACAGTAAGATATGATTAATTTTGGTATATTAACAAGGAGTGGGGGACTTGGGTTAAGTTGTAAAATTATATGGAATTGAGGAATGAAATTATGTGAGAGATATCTACATAATAATAATACGATTAAGAGATGAATAATCATCATGGTCAAGTACATGTTAATATTGGTGATATATATATGGGTACTTGGGATTATGTGAGTAATAACTACATAATAAATATACAATGATAATCGTGATTGACAAGTACGGGTGGTATTCGAGAAATACGACGGGTACTTGGGGTAGGATGAAATTCTAATATGATATTGGTTGAGTGCGTACCGAATTTTATATAGGTTGATGTGTATACCTATTGATTATTGATTTATGTGTATAACATAGCCTACTTGCTATCGACGGTAGGTTTCCGCATAGAGGACAGTCATATCCTGATGAGCCTTATGGTGGATTTTTGACTTGTTTCCTCGGAACATAGAACTTTGGTATTGAGTAGACTTTTATGAATAAGGGTGTGACCGATCATTTAGGTGTGCAGGTATGTGCGTAGCCCAAAGGCTTAGGACTACGTTCACCTACAGTATGTGTATTTTGATATTTATGGTTTGAGGGATACACCGAACCAGCAGTCCTTTGTATAGTGACGATATGTACCCGGACATGATAGCAGAGTATGTGCGCACCGCAGCTGAGCCTCGGGGTGCAGTATTGTATATAAATAATAAAGTGAATGTGTATATATGCTTGTGATAGTGTTCACTGGGTGAATTAAGTAGACATGATAGATAATGAAATATGAAATGAATTAAGTACGTAAATACTTAATTATATTGAATTGAAAAAGGGTTTATCCATGTTAAAGAGGAATTGGATATATATACATTTTACTTGTATTTCGAGAGAAATATGTTGGAAAGATATGGGCCATGGTTTGTTGGCACAGATAGGAACTATGTAACATAGGAATAGTAACTAATATAGTTTTTCGGTATGTTAGGTGTGCACTCTAAATGAGAGGTGAGGATCTCAAGAGAGAGTCCGATAATCTAACATGTATATAATAATTGATGAATATAGCATTAATTCACTTGCTATTTTCTAAACTATTTTTACATTGGGCTCTGACCCATTTTATTGCGTATTCTCTTCTCTCTTGTATCTCCTATATCAGGTGTCCAGCCGCAGGGACGCCAACCATAGAGGATTAAGATTTTTGACGAGCTATGGATGCTTTGGAGTTTTGGACTCTTTGACCCTGGTTCTTTCGGAATAACCAAGATAGTGGGGAAGGCAGTAGAAGGAGAAACGACGGGAGCGTATCGTTGAAACTCAGCATTTATTCGTTCCACCCCAGCCTGAACTTTCCTTCTCAATGCCTCACTCGTTTCTGCAGACATAGGAGGAGGAACGAAGGCGATGGGGAATGCCTTCAAAGGAGTTTGAGACTTAGACTTTGTGGAAGTCCCACTCTTGGACTTCCTAGTTTTTTTGGCTGGTGACTGGGAGGGCCCTTCGCCAGAAGCTTCTTTGGTTGTAGGGGCAGGCTTTTGGGGGGTTGCAATACTTGGATTTGGGCGTGGAGGTAAGGATAATTGGGCAATAAGGGGGTAGCTCGAGGGGAGGATCCTTAACAGTTTTACTCAGAGGGAACTCAACTCCAAGAATAAATTTGCCTTTAAGGCCCAATTCCAAGGCAGAGAAAGAAAGAACTGGGGGATAGTGGAGGGGACTTTGTATGAACTCACGAATCATGGCCAGTTACATCAACTGGAATTTGGTGGCATAAGAGGTAGATACGTCCCATTTCTTAGTACCACTATGGAGGGTGACTCAACCATCCATAGTAGAGGTCACGCCAAGTATCGCCGTAGAAAGGTAGAAGGAGAAAGCCTCAGCAAAAGTAGCCCTCATATTCGTTAACTGAAACACAGGTCGAGGAGCCCCCTAATCAAACCTGAACTGCCTGCTACACCTATCGGGGTTATAAGGTTCAGAACTATATCCCCATTACGTGAAGGAAGGATCTTCTACAACTGGAAAAAAAGTGACCATTGTAGTTGGAGAACGAAAAAAATCAAAGTATGGGCAAAGGTAGATTCTCCATACGGCTTTATGACAAATGAATCGAAATGGTCAAAAACTCCCATTATTTCCTTTCGACTCTGTTTTTATGGAAGCATAAGAGGTGTGGGGGTTAAATGCCTTGGCTTACGGGATAAGAGACAGACTTGGCAGCAATGGAAGAAAAATAGGTATAGAGGAAACCCATTAAGATATTGGTATTGGCAAAATTGGCCAAGTTGTAACGACCAAGGGACCGTACGATGTCAAGGTGGGTTCGATCCATCCAAGTATAGAGAGACCCCAAAGCAATGGCGGCCAGAGGAAGGTTGAAACCCCTAGCCAAACGGATAAAAATGTTTATAAGGTCCCCCCTAGGCTGGTCGTTGGGTTTCCCAATTAAGAAGAAATGTGAAAGCAGCACAAGAATATAGGATGGTAGTTCTAAAGATGTACCTTTACCTTGGCCCGTAACAACAGTGACGTCCTTTGCAGTAGGAGGTTTGAAAAAATAGCTAATAAGGGGAGTAAAATCAGCCTTGTTAGAAGACCCAGTGAAACGGAGGCAAATTCAAACTAGCTCAGCTCGGTCAGCGGTCTCTTCGGCATCCAAGGCCTCATCATGATAATTAAACTCACCCATGGGCTCGAACCCAAGTAGCTCACAAACATCCTCTAACGAAATGGTGAACTCCCCCCAGGCAGCGTAGAATGTGTGAGTTATAACATTCCATCTAGAAACCAACACATAGAGTGTAGCATTGTGCTTAGAAAGTGTGAACTCCCCAAACGAGATGGCTCGGTGAAGACCAACCTTGGCAAAAGCTGCAGCGTGAGAGCTCTGCATATATGCATGTCAGGCAGCAAAATGATCTGGCGATCCCCTATGTCCTTCAAAATCGATCTGGGAGTAAGGTAAGTCGCCACGATCCAACCAGAAGCGTAGAGTCCCCTCTGGAGGAAGAAAGCCCTACTTTGATGAATCTTCGTCTTCATCACCCAGCAACAAAGGATTGTACTTGGCTAAAAAATTACAGGTCTTGCATGCATCAGAGAACTCATTATCCATGCCAAAGATGGGAGAATGACGGTAAAAACTTAACTACTCTTGACGAGAAACATCGAGGGCGGTGGCACTAGTGGTGGCAGCAGGGGTGGCAGGTGGAGTATTGGTGGAAGACGTAGTAGGATTTCTTAAGTAGGCCATTAAAGATGATAGTGAAATACAAAGAAAATCTTAGAAAATGCATCAGAGAAGTAACAATGGAGTGATTAAAAAGCGAGGATGATTGAAGAGGAAAGGAATGAGGAGAAAATCTTGGTAACAATGGAGTTTTGGTAGAGTTTCTCTCTCTAGAGTAGACGGAAGTTTGAAGAAGACGAAGAAAAGAGAAGTGTTCTGAAAAATAAACGTTCGAATTCTTTTAACCCTTCTTTTGAGTTTCCCACCACCACACATGCAAAGACACCTATAATCATTTCAAACAGACATGTGGCACTTCGAAAAGTGTCCCGACAGTTGAAAAAATAACGCCACGTCATTAACGAAGTGATGCATGGGAAATAAAAAGGGTTTCCTTCCTAGGTAAGTTTGAGTTTTGGACCTAGAATTTTTGTCAGACATATCCAATAACTCCCAACGAAGAATCTATCCCAATGGTTCAAAAAAGCTACGATGTTCCGTCGCCACAAGTCCAAACGTCGTTTAATTATGACTCAGCTACATCGGGGAGAATTTCTACTTTTTCGAACATGGTGAAACGTTACAAGGGAGAATTTCACAAGTCTCAACGATAGGGTCAGTCCTAATGAAAAACTCACTGCCTACAACTATACTCCACAACAGCACAAATGGGAGAATGTCACTCTATTGGGATAATTTTACTCCACAACAACACAAACGGGAGAATTTCACTCCACAATAACACAAATGGGAGAATTTCACTCCACAAAAACACAAAGTTAAAACGAGTATTTGAGAAATTTAGTAGGTCTATCGGGAGAATTTCAAATAGTCAAGCGAGAACGGTTGAAACTCAATAACAGTAAAAAAGTTACGATGTCCCTTTGCCAAAGCGCCAATAAGCCGCAGCGCTTCGACTCAGGTACATCGGGGAGAATTTTACTTTTTCCTGTAGGCATTAACCACAGTAGGTGGCAATGAAGGAAAAGGCGCCAGATTTTTTTTCACATAAAGAAGGTTCATCAGATTGAGAAGTTTTCGTGCATATATTTTTAATTTTCACAACAAATCTCTCCACGAAGGGACAAATGTAGAGGGGGCTTGAAGGTAATCCTGAGATTAGAGATAATCCCCTCATTAATAATAATGTTTGGGATTAAGGCAGCGAGGCAGCTCAGCATGGCAACTCAGTGAGGCAGCTCAGCGTGGCAGTTCATACTTTAGCTTGTTGTGTTACTTAGTCAAAATGTATCTTTGTTTATATTGACTTTGGGCTATAACGATTGTAATGATGTGACGAGTATAATGATTTTTAGTGTGAGGTCGAACGATACTCGCGAGAGACCATGCTTGGCAGGGCCTGGGAGAGCTTTCATGATCTATCAAACGACCTCGCCGTGGGAACTTTATAGGGACTTGGTTTGGAGGATTGAGAAGTGAGGCACCGTTGGGGCTTGTCCTGACCATCTTAGATACACCTGGTAAAACACCAAAAGATCCTGACCGTGGAACCCCGGGTGAAGAAACCTTTAGTTCCATCGGGCGTTGAGTTATGGACCAAATAACCCTCTACTTAATATCACATCTACTATAGGTGATGTCACTAGCCAGCTAGACAATGTCAAATCTAGACTTGAGTAAACCACCATGGTATTTGGGACTGTCAAACAGTTGATGAGTCACCTCTGTGACAACAGCCACCTGACACACAGTGTTTAGGCAAAACGCATGTCTTGGCATTTAATGTTTATGATGTGGAGCTAACTAGGGCATCTGGCATTTAATGTTTGTGACATAAAGTATGAGGGATGTCTTTCACAGTTATTAATGACTGAGTTTCCTCAGGAGTGGTGTAAGGGCTATCTAAGGACCCTAACCCCCTCTGGGGATAGGATGTTCTTTTCAAGAGTTCAGAAGTCATTAATAAAGAGAATATACATCAGGGAGAGATTTGTTACAAACAAGAGAGTTCACTCACCCACCATTGTCATTTATTACGAAGCTTTAATACTTGACAGAGATCATTGAGGGTGGTTGGGGTGTTTGGTTGCCTGCCCATGTGTATCTAGGGTGCTCATTTTCTCTCTCCCTTTAAGCTAGTTGCTTCTAAGTTCATTATTATCTCCTGAGTTATACACGAGAGACTTGATAGGTTCAAATTAAGTTTATCTTCACTAAGTTGTGTTTGTGTGTCCTATAGTCAGTTAATAGTGTTGCTGGTTAACTTATCATTATTGTACTCAAAAGGGGTTACGCCCCCATCTAATCTAAACTACCCTTTTACAGTATATATGCTTATATCTTACAATTTTTGTAATTATAGGTTCAATTGGACAGTATACATGTAGTCGATAGTGCTTATTCATGCGTTGATTCTTATACTTCATTGATTCGTTTAGTCACATCTTTGCTTAGATTGATGTTAAATTCTTTGTGACTATTTTCTAGCTACGATTTGGTATCTTCTGATTATTTTTAGCCAGTGTTTCATGTTTATCTAGATATGCTTCATTGATTATTTCATTCTAGATATTTAGTGATTTGTTTATCTTTTTCACTTTTTGTCTATTCGCGACAAAAGGGGAGAGATGAATGTAATGTAGGAGGAGTATATTTTTCTCTTTACAATTTGGTATCATATTCATATGTTCACATTTTATTGGTATCATGATGTATTGCACATATTGATGTTGTTCACATGTTTAACAAATAATTTTTTTTACATATTGGTATTTTTCATATCATTTGTTCCCCCATACTTCACTAGGTATTTGTCTGTTTCATGTGTACAGGTATTCTTCCGTGATGCAAGATTTCAAGACTACATCACATTCACATAGCCCATGCTTGTCAGACCTTCATATACTAGTCCTTGTCTTGTACTTTTTCATTTTGGGTTTTATGTGATGGGATTTAGGTGTCATATGGCTTAACGGCCCGACTTAGGCATTTCACTGTTTGAGTTTTGTCCCGGAATACTGAAAGGGGGAGATTTGTAAGGGAAAAATTTCCAATTGAGTCCGTTTTTACGTATTTGACTTATTCCCGGAAGAAAATGTGTTTGGAACATAAATAGATTTTAATCTTGTCATGATTCCCATAAAGTCTATGATGTGTTTGTATTGAATACGTAGAGGCCAAGCTTCAAATATTACATTTCGTAGTGTTTTATGGTGCACGTTTCACATCTTCATCGTGTTCCGATCTCCCACGTATGAATGCATAATGCTGACTCAATTTTTTTTAAGGATTTTATCTTTTTATTAAAAATGATTTTAAAATATTTCAACTTCATTTATTTTTAGATAAGGACAAATGAGAGTCGTATGAATCCTCCCCTTGTGTTTAAAAGGATCAAATGACATTCACGTTCATTTAAAGTCGTTGAAATGGCATCGCTTTATAGTTCAAACGACATGGCTATCTTGTTTGAATGACATTCTCATCTCGTTGGAACAACGTGCTGACATAACTTTTTTATTTAAGGCGTGTTTTCCTCATAATTTTGAAGTGTGTGCAAAACCATATTCCAGAAAAGAACTCGTACGTTTTCTACAAGAGTTTTCTAAGGTTTTCAAAGTTAAAAAACCACCATTAGAGTTTAAAATATTCGAGCTTTCATATTCTATTTCTAAGAGATCTTGTTTGCACCATCTAGGGTTGTTTATCCTTATTGAACAAAAGGTTTCTTTAGGTTTTGCGATGAAGAAATGGAGGAGTTCATGTTCCAAATCATAAACGGTTGCCAATGCTACATCGGTGGTCACAGAGGCACTCGTCGACACGTGTAATGTGTATGAGTATCGTGGAAGGATTTTTTCATTGGCACTATGGAGGAATGGTTAAAGTGGAGAAGAGCGTCAAGGCTTGTGGGGATTGATTTGTTGTGTAAGTCTGACTGTCTTCCTTTGTTAACTCTGCATCATAGTGATTGTGTGACTTGGGTCATTCGATTTTTTTTCCTTTAGTAATTTCCTCTTACATCTGGAGTTATGAACTTTACTTTATTTTTCTTTCCTGAATCACCTAGGTGCATGTTTAGGATTAAACAAGATAAAATTGGACTTAATTGAAATTGGTTCACAAACTTAGTGCATGTTGATGAAAATCTTTTTGTGTTGTCGTTGTTGTGAAAGCTCTTCAATCAATTCCTTTATCACCTGCACAAAAATATAACAAACTAGAATAGAGGTAAGTAAGGATGTCAATCCTAATCTAAGGTGTGAACATGTTAAAATGAGAAGATCACTAATGCAATTCACTTTATTATTTTCTTTTTAGACCTTTTGTTTTTTCTATTATTTTTTATGTTTTTCAAATATTAAAATAATATTTATGATGGTGAAATTAAGTAGCTACACTAAGTGAGAGATATAAAACAATACTAAAAAGAGTGTGCTAAAACAAGACTAAGTAATTAAAATGAGATATAACTAATTTGAGATAAGATTGAGTGAGAAACATTCAAGGAATGAAAATTCACCTCCAATTCATGAATTAAATGTATTAGATTATTCAAGTTTACTAAGTTCCCAAATATTAATTTATTTCATCAATTTATTCTCATCATTTGACAAAATAAGCTAACATAGATTTAGTTAATTCATTTTCCATTCCTACTACTCAAGTGAAGAAATGATTTAGAAAAATTATTTAAATCACTCGCTAGAGAAAATTCATATAATTAACTTTAAATCCCAAAAATTAATGTATGAGCATAACAAAATAGAATATACTCTAATTAGTGGATCATCCTATCTATAGTTTGAATCCAAAAATTAAAAGTATATTAGATTTCAATCCTTTCTCCACGATGGTTTACCATCTCTCGATGCAAAAACACATGTAGGAATGACAAATGATTAACTAAATGAAACAAAGTAAACGAGAATAATTAGTTCATTTAATTGAATTCATGGGGATTCATTTCACTCCTTGAATGGAGTGATTAGCCAAGCATGATCATCATTCAATTAATAACAAGATAATAAAAATTAAAAATGTGAGAATGAAAAATTAGAGAAAGGGAAATCAAACCGAACTTGAGGAGAATGGTAATTGATCTTCAATTTAATTCAACAATTCTTCTCAATTGTTTACAATCACTATAAAAAAAATCTAAAATGGATTTCTAAAATTGAAATTCTACTCTCTACAAATTTCTCTCTCTAAACTCTAAATTTTTCTCTCTAAAAGCTCTCTAGAATTCTCTACTTCTAGCCTCTTTCAAAATTGGTCTTCTTCTTCCTTTTATATTGGGCATGGAGCATGGGGGTAATTTAGGTAATGGGATAGGGTGAACATGTGGGAGAGGTGTGTCATGGATTATGTGAGGTGTGAGGATATTTGAGTGAGGATAATTTTGTAAAATGGGGAGAAGTGGTGGTTGGGGTAAAATAGGAAAAAGGGGTAAATGGGTTTTAATGACACATGGGGTTTATGTGGTATAATTATTAAGTAATGGGGATGTTAGGTTGATGTTTTGGGAAATGGGTTTGTTTTTTGTTGGTTATGGTGGAAATAGGACAGAGAGTGGTTGAGGTAGAAGATGATGGTTGTTGGGTTAGAGTGTATGAGGGTGTAGGGAAAGTAGGTGTGAGGGTGAGGGTGTATTTGGGTGTTTGGGTCGGCTGCATGCCCGGATCAAGGAGATGGTCAGGGAGTATCGAGTTGGAATAGAGAAGATTCGAGTATGGATCGCACAGGGGCAGTATCGGGTCGGATCCAAGATTGACAGGGGTCGGGGGCTGTTACGGTAGGAAGGGGTAGCAGGTCGTGAGTTTGGAGGTTGCGAAGTGGGTAGGTTGTGGTCGCCGGCGGGTTTCGGTTGTGTCGTCGGTGGGTCTGTTTGGAATTGGTAACTCAGGTAGGTGGGTTGGCTATGGAGGTTGAGAGATGGAGGTTTGGTGTTTGTGTTGATAATGGGGGAGAGAGGAGAGAGAAAGGATGTTGGGGAAGAAGATGGGAGAGGGGTTGTTTAGTGTGTGGTGAGGGTGTAGGAGAGTAAGGTGTGGATGGGGAGTTTGTTTTGGTGTGATGTATGGTATAGGGTATTAAGGTGTGAGTGTCTTTAATTTACACCTTAAAAAAATAACACTAAACAAAATAAAACTAATAAAACTAAAAAATCTAAAAATAAAATCGTACTCTAAAAATAAAATAAAGACTCGAATAAAAAATGAAACTAAAAAGAAATTATAAAAAGGAAATGTAAAATTCTAAAAAGAAAATAAATGAAATCCAAAAAAATGAAATCCTAATAAAAACTAAAAACTAATAAAAATCAAAATAAAATAAAATTATACTAATAAAAATAAAATAGAAAAATAGAAAACAAAACCTAGAAAATACTAAATAAATCAAAAATAAACTCTAAAAATAAATACGACTCAAGATAAAAATCTAAAAAATATTAAAAAGGCACAAATTAAACACACACGGGGTTCGGGGTAGGTTTAGGCTCGGGTAAGGTTACGAAAATTGGGAATTAGCTCCATTTGATTCACATTTGCCTCGAAATAATGCTTTTTAACCGCAAACGCAATCAAGCCTGCACATTGAACATTTACACGCATAAGACCATTATTGTCGAGAATTAACAACTAAAATACGTCTATTCGGGGTATAAAATGTACACTTTTGGGTGCTTATCACATGTTAAAATTGGAAAAATGATTTTGAAAGATTTTTTTTTGTCATCCTTAAGGCACATCTGAAATAAAAGGGGCCTACCGCAACCAACCACATCAAAGACCTGATAATACTATTAAGATTATCAGAGAATACAATATGAAGTTGAATGCATCAAAGTGTGTCTTTGGAGTCATCTCCGACAAGTTCTTTGGTTATTTGGTGACACAAAGCGGATAGAAACAAATTCGTATCAGATCAAGACCTTATAAGATATCCGAAAGTCGACCAGTGTAAGAGATTTTTAGGTCCTCACTGGGATGTTAGACTCCCTTAATTATTTTTATATCTCGATCATTGGACAAATCCTGACCCTTCTTTTAAGATCTGAAGAATGTAAGCACGAAATTTTAGATGCAGGAATATGATCCGACAGTGGAAGGAATTTGGCGGCACTAGCGATTTCCCCCTTGCCATCAACTCCTCCCAATGGGGAAGATCTTGATTTGTAGCTAGATATTTTGCAGCATGCAACCAATGGAGCACTTGTGCGACTGCAATATGAAGAACATTTGATGGTCTACTGTGTCAGCCATAATCTCCTTGAGGTGGAAAAAAGATATATTCCTATTGAGAAGATGATCCTAGCACTAGTGATATCCACTAAAAATCTACAACACTAATTTGATGCCTACATAATAGTCATACCAATGAATTATCCATTGAAGTAAGTTCTCAAGAAGGTAGATCTTCTAACATAATGACAAAGTGGTCTCTGGAGCTGCACAGTTTGACATCAAGTTTGAGCCACAAACTATAATCAAGGGATATGTTCTAGATGACTTAATCACCGAATTCTCTATACCACCACCAAAAATGGAGAGGTACAACCAAACTCGATTCTAGAATCACTCGCCCTCATTATAAATGAATAATATCAGAGATAAAAGTTGTTGGAGCTAGGGCATCGAACGAGCATGGAACCGACATTGGGACAATCTTTGTAATGTCTTATGGATATCTTATTAAATAGACAATTTAGCTCAGGATCAAAGGATCCAACAACGAGGTCGAGTATGAAGCTATGATTTATGATTAATAATGAGTAATCAACATGAGAGACAAGATATGGTAGTATAATTTTATTCTCGTCCAATTGCGAACGGGGAATAAGAGGCCATAGATTCAAGAGTGGAAGATTATCGGGATAAATATAGAGGACTACTCAAAATGTTTAGATCATCTATAGTAGAACAACTTCTGAGGAACAACAATAGCCATGTCGATGCATTAGCCATTTTGGCATCAGTAATTGACACATATTTTAAGAGAGTAATTAATATGGAGAATGTGGATTGACCCGACATTAATGAACCACTGCCATCCTCAGATATCATTAAGATCTAGATAGACACCTTATTAATGTAGCTAATATCATCCTTATTAAAGAACGACAATTTACCTTCAGACGATAAAGAGTCCCACATGCTAAGTATTCAATCGGCAAGATTTTCCTTAACTTTGAGGGAAAACTTTGATGATGTATATTCATGAGTCCTCTCCTCAAATGTTTCCACCTAAATCAAGTGCAGGGAAACCTCAGTGAGATGTAAAAATGTAGTTGTCGAGCTCACATAGGTGGAAGATCACTCGCATATAGGGAGTATGATATACTGGTGACTTTTTATGTTAAAAGATGCTTTTTAGTTCGTCCGTAAGTGTACTAAATGCCATGATTTTTTTCCAATCATCAAGTAGCCAACTGATAACATGAACCCCTTACGAGCCCTTGGCCTTTTTTCTTAATGGGGCATGGACATCATGCATCCTTTACCTATAGCTCTGAGAAATTAGAAATACCTAATAACTATCACTGACTACTTCAGAAAATGGATGGAGGCAGAACTGCTCACCTACATCAAAGAAGTATTTCCATACGGTTTGTTAGAAGGAACATTATTACCAGATTTGGAATCCCCATATCTCTCTTAATTGATAATAGGATCCAACTCGACAATGATACCTTCAAAAACTTCTGTGTAAAATATGGAATTAGGATCCGTTATGCTATAGTTATCTTTCAATAGTGCAATGGTCATACTAAATCAAAAAATAAGACTCTTCTCTCTGACATCAAGCTTTGATTAGAAAATACGAAGGGAAGATGGGTAGATGAACTCATATATGTCCTTCAGGACTATAAGACAACACCCAGGATGCTAATATGAGAAAATCCATATTCCTTGGCATATGGCATAAAGCAAGTCATTCCCCTTAAGATTAATCTTATGACCTTGAGGACTGATATCTTTGAAGATGAGAAAATTGATGATCAATTAGCTCATGAGTTGGACTTAGCAAAGTAATATAGAGGATAAGCCCTCATATATATTGTCATTTACCAACAAGAGGTCGACATGAAATATGATAGAAAAGTCGAAATTAGGGAATTTTAGGTTGGTGACCTAGTTCTCAAAAATATCCTTCCAGCAGCAAAGAAGCCTTCAGATAGGAAACTAGCACTGAGTCGGCATGAGACCATACAAAATAGCATTAAAGGAGATCGATGGATACTACCACCTAGAATAGTTAGATGGCACATTAAAACTAAGGTCATGGAATGCCATGAACCTTAGGAACGTTTATCATTAGTTAGGTTTTCTTTTTTACAAATGTTTCAAGTTATTTATGGTAATAAAAGTTATCAATTTACTTATCATTGACATGACAAAGTCCTTAAGAACAAAACACACCTGAAAATGGTGGTATATCCCAAGTTGAGTTGGTCATCCTAGAATAGGCATAAAACCATACTGAAAATGGTGGACTTCATTGAAGTCGACTAAAAGCTAAGGTTTAGATCAAATTACACATAGTTAAAATTCAATTAGCAAATAAGTCAAATTGAACAATCACTTTGGCAACAGATCATCACAAAAGTCATAATTGAGGAAACCAGTATTAGCTATGTCATAAGTAGATATAAAATGCAAAAGAATAAGGCATGAGAGAAAATGGAAAGGCATTCATTTCATATTAAATGGAAATTGCTCAAGGCCTACAGAAATAACCGATTTATCTACAAGTTAACAAAAATAAAAATAAAATAGAAGCCAAAGGTGACCTCCCCCTAACTAGATGAAGGTTCATTCTCCAAGGCAGCATCAACCACTCCCCCATCTAAAGCTACAGGGTTAGAAAAGACCTGATCCATATAAAAATTACCTGCTTAACCTTAGCGACGATTTGATTGGACTCATCTATAGAGATCATTATAGGGTCACCCCCTTACGGTGGGGTCTTCTAAGGGACGATGTTCAAAACAAGCTAGATCTCCCTTAGTGATATTGTCCCTTTGGAGCCTGAACATCCAAATAAGTTTGAAAGCAACGAACTTATGATAGTCCAACTACGAAGAAATCTCTTAAACAACTGCCATCGTAGGCCTTGTTGAGGTCATCTTCGGCCTTCTTCTCCATATTGAATTTTTACCTTTACAAAATAAGCTTTTGTAAAATATTTTGACAGTAAGCCTTCCTTAGGTTAGATAACTTGTAGTCAAACCTACTAAAATCCAACTGAGTTCACTCAGCCTCCTTAATAACCATGTCTTTGTTTGGGGTATCCTCTTTCGCCTTGGCTTGGAGGTCGACCACTTCTTTGTTCTTCCCAATCATAGCATTATTTAAGACACTATTTATGTCAAGAACAATGTCATTTCACCTAGTCAGATGATCAATCCTAGTGGTGACCTCGTGCATGGCTTGCAAGGCATGTGGAAGATAAAGAATTAACAAGTTAGACAAAGGAATAGGTGATTCAAAAATTATAAATCATGAACGAAAGTAAGGCTTACCATCACACTGTGATGGATCCCTTCCTTATGAAGGTGCTCCAGCGAAAGAAATTTTAGAGAATCCATGTAAAATGGAAATATGATGGCTTGGGAGAACGAATATCTAATATCCAAATCACGGTAAGAAGAGTTCGATATCATCATGGGATCTTATTCCTTCATAAATGAGATTTTCTAGGTTTTCACCTTGAACATGATCGGCAGAGGAGTCTATTGGCATCTCTATGGTTATGAATAGATAACCACAAGCTAGTTGGATGTCACCGGCAGAGGTGGGGTGGAGGTAGTAAAAGAATATTTTTCTATCATCCTCTTATTGATGTGTTCAGTGTACCTCTCCATATCCCTATGTTATTCCAGCTCGAGGGCTTCTTTTTCTCTAAGGGTGATAACCCTTTTTTTCGTCTCGGTGACACCTTGGGCAGACTAGTTGGCATGTTCTTCCTATTGTTTTATTGACCTGAATGGAGGCCAAGTCAACTATTTGGAATGGGTGATTTATCATATCTTCGATGTTATTTAAAAGAGTGGTAAAGTTGAAGTCTTCTAGATGAAAATTCTATATTTCAACCTCTTCCCAGAGGCAAACAAAAACATTAACCTCTTTATATGAAAAAGGAGGGTCAAATTTGTTAAAGATAAGGTCTTTTTTTACGTTATGATGATCTTATTTTGCTCTCTTTTATTTTTCATCCTATTGGTCTTCACCAGAATCGACTGATACAATATAAATGGGGGAAGATTCCCCAAGGTACACACACATTGCTACTTCACTTGGAACTGGGGTGGCTATTGGAATGGACAAATTGACGACCATAATGTTATTGGCTACAGCTACTTCTGGGATCACTGTGAAGTTATTGATAGTAGAAATAATAAGGTCATAGGCGAGTAAGATGTGACCCGCTCTCCATTGTGGGCTCACACTAGATGAATTTGTCCTTATCCAAATGATCTCAAAGTGGTGCAAATTAACTTCAAAATATATGGAATTTCTTTTGTAATAAAGATATGCATACAAGATAGGACGATCAGAAACATAAAATAAATAAAACATGGTTAAACATGAAAATGGTGGGCGACCTACCAAGAGATTCGTCAACAACAGGCACATGAAGTTCTATGCAGCCCACACCATAAAAGAGACCATAAAACATCAATGTCTTTTGTGACCTGGGCATCTACGTATTGAAACTACGAGACTTATCCCTATCTTATAAATGGTATATGTCAAATGCAAGAGAGCTCGTTAGGTCATAACAGTAACTAATCTAATTTAATCCAAGGTTTGTCCCATAAACTTCATTTATGATGACTTTTCCCATACAATTCAGTAGAAGCTACCATTTCTTGGATTAGAAGTATTCCATTGAAATGGAGTACTTACACCAGCAATGGGTAGAGGGAGAAACAGACTCCCCAATCTATTATGGAAACTATCATAAAAGTGACTTCTCCATTAATGTCGAAGGTATCCTCATCCTCCGGTGAAATCCTGATATGAGCGTTATCAGGTATAAGGTATTTTGTATGAAATGATTCAAAGTTATTCCTTAAGTCACTTTATATTTACTTAAATGCCTAGACGTGGCAATAAAGCTTATTATAAAAGAAAAGGAGAAAGGAGACGAAGAAAATCGGCTCTGGTTTTTGAAAATTCTTGAGAGAGAAAGAGAAAGGTGGGAGTTTACCTGGAAGTTATGATTAAATGAAGAAGTTATAAGGCTTCCCAAATCTTTTACCTTCTTCTACCAAAGCAAAGAGAATGACGGCTTGGCATTAGGGAAAGAAGCTACGCGTCAGTTGCTCCCTAGGCCACACGCTACACATGCAGTCATTGTCTAAGGTATTCCATTGATGGCTCATAAAACCCTAGGCTTAGGGATTATGTTTATCATAATCTAATGATTGTACTCCCACTCAAGTAAATGGGAATGTGTGAAGTTTCTAATGACGTCTGAGAAAACCATCTTGGGGGAAATTGAAAGGATATTTGGCCAATCATGTCATGTGGAACCTAGAAGTTGAGGCGGTGTAATCGGCTAAATATCAAGGAAGGGATAATAAAGAATCCATGAAGATCACAATTCATCATGGACGATTAAATCTATCATGACTGTACTAATGTGGAGATAAGATAAAAAAGAAGAGACCTAAATTTGTAGGGATCTTGTACTTATAAATAAGTATGACCCAATCCTATTTGCGGGTATTGATTTGTATTTTGCTCAGGGCGACTTGGGCACTCAGCTAGCAACCCTATCACTCTAATCGCCATTTGTTCTTCCTAGTTAATAAACCGCTCTCCCACCCTTCCCGTGGATGTAGTCAGAACAAACTCTCGAACCATGTACATATACTATCATTAATCTTATTACATTCGTATCTTTAGGGCCAATTATAATCTTGCATTTATCGTGGGCTTGATATCCCAAACATAAAAAATTCATGTCTAAATATTTACAATTAGAGTATAAATTTACTTTGCTATTAAGATACAAATAATGACTGGAGAGTAAGAAGATGAATACCTAAATTGAAAAGTAAATATTTATGATTAAAATAAATTAACAATTAATTAATACATTTATTATTAGAACAAAATATAGATAATTGTTCTTGTAAATATTTATGGAAGAATGAAAAGATGTAAAATGGTAAATAAAAACAAATATATATATATATATATATATATATATATATATATATATATATATTTTTTCAAAAGAGAAATACATATTTCCTTGGTGTATACATTATTATCTTTGTTGTACTCACTATTGTCTATCAAATGTGTAATACCACGTTTTTTTAAATAATTAAATAATACTTATTTAACATTAAATTTAATTTGTATTGCATGTGTGCATGAGTAGTTGTGTGATTGTTTGAAATAATGGTTGCATATTATAACTAAATTTTAAATTGGGAATCTAATTTATATATGAACACATTGAAGCTTAATATTAACATTTATAATTATTTTGTATTGGGAGTGTATACCACCAGACCACGCACATAGGATATATAAATAGTATTTGGGTATGTTAAGTTGGGCCCCGAGATTGGGTAAACCATCCTCGCTAAGTTTTGGAAGCACACGACTAGAATTTTGGGTTTATTTAGGGACTCTACGTTTGGCCTATTTGCCACCTTTAGAGAATTAAATATGGTTATTAATGCATTAATTATCATAACATTAGACAAAACCTAACTCTAAATGCAAAGAAGAATTAGGAACAAGATATTTCATCAAAGGAAACCAAAAGAAATCCATGACAGAAATACTTAGCATCCTTACTTTATTGACTGTGTAAGAGAGTAGTTCTCTTTGTTAGGGTGTTTATAAATTAACATCGACGTAACTCGTAATAATTGTGATAACACAATAGTAAATGTACTCTTAATGATAAAGGATGAACTCCAGTATATATCTCAAGAAAAGGGAATAAACTACAATTGTTTTGCTAATAAATGACCCTATGTTGGAAGTTAGTTAGAGGGAGAGGGGATCAAGAATTTTAGATACACCACATGCACGTAGGCAAACACCAAAGTATGGAAGGAAAAGTATTCAAAGCTCAGTTAATGCTTCAGTTCTTGGTAAGAAATTGGCCAAGTGCATTAATGGTGAAGTATAAAATCTCTGGTTTGCAATACTTATCTCAAAGAGGCCTTTTGGCACAAAAGTCTCAAGCTTTATCAAATGATAAATAAGGTATATATAGGCTCAGGTTGCATGCGAGGAACCTCACGCGCATTAGATAATGGGTCAGACTACCATACCTAAATGTCATTAGCATTAAATGCTAAGTGAAATATGGAGTGACCAGCTGTTGTATCAGGTGGCACGTGTAATACCCCGTATTTTTATGGCTTTTAAAATTGGGGATTTATTAAATTGAATTTGAGATATTAATTTAATATTAATTCAGAAATTATTTTTAATATTTACTAGCATGATGTGAGTTAGTAATTATTGGTAATTTGTTGAATATTAGTGGACGAGTAAAGTAATATATGAGATTGATTTTATTAAAATTGTCACGAGTGAATAAAATGGCAATTATGGAAATTTAATTCGGGATGCGCCTGTGTCGTGTCAGGATTAAATTATTATTATTAAAGTGAATAAATTATAAGTCATCCGTATGGTCATTTTGAGTGCGCCAAAGTGTTCGAAAGGGTCAAGATAGTAAAAAAAGTGTACCCAGGGGTTTAGTTTGGGTCTTGGGTGTTTTTTGGCCTAATTGTCATCCCGGGAGGGTATTTTAGACATTTTGTATTTTTGGGTAATTAAACCCACGAATTTTCTTAGTATACATTAGCCATTTGGAGTTATCTCTTAGGTTTAACAAACATAAAACCTAAGCCCATCCATTAGAGAAGAAGGTGAAGAGATTAGAGAAGAAGGTGAAGAGTTTCCAAGCAATCCAAGGCCTAGAACTCACCCGATTGCATCGCCATCACCACCAAAACGTAGATCCCACGACGAGAAACGCAACCACATATTTTTCATCAACAAATTAGATCCTTGAATCCCAGGAAAGTATCTATCTTGCTAATTTCCAAGTTAATATACCTTCCATGTTAGTCTAGGAATGAAAATCATATGTTTTAATTGAAGAATTATATGTTTTGGAAGAGAATTTATATGTGGTGTAGGGAGAATCCATATAGTCTAAAATCGTGATCATATGTAGAGGATTACCCATGAATTTATTATGATATTAGGGAAGAAAATTTGGATTAAAATAGAGGGTTGTGATTATTCATGAAAAATTTGGTTTTATAAATAAATCTGAGATTAAACCCCTTTTTGATTGATTCGTTGAGGATTTATTGATGTTGTTACGTTAGAACTTGTTTATATATGTTACTTATATATTTGGATTACTTTGATGGGAGTTTGGGATGAAATTATAGAGGTTTGGAGGGGTTAGAATGTTTGAACCCGTAGGTTGAAAATTGCAGAAAATTTTGGCAGGAACTTCTTGATCGATTGATCGACCAAGAGCATCAATCGATCGACGTTCGATCGATCGACCCCATTCCATGATTGATCGATCCCTCCTGAAAAAGTGCATATTTTTCTCATTTTTGTTTAATCCAATTAAGATACGTAGGAACCCTTGATTATTATTTTTGTAGTATAAAGAGTTATGAAGAGGACTAGTAGGGTCTAGATAGACTCCGTTGAGGGAAATTAAATTGAGATGAAATTGTGGGTTAACGGGGAGTTATTCATACATTGAAAATTGTGGGTACGTTTACTAAAATATTGAGACTCGTTAAAGATTTAGACTAGAAGGTAAGTGAGGGTATACCTACTGATATTTATACTTAGTGAGAGAGAATACTTCGAGAGATAAGAAGTAAGTATGAAGTAAATAATAAATGAGAATAAAAGAGATGAATCCGTTATGAGAGATAATTGAGTAAAATTTGTGTTGAGAACGGATAATAACAATTATGGGTCATGGGCGAACCTAATTTGTAAAATATGAATATTTATATGTAAGATTGTGTGATTGTGCATATATTATGTATCTGTGTATGAGATACCTAGCTTACTTGCTATCGACGGGAGGTTTGCACGTGAAGACAGTCATATCCTGATGAATCCATGGTATTTTTGACTTGTCGCTCAAGAACATAGGACTTAGGTCGATTACCATTAGGGTGAGAACAATATTATAGAACAGTCATTTGGGTGCGTAGGTATGTGTGTAAACCAAAGGCTTAGGACTATGTTCGCCTCCATTATTTGTGATTTGATATTTGTGGTTCGAGGAATCTTTACCGAACCTATAGTCCCCTATACAGTGACGTGATGTATTGGGACAAGATAACAGAGTAATGTAGCACCGCAGCTGTGTCTCGGGGTGCAGTATAGTATATGTATATATATATATATATATATATATATATATATATATATATATATATATATATATATATATATATATATATATATATATGTGTGTGTGTGTGTGTGTGTGTGTGTGTGTGTGTGTGTGTGTGTGTGTGTGATGATGATATCTACTATGTGGCTAAAGTAGAAATGTAAGATATTTATGTATGAAAACACTTAGTTGAATTAAATTAATAAGTGACTTATCCATGTTGAATCTAAATGGATATATATGTTTATAACATCATTAAATGTATTATAAAGTTAATACGTGGGAATAATTTGGGCTACAAAGAATGGATACATGTGGTTAATCTAGTTAGCATGGTAACTATAACTAGGATGGCTTAGAGGTACGTTAGGTGTGCACACTAGATGAGAGGTGAGGATTCTCAAGAGAGTGTATCATACTAACATGGTTGTGATATTAGCCGGTAAGAATTTTAAATACTTGCTAAACTATTTTTAAAATTGTCTTACACTCGGGCTATGACCCATTTTCTGTCATTTTTTTCTTTCTTGTATATATACGTGTGTATTACAGGTGCCCAGCCACAGGGGCGACATGCTTAGGTTATTTGGATTGGACGTGCTACAGCTTATATGGGAGTTGCAAACCCTTGCTTTATACGACTTCGTCATTGAATCAGTTCCAACACTAGATCTTCATAGTTAGGGCATGTGTCACCCGATTTCCTATTCCAGTTGGATTTGTCAGATATTTATGATATTTCCATCATTCAGTACTCCTCGAGAGTTAACTCTTGTCAGGGTGATTTCATTTATAGTTCATAACTTGGTTTGGTTTATCTAGATGGTTTAGGTGGTAGTGTAGTAATTGTTATCCTTTTATTTATGTGAATCTTAAACTGTTATTATTAAAAAAAATTATATTGGTATTTAATAAAGGAAAAATGAGGTTTCAAATGGTTTTGACACTTAGCTTAATTATTTAGGGTGTTCAAATTGAAAATATTATTTTGCGACTATGATGCTGAGAATGAACCAACCGTTCACCTGGTTTTTAATTTAATAAAGGACTGATCACCCGGTATTTAATTAGGCGGGGTGTTAAAGGTGGTATCAGAGCATCAGGTTCTAGTGTCCTTTAGGATCTGTGCGGCTTATTATGCTTTCAGCGTAGCTTTCTTTGATATAGAGCCCTATGTTTAGGATTGTTTATTTCTTTGGTGAGATTTCGTTCTCCTGCTATCATGTATATATCTGTGAATCTTATTTAAGTTCGGGCGTGTTCGAACAATGAAGTCTGGCAGATGAGGGTCATTGGGCGAGTAGAGGGAGACAGGGCTTAGTGAGGTCGTGAAGTATATTCGAGGATGATGACCGTAGTCGAGGTAACCCCTATTATGGCACAAGTGGATAGGACTGTAAAGACGGTTAGGACGCAGCCTACAAATTCCAAGTGTTTCTATAGTCGAAAGTGTGCCAAATTAGACTCACCCAATGTGGTGCGCTTGGGAGAGGTCAAATGGAAAATTTAGGAGATCCATCAGCGGAAATTCTAAAAATGCGGGAATTGTGTGTTACCCAACGAAGGTAATATATTCAAAGACTTGGGCATATGGCGAGTGTGGCTACCTATAAGTAAAAATTTGGGGTAAGATTTTTTCTTGGCTCTTCGGAACGAAGTTATAGTGGTGGGATTCAGCCACACCTTTTAGAAGTGAAATGTTATGTTTATAAAAGGATAACCCTAATAGGGTCAGTGTGACCGGTAATAAGTTGATTATGTGTAGAGGTATTTTATGGAGGGTGAAATCACATGCGTTAATATTTCCCGAAGTGAGTAAAGGGACAAGAGTAGGCTGCCTAATGAAGGGCAATGATTAAAGTAGTTTTGTTTGGCTCAGATAGGCGTATTTTGTCCAAAAGCCATTTGAGCAGCCAGGGCGAATGGAAAAGTAGAAGTACGAGTTTTATTCTCGGAGGATGAAGTGTCTTTTATGTGGCACGAGCGAGTCATTACATTTTTGTTTATTGCTAGATTCGCATATGAGAAGAATTTAGTGCGTATATCTATAGCGTTATTATTATGTGTATGTTTTCCCTGGTATAGCGGGGTTGTCTTCAGTGCTATCCGCGGAGGATAAATGGGCGCATCGTTTGTGTTATATACCTTATTAAGATTATTCGTTTTATTAACGTGATTATCTGCATGGATTGACTTATTGTATATGAGACCAAGATTGACCGTTATAGCTAGCGTATTGTCTTTGACAAGAGAGTGAATAAGTAGACTTTTATATAACTAGATAAAACCTGTTGGGATGTTATATACTATAGACTAAGGACCTGAGGAGTTTCGATGAATGACTATTTTAGGTAGTAGTGTATAGGGGATTTCCTTGTTTGGTTTTCGCTCTGCGAGACACCACACACATGAAACTATTGAACGTTGGGAGTCGAAGAGAGTTAGGTCTTTAGAATATGAGTTTATAACCTTTGTCATTATTATATATATATTAATCAGAGAGTTATGAGTTGTAGCATGATTTGAGGCAGATGGAATCGCCAAATGAGAATGTGGAAATCATAGAAATACGGATTATAAACTAGGTAGTCAGTTAATTAAAGGTAACCTTACATAGGAATCACATTCATTTAGACCTTATGATGGAATGTACACACATTAGGTGTATGGGCACCCTGGATGGTTGATTGTAGTATTTTTCATATTTGTGACACAGTAAGTATTCTTGATGTTAATGAAAATAGAAGTTGTGACTTCCAGATTTAGTTGTTTGATGACTTAGGATCGTTACTCCCATAATTTTTCCATGAGGATGGTATAGGAAGGATTGGGTACAATTTAACTCGAGATAATTTAAACTAAATGGTAAGGCTTGGAGTATAACATTAGTGGGGGTATTCGGTAATGTACTGTATGGGTGGTACGACGGAAATTACATGAGATGTGAGATTAATACCCGGAGTTGTCCTTACCAGTTACGCTTTATTTTTTTCTGAATTTCGGGACAAAATTCCGTTATTAGGGGGGGAGTATGTAATACCCTGTATTTTTATGGCTTTTAAAATTGGGGATTTATTAAATTTAATTTGAGATATTAATTTAATATTAATCCGAAAATTATTTTTAATATTCACTAGCATGATGTGAATTAGTAATTATTGGAAATTTGTTGAATATTAATGGATGAGTAAAGTAATATATGAGATTGATTTTATTAAAATTGTCACGAGTGAATAAAATGGCAATTATGGAAATTTAATTCGGGGCGCGCTTGTATCGTGTCAGGACTAAATTATTATTATTAAAGTGAATAAATTATAAGTCATCCGTATGGTCGTTTTGAGTGCGCCAAAGTGTCCGAAAGGGTCGAGATAGTCATAAAAGTGTACCCGGGGTTTAGTTTGGGTCTCGGGCGTTTTTAGGCCTAATTGTCATCTCGGGAGGGTATTTTAGACATTTTGTATTTTTGGGTAATTAAACCCACGAATTTTCTTAGTATATATTAGCCATTTGGATTTGTCTCTTAGGTTTAACAAACACAAAACCTAAGCCCATCCATTAGAGAAGAAGATGAAGAGATTAGATAAGAATGTGAAGAGATTAGAGAAGAAGGTGAAGAGATTAGAGAAGAAGGTGCAGAGTTTCCAAGCAATCCAAGGCCTAGAACTCATCCGATTGCATCGCCACCACCACCAAAACGTTGACCGCACGACGAGGAACGCAACCACATATTTTTCATCAACAAATCAAATTCTTGAATCCCAGGAAAGTATCTATCTTGTTAATTTCCATGTTAATGTGCCTTTCATGTTAGTCTAGGAATGAAAATAATATATTTTAATTGAAGAATTATATGTTTTGGAAGAGAATTTATATGTGTTGTAGGGAGAATCCATATAGTCTGAAATCGTGATCATATGTAGAGGATTACCCACGAATTTATTATGATATTTGGGAAGAAAATATGGATTATTCATGAAAATTTTGGTTTTATAAATAAATCTGAGATTAAACCCCTTTTTGATTGATTCGTTGAGGATTTATTGATGTTGTTACATTAGAACTTGTTTATATATGTTACTTATACATTTCGATTACTTTGATGGGAGTTTGGGATGAAATTATAGAGGTTTGGAGGGGTTAGAATGTTTGAACCCGTAGGTTGAAAATTGCAGAAAACTGGGCAAGAACTGCATGATCGATCGATCAACTCGGTCGATCGACCCCATTCCACGATCGATCGATCCCTCCTGGAAAAGTGCATATTTTTCTCATTTTTGTTTAATCCGATTAAGACACACTTACCCTTGATTATTATTTTTGGAGTACAATGAGTTATGAAGAGGACCAGTAGAGTCTAGATAGACTCCGTTGAGCGAAATTAAATTGAGATGAAATTGTTGGTTAATGGGGAGTTATTCATACATTGGAAATTATGGGTACGTTTACTAAAAGATTGAGACTCGTTAAAGATTTAGACTAGAAAGTAAGTGAGGGTATACCTACTGATATTTATACTTAGTGAGAGAGAATACTTCAAGAGATAAGAAGTAAGTATGAAGTAAATAATAAATGAGAATAAAAGAGACGAATCCGCTATGAGAGATAATTGAGTAAAATTTGTGTTGAGAACGGATAATAACAATTATGGGTCGTGGGTGAACCTAATTTGTGAAATATGAATGTTTATATGTAAGACTTTGTGATTGTGCATACATTATATATCTGTGTATGACATACCTAGCTTACTGGCTATCGACGGGAGGTTTGCGCGTGAGGGCAGTCATATCCTGATGAATCCATGGGATTTTTGACTTGTCGCTCGAGAACATAGGACTTATGTCGATTACCATTAGTGAGAACAATGGTATAGAAGGGTCATTTGGGTGCGTAGGTATGTGCGTAGACCAAAGGCTTAGGACTATGTTTGCCTCCATTATTTGTGATTTGATATTTGTGGTTCGAGGAATCTTTACCGAACCTATAGTCCCCTATACAGTGACGTGATGTATTGGGACAAGATAGCAGAGTAATGCATCACCGCAGCTGTGTCTCGGGGTCCAGTATTATATATATATATATATATATATATATATATATATATATGTTGAATGTATATATATACATGTGATGATATCTACTATGTGGCTAAAGTAGAAATGTAAGATAGTTATGTATGAAAACACTTAGTTGAATTGAATTAATAAGGGACTTACCCATGTTAAATCTAAATAGATATATATGTTTATAACATCATTATATGTATTATAAGGTTAATACGTGGGAATAATTTGGGCTATAAAGAATGGATACATGTGGTTAATCTAATTAGCATGGGAACTATAACTAGGACGGCTTAGAGGTACGTTAGGTGTCCACACTAGATGAGAGGTGAGGATTATCAAAATAGTGTCGCATACTAACATGGTTGTGATATTAGCCGGTAAGCATTTTAAATACTTGCTAAACTATTTTTATAATTATTTTACACTCGGGCTATGACCCATTTTCTGTCATTTCTTTCTTTCTTGTATATATACGTATGTATTACAGGTGCCCAGCCATAGGGGCGCCATGCTTAGGTTCTTTGGATTGGACGTGATGTAGCTTATGTGGGAGTTGTAGGCCCTTGCTTTAGATGACTTCGTCATTGAATCAGTTCCTACTTTAGATCTTCATAGTTAGGGCATGCGTCGCCTGATTTCCTATTCCAGTTGGATTTGTCAGAGATCTATGATATTTCTAGCATTCAGTACTCCTCGAGAGTTAACTCTTGTCAGGATGATTTCATTTATAGTTCATAACTTGGTTTGGTTTATCTAGATCGTTTAAATGGTAGTGTAGTATTTTTTATCCTTTTATTTATGTGACTCTTAAACTGTTATTATTAAAAAAGTTTTCATATTGGTATTTAATAAAGGAAAAATGAGGTTTTAAATGGTTTTGACACTTAGCTTAATTATTTAGGGTGTTCAAATTGGAAATATTATTTTACGACAGTGATGCTAAGAATGAACCAACCGTTCACCTGGTTTTTAATTTAATAAAGGACTAATCACCCGGTATTTAATTAGGGGGTGTTACAACACAATAGTGTATCGGTGCCACACCAAACAAATGTTCACCAAACCATCACTGTTTGAGGTAAGTTTGATTTTACATGTCGTTGTATGTAAAAATTACCTCCCCATATGGATCAATGAAATACTGACAATTGTCATCCTAGGTGGCCTTCTAGCTTTCTTAATCGGCATCAGAAGAACCTAGTCGGTTGGAAGGCCGACCAACCCCAGAATTCAAACCATCAATACCAAGAATAGTGACCAGCCCTAAAATTCCATGAATTTCATTTATTGAACACAAATGTAAATTTCGGGAATTATAAAGACACTCCATCTAGGGTTTTACACCACTATAAATCTGAAATACTCCCTAAGATCAAGAGACAATTCAATCATTCTAAGGCACACCATACAGAACCATTATGATCAGAATAAATAAAACTAACAATGGACGTAGGCTTTCTTTATAACCTAACCACTTAAAAAATCTCCAACTCTTGTGTGTTTGACTAAGATTGCTCTTATTATTTATTTTTTCTTATAAAATTAGATTACTCCATTTTTAGACATTAATAGACTAACTTTGTCTATGGGAACTTTTTTGATAGTCATTGTTCTCTACCTCATATATTCCATTCTCTGGTTTAAATAATGGCTACTATTCCTATAAGCAACTTAGTGACTGCATGCAATAATTCAGAAATATCCACTTCCACTGGTGAGACAGACCTCCAGAGGATCCTATTCAATTTGGCTAAAGGATGGGAGTCTATACAAGAGTCAGTCGGATAATTGGCTCGTACAATGCAACACAAAACCTCTAATTCCAGAAGATATATGCCACACCCATCAGCCATAATTGAAAGGAGAAATCATTTCCATTTTTCTCATGACATGTTATATCGTCCTAGTACAACTTCTTCATTTAGATCAACGAATTACTATAATGGTAAATCTTTTTCCAATGAAAGGCTAAGTGTAATGGAGAGGCTAAGTAGGGAGTTTGATTTTGATCGTCGAGGTCCCCGAGTAACTAGAGGTCATCATAGGGAGCAAGAACGTCATCATGAACACAGATAAGGATCCGTGAGATCAAGAGATAATATGAGGGTCTCTATGCGTGACGAGCAAACCTCTCAAGAGTAAAGTTCAGCACATAAACACAGTAAAGCCACTAAATCTACTTCGATCAAATCCAAACTAGAGGAACATTCCTGGAAAGGATCCATGTAGTAACTGGAAGATCGATTAGGGGAAATGGACAAAACAAAAAACCCATTACAAAGGAGCTTTGTCAAAGTCTCACCTTTTGTCCAGGCTATTGTGGACTACCCCACACCTTCCAAGTTCAAGCCACTGGTGGTCACTCCTAAATATAATGGGAACACTGATCAAGTTTTACATATTGAGTAGTACCAAGCTGCTTCTAACATTTATTATGTCCTTAACGAGATAAGGTGCAAGGCTTTCTCCAATTCCATCGCAGGTCCAGCCAAGATATGGTATAACAACTTGTCTAGAGGTAAAATTTTTAGTTTTCACTGATTGGCCGAATTTTTCATTGATAACTTTTTCTTTGGGGCCAAGATGATCAAGAATGTCACTCATCTCTTAACCGTGCGCCAAAAGACGGGAGAAAGTACCCGGGATTATATTACTCGGTTTAATAATGAAAAGTTAGAAGTGGTGGATTTTAAAGAAAAAAACCATTGCAGTGTTAATGAGTGAGTTACTGGAAAAAGACCTTTACTACGCCTTGGCGAAAAACCCACCCAAGAATATAACAAAGTTAATGGTTAAAGATGGAAAAATCATGAATACCGATGAAGCCATGGCAACAAAGAAAGCACTAAAGAGTAAAGCTGAGGAATAAAAAAGATAAAAAAAGATAAAAAAGATAAAAATTCTAACACGATCAAGAAGTTCAAAGAATATACTCCGCTCACTAAGGGTGTTCACCGCATCCTGGAAAAAATCAAGGGTAACAAGGATCTAAACTGGCCTAGGAAATTGAGGATGCCTACTAACAAAAGAAACAAGTCAAAGTATTGTGATTTTCATCGCGGTCAAGGACACACCACCGATAGTTGCATAACCCTAAAAAATGAAGTTGAAACTCATATTTGATGGGAAAAGTTAGAAAAATTTATTGATTGGAATGGTAGCCGAGATACCAGGAGGAGACCCGAGTCACCCGATAGAGGAAAAGAGGATGCCAAAAGGGCACGCAACAATGATTACGAAGATGACCCTGACTTGATGAAGAATCATGACGAGCCAGAAATGGATGTGGGTATTATTTCCTTTGGTTGTCATTTTATCGCATGGGGGAGGCACAGGTGGAGGAGATGGACTTGCTAAAATAAAGGCGTACTTAAATGAAGCCAAAACTTGTCCCACTATTAGGCATATTGATATATATGAGAGCAGTGATGATCGGCCTAAGAAAGTCAACAAAGACAAATTGGTGATCTTCTTATCCAAAAACGATTTGAGGGGGGTACTTTATCCTCACGAATATCCATTGGTAATTACTTGCAGAGTTAACCATAGCAGAGTGGTTAGAGTTTTGGTTCATAATGGAAGTTCAGCTGATGTAATGTTCTATAACTATTTCCTAAGCTTAGGGATAAAAGACAGTAAGCTAGAACTGTATCACAAACCTCTTATGTGATTTTTTGGATAGAGAGCATATCCCTTGGGAACTATCAAGTCTTATGTATTGGTCGGTAGTTGGCCAACAAGCACGATGGAATGAATTCACTTCTTCGTATTGGATACAAATATACATTCATCCTATAATATAATCCTTGGTTGGGTAGGGTCAAAGCAACTGGAAGCTGTTCCGTCTATTATGAATCAATGCATGAAGTTCCCGACCAGCTATGGATGTGGCATGGTAAATAGTAACCAGATGGAAGCACGGGAATGATATTATACTTCAGTTGACCAACAGGAAATGAAAAGAGGCACAACTACTATCCATATGTATACTCTGGATCCTCGCAAGGAGAAGGACTTAGTGAAAGTACAGGTCATGGAGGAAACATAAACTATTATGCCAGACGATGAGAAATCAGAAAGGACCACCCAGACTGGCTTAAGAATATTATCTCCTATCAAATAAGGATTTATTACATTCTTTAGAGATTGGAAGAACGTGTTATCCTGGAGTCACGAGTATATGCCAGGGATTGATCCCGATGAACTCAATATTTACAAAGAGGCTCGACCGATTAAGCAAAAATACAGAGTTTTTAGCCCAGAGAAGAATATGGCGATCCAAGAAGAGGTGGAAAAACTTCAGAAAGTGCGTTCATTAAGGATATAAAATATCCGACTTGGTTGGCTAATAGTAATCGTAAAAAAAAGAACAATATATGGCGAATGAGTGAGGATTTTACTAACCTTAATAAAGCATGTCCAAAAGATCACATTCCTTTATTAAGGATTGATCAATTTGTAGATTCCTTTGCAGGTCATGAATTGCTCATCTTCGTGGACGCTTATTTTTTATATAACTAGATTAATATGAAGCTGGAGGATAAGGAAAGTACATCCTTCATTACCAGCGGAGGAACTTACTGCCACAATATCATGCCCTTTGGGCTAAAAAATGTTGGCACAACGTATCAAAGGGTGGTAAAAAAGTCTTTGAAGATCAAATTGGCAAGAACATGGAGGTGTATATGGATGATATTCTCACCGAAAGCATGTTTCCCGTCGACCACATTGCTAATTTGGACCAAACTTTTATTTAACTGGAAAAATATCAAATGAAGCTCAATCTAACCAAGTGAATATTTGGAGTCCAAGAAGGTATGTTCTTGGGGTACAATTTGAATCAAAGGGGAATCTAAGCCAATCCTGATAAAATAAAGACTTTACTGGAAATACAATTCCTGATCAGTAAGAAGGATGTGCAAAAGTTGAACGAAAGAGTAATAACCCTAAATCGTTTCGTATCTCGGGCCACGGACAAATGTCTTCCATTCTTCAAAGTGCTTAGAAGGACCTTTGAATGGAGCAATGCCTTATTCCTTCTATAAGAGCCAGTCTCTTCAATACATCTCCTTAATCGAACTCAGAAACCTCAGAGCTAGGGTTTCACCATGTCTAACACTCAGAGCTGAGACTGAAGATAAATGACCTCCCAAGTTCATCTAGCCCTCAGCACTAAGGTAAATCATTATGTATTACTATACTGCAAGGTCAACTTATGGAAAGTCTACGACAGTTCCAGAGCCCCTGAACCTTTGGCAAAGCTTTTACAATCAATCTAGTGGGTAGGTGGTAAGCATACAGTATTCCGTTTACTGCCACTCCTCAGCTCCACATGCATGGATGGATCCCATATGCATTTATTACATCTATCAACTACCTTACACCATCTTTAAATACTTTAGGCAACACTCCACTACCTTGCTGACACCGTCAAACCACAAAATGTATCACGCCCCTATCGGGATAGTCTTTTCATTCTCTCTCCAATATTTTTCATATAAAGGGAAGGTTGTCAAATGGTTGAAAGACCATTAACCTCAATCAATCCAAGAGATTAACTCATTAAGAGGATCATGCTCCCAATAATATAAAGATTTAGAATTCATTAGTGGATACTCTTTGTTCCATACTCCCTCAACCCACTATTGAGAGCATACACTTACAACCTGAATCATTTTCAGTTATCTATTACCTTGTATATCTTATTGAGCCTTAAATCAAAACTTAAGAACCTTCAGAGAAGTCCAATAAGTTACTTCCTAAAGTCCTTTGGATTGTTGACAATGGCCGCAAGACCTCGAACTCTTTTGTACAAAGCTCAAGAGGTCTCATAGATTGTAATCTCTCCTTTATAATCTAGTATACAGTGAAAAAGCTTCAACAATGGAAGTAGTTCCCTCATTCAAGGTATAAACCATATTAAATCAAGTGTATCTTAGTTTTACACTCTTCTTATCTTACTTGGCTAATGTCTAGAGGGCAGTACCTATGGGCCTGAAGTTACTTACGATTTGAACACCCATCAGTTTGGCGTCGTCCGTGGGAAATACAAATTGCATTCCTTATAAATCAACTTTCCTCTTTTGAAGATGTCAACCAACGCTATTTTGGATCTATATTTTAAAGAAATAGAGGCTCTATAAAAAAATATCCAATAACGGTTGAATAACATCCTCAATAGGCTTCCTATCCCCCTAGTGGTAGAGGAACCAGTCGCATCAGAACATAACGTCACTGGGTAGAAGCACGATACCCAGTTAGAGGTAGAGAATAACAGAGAGGGTATGGCTAAAGAACCATTATCGTCTGAAACCTATATTCCTATCAAGGACAAGTTATCACTCCCAAGAGATCAATCCAATGGTGATTACAGGGTGGCTAGGCCCGGGGATAATGAGATCAAGATGATGCAAGATCAGTTGGGGAACTTCCCCAACCTATACAAGACGCAAACTCCAAAAAACATAGAGTTGGCTCTCCAAAAGACTTTATATCCATTCTCAAATGACTTTCAATATTATGTTCTTCTTACAAACTGGAATATGCCTACAGTTGAACCATTAAATAGATCCAAGGACCCCATTGATTATTTAGAGACCTACCTTCAAAACCCTCCAAGAGAGGTCTTGAACAATGATTTTCCTGTTGCCTTAAGGGTAACTGCTTGGCATTGGTTTGTGATGATTAAATCGGGGACTATAACAAGCTTCAGTGAGTTCCTAATATTTTTTTTAGCCATTTCACAAGGGCACAAAAGATGAGGAAGCATGTCACTTATATTCTCCACTTTAGATAAAAGGCCAGAGAATATTCAGGGAATATGCCAAGAGGTTCAACGAGGAATACCTCTAGGTCGACGAACTGTATGACACCATTTACATGGTCGCTTTCATCTCAGGCCTAACTTTAGAATACTTGTTGAGTCCGTTTAATAAGAAGCCTATAAATCCATGATCGATGTGCTCGAAAGTACATGAATGCTAAGGAGGTCATCTCAGCAAGGCATGTCATAGTCGTTACCTAGTAGGATAAAATGAAAGAAGTCTTATTCGAACAGAATGAGACATTAGAAACAGTTGAAGCCAAAAAGAAAAGGAGCGTAGGTAAAAAGAATGGTCCTCCATAGACTAAGAATTTTACTTTGCTCACTACCACCCTAGAACAGGTCTTTACAGTAGAGGAAGCTCTGGATCTCTTGCTTCATCAAAACTCCATGGGGACTACTAATGACAATAGAGATAAGTCCATATACTGCCATAATCAAGGGGTGATCAAGGGGGTTTACCTCAAAGAGTTTATAGAAAAATATGCTAGCAGAGGTCGTCGCAACAAAATAAAAATAAGGACAATGTCCCTTTCAAAGATCTCCAATGACTCCATGTCGCAGCCAGAAAGTCCCACCTTGAGGTCATGTAACAAAAAAAAGTAAAGGTCCACCATATTTACCTCTTGCATCAAGCTCCCAAGGGAGTTCCAATAATGGTCTTTCCATAACCAAACCTCATAAGAGTTCGTCTGCCTCCTTAAGACACCTTTATAATCACACCGATCATGAGGAACACCAGTATGTGGAGGATCATAATTGACATAGGGATAACTATAAACATCATGTTCTTAGATGCCTTTGAGGCAATGGGCTTGGGTGCAAAACATATGAAACCTATCACCACTCATCTCATCGAATTCAATGGAGAGAGGACCCATTCCTTGGGATGTGTCACTCTCCCCCTAAACCTGGGTTCCAAAGATTATTGCACAATTATTTTGAACAAGTACATAGTGGTGGATCTCCACTCATATTAAAATGTGATCATAGGAATACCATTGCTCAATAAATTAGATGTTGCCATCTCAACTCGAAGATTGGTGATGTGGTTCCCCACCCCCAATGGTGTAGGGGAAGTATTTAGGGACTAGAAGAAAGCAAGGGAGTGTTACATCACTTAAATGAAAGAAATTAAGAGATTGTTTGAGACCCCTAGAACCAGTCTGAGTTCCTAAAAAGTTCATAGAAGTGCTTTGAACTCTTGTCAGAAATCCTACCTCATTTGCCAATAATACAAGATCTCCTTTTAGAGAGCCTAGGCATAGAGCTGCTGAATATTTACACTTTAAATCCATTAAACGAGGAGAATGATCAAAGAGGTTGGCTAAGAGAGGTTGTGATCACTGTATGCATTGATGCGGAGGATCCAATCAAAGAACTTCAAATTGAGGCTGACCTAAACTCCTCCCTTTAAAAAGACCTCATCCAGTTGGTGAGGAAGAACAAAGATATCTTCGCTTAGAGCCACTCAGACATGATTGGAATGGATTCGGAGGTCATGGTACACCACCTTAGCGTGGACCCAAACCACAAGTAGGTCCATCAAAAGAATAAGTTCTTTGGACCAAAGGAAATAATATCACAATAGAGAAGGTTGATAAACTCCTAACAGCTAACTTCAACAAAGAGGTCAAATACCCAAGATGGCTCTCAAACTTAGTGTTCGTACCCAAAACCAATAAAAAGTTGAGAATACGTGTTGACTTCACCGATCCCAATAAGACGTGCCCTAAGGACTATTATCCTCTACCTCGGATTGACACCTTGGTAGAGTCTATAGCTATCCACGAGCTCCTCTCATTCATGAAAGCATACATTGGGTATGACTAGATCAAAATGGCCCCTTACGATAAGGAAAATACCTCATTTATTGCAGAAAAAGGTACCTACTTTTACAAAGTTAAGCCTTTTAGACTAAAAAAATGCAAGCACAACCTATCAGAGGGTGGTGAACTCCATCTTAAAATACCTTAATAGCAAGATAATGGAGGTCTATGTTGATGACATGTTGGTGAAAGTCTATTGGCCTCACACCATGCGTAGTTTATGGGGTTCATTCTCACCAAAGTAATGTCATTAGGGGGTAATTTGAGGCAAGTTTCTAGGGTTCATTCTAACCAGGTGAGGCGTAGAGGCCAATAAAGATAAGATTCATTCTTTATTGGACATGAAGTCCCAAAGAACATTCAAAAAGCTTTCGAGCCTAGTTAGGAGAGTTTTTATCCTCAATCGGTTTATTTTAAAGGCCACAGACAAGCGCTTGCCCTTTTTCAGGATACTCAAGAAGGCCTTCGAATGGAATCTTAAGGCCAATAAAGCCTTTTAGAATCTCAAGAAGCATCTAGGGTCCCCACCACTTCTATTTCAGATCATTACTAGGGAAGATTTTTATTTATACATCGTTGCTTCACTAACCACGATCAACTCAACTCTGATCAGAGAAGATTTTGGAGTTTGATACCCTATATACTATGTTAATCGATCTCTATAAGGGGTCGAGAGAAAATATCTAAGGATGGAAAATCTCATCCTCTGCCTCATCATCTCAGCCAGATGTTTGGGGTCCTATCTCCAATCTCATACGCTGGTAGCGAATAGCCGATGTAAACTGTGTGTGTAAGTAAAATATGGCATCGGATCTTTATGCCCTACATAAATAAATATGAAAACTTGGCACCCTACCTATAGAGTGTTACAACATGTAGGGATAAAATCCATAGGAAATTGTTATTAAAACTCTATTAATTTGATACTTCTCAAATAAAAGTATAAAAAGTGATTAATGAGAAAATCATTAAACTAGACGAGTAATGAAACTTAGATTAACAAAATGAATGGCTATAGACTGAGAATCATGTCCCTCACACGGACTAAATTACATAAACGGTTACATGGAAAGAAAAGCGTTAACAAGATTAATCTCATTTGAACAATTAATAAAACCCAGAGCTGTCACCCATTAAATTCTGATAAAAGCTTAAATTGAGTTCGGCATCAACAAATATTCTCGAAATTACACCTAAAAGGTCGTAAATACAGCTCATACATAATATACACTGTTAAATCTCCTAAGTGCAATACAAAGAATAATTAACCCATTAATATTATCCTAAACTCATCTTAGCATAGCATAAAAACTAATTCACCCATGTGAGTTTAATAATCTCAACCTAGATTAAATTACATAGAAAGCATGCTGAAGCATGTAATTAAAATAGGAAAATAAATAAAGCAAGAAATTAATGAAAGCAACTAATTAATCAAAGAATAAAATCCAGAAAGCAAGCTTATATTAATGGAGAAGATCATAAATAGTACCAGTTACATACAAATGGAATGGAACCCTAGGAAAGAGAAAGATATGAGCTTCCAAACCTTAACTAATCGAAACTAAATTAAAATCTGAATATCTCTAAAAAAAAATCCAACTTACAAATATATAGCAAGTTGGATTAAAAGAAAAGGTAAAAGAAAACAAAAAGAAAACTTGCCAAAAATCGGCTTGCATTGATCTATCAATCAAATCGATCGATCAGTCAATGAAACTAGAAATTGCCTACTGCTTTCCTGCTGCGAAGAAAACGCAACCATTGATTGATTGATTAAAGTTGATCGATCAATGGACATTTAATTTCAAACCCATGCTTTTGCCTCAAAAAACTAAGAACATGCTCCTCGAGAAAATGATCATAACTCAATCGTTACGAACTGGATTAACTCACTGTTAGTGGCTACGCAATGCTGACTTGAAGAGAAAAAACTTATGTGAAGATTTTAGGGATGAATCTCAAACACTGAAATGACTAAAATGCCCCTGAATTTGTGAACTGCATTGAAAACTTCCTTAATAGAACCAATTGCACCGTGAAGCGTTCCAATGTCTACAAAAGCCCAAATAAACCTTATAAAGCATATATATATATATATATATATATATATATATATATATATATATATATATATATATATATATATATATAACGAAAAAAAAGATTATACGGTATTTGAGCTTAAATACGGGAATTAACGGACCCGATTATAATAGATTGCATAAGCAAAACGGGTGATAAAATAAAATATTAGTGACGTATCACACCCCCTAACTTAGATATTGATAGTTCCTAGTGATGAAATAAAACAAGAATGAAACAAGACAGAGTGGTAAGAAGAAAATAAATATGTACACAAAAAAAGTTCCACTTTCGCAGGCCCACGATTGTAATTAGTAAATGCAACAAGCCTTTAAACACGTAGGTTACCCTAGTGGACGAGAGTTGTCCCGTGAGGGTTTTCAGGGATGGAAACCCACAAACATCAAATTTTCTCAAAATGTGCCTAAACAAGAAATATGCCAAACTCAACAATAACTAAATATTTCAACATATTATTAACAAAGCAAATGAAAGTTTTTCCCAATAATATAAAACATAAACATTTAAAGAATAACTAAATATAATTGAAATCTCAATTGTGAATGGTGTGCGTGAACACGTACTAGTTTTGATTCGATAAAAATGCCTATATCCCGTACAAAAATTAAAGCATGATTACACTTAATCCTATTCGGATATAACACTCAACAATTAAAAGCACTCGGAATGGGGTGTAACACACGAGACATGCGGGAATAATGAGTAATTGTAAATGAAAACTTGGTCACGCACATGTCATCCATGAAAAACGCATATACAAAATGAAAAATATTTAATCTCATGAAAGGATATCATTCATTAAAGGAGATGAAATACACTTTAACAGATTATCACAATGATTATGACTTTTGAATAAAATTTATCTTAAGATCACATAGGACTTTGAAGTGTTGTAGCATTGGTTTGGGGTTCAGATTATGAAAGAAAAAGAATATTTATGGATTTGAAGTGTTCGGGGGGAAAACTTGAAATAGTGAAAAATTCACGAACAATTTCAAAATTGGAATATAATTCCCATAAAAATCAATGGATAAAACAATGGAGTATGACTTTCATTATTCTCTACTAACACTTTTTCTTCTTTTTTTTCTTTCTAACTTTTACTTTCTTTTTCACTTCTTTTTATTTTATTTTATTTTTATCGAGAATCAAAGTCAACTCATATACTTAATTACAACCACGAAATAAAACATAATGAAATATTAATTATCGTTCCAAACAAAGATATGAAATGTGTATTCATGGTTTAAAAACTCTAATGTAGAGTTGGTAATGGGATTTTGGGTTAGGAAATAAAAGGCTAATATTTCGGCTCAAGAGGGTTGATTATGGAAATATATAATGTGAAGTCAAGGTCAAAATAGGTTAATAAACAAAAATGACCTATGATGCTTTCCTAAATTTTACGCAATTATCGAGTCAAAATAATTTAAAAATCATGCTCAAGTGAAAAATTCCATAATAAACTCAATTAATGAACGATCAATGAAAGAATAATGAGATTACCAAATAATTTAATGTCTTCAAGGAGGGGAAAGTGATGTATAAACACTCACAAATGAAGAAAGTTCAAAGCTCGCTCGCTTTTAGCGTATACAAAGCAATAAAATATTACAAAGTTATAATTTTCCTACGTAGTCATTTATAAGATATGCTTAAGTGCTCATAGCTTTCAAGGCTTACTTCATGCATTCATTCCAAATATTGAAAAATTTGAGGACTAAAGTTTAATAACATGAAAGAAAATAGAATATGCGTCATTAAATTAGCAATTGGATAGGGCAATTATTAAATTCATCATAGGAAATTAGGGAAAAAATCCCAAAAAAGAGAAAAGAAAAAAAGACAAATATTTTTTAAATTTATTTATTTATTATATTAAATAAATATATATACACAAGGTTCACATATAATAAATACAAATTGAGATGAATAATCGCAACCCTAAACTTAAATCCCACATTTCCTCGATATAATTAACAACATTATGAAAAAGAGAAGGATATAAATAAATCACCCCAATTTGGAGCGATCCCCGAGGTAGTAAATGTGATCCCTATACAAATAAAAGAAAAAGAAAAAGTATATAGAACAGGGATTAAGTTAAAATGAATCATGTCTTAAGTCATAATAATATAGTGGGGCTGAAGTGCAAATACTAGATAAATTCTTGGTGAATATTTAATTTTATAAAAATGGACAATCACTCACATCAAAATTCAAAAGATCAACAACAAGTACATTACCATTTCAAATTTCATAATTTCGTAAAACAAAAAAAAAATTAATACAGGTTAAACAAACCATCCTAAAAAGTTAATAAAATAGAAAATATAATTCCCATCATAAAAGAACAACTCAGAAATCGAAACCAATAAAGGGTCATGGCACATTAAGATCAGTTGGTGCATATGGGTTATGATAATATGGTAGTAGCTACGCATCATGTCCCTGCTGGAAAGTATATATATCTCGCATCATCGAGTGCATAATACTGAAATATAGCTGATAGTTGGCCTCAAATGCATCAAATTTGCCATTAACATACAACTCCATAGCCACAAAATGCGCCTTAAGAGACGCCAGATCATACTACTGTAGTTGGCCCTGCTCGGCCTCTCTCATCTCAACCTTCTCATCTAATTCCTCATAAAACTCTATTGTCCTTCTGCTTTTTCTACCTAACTTCCCCCAGGCATGGCACACCATCTTGGTGATATTTTTCTCTCCCAGGAGACAAAATGGGTCGACCTATTGATCACTCTCTAACGCAACGCAACCATACTCTTTGAAATTCCTCGTGATCAGTTAAGGGAATGGAAGGGAATACATCATGGACCTTTATTTCGATGTCGCATACATCATATCCAAAAAAATTCTGGCAAAGTGATATTGCCTGAATGATTTATTATCACGTAGATGAATGCATCATGTTTATAATGAACCTCATATTGGTTCGTTGTGACCATAAACGAGTGGACATTGATATAATGTAGGGGTTTAGGAAAATCACGCATCTCGGTCACCTTAAATGCCTTTTTGTCCATCCAAACTTCTTCTAGTGCTAAAGTTTGGGTCAATGTGTTGAGAGGAAACTCCCCGAACATAACAAAATCGTCGGGGTTATGGACACCACCCATAAATTGAGCCAAAATCGCATTTGTGATTAGTATTTTGACTCCCTTCACAATAGCCTCAAACAAAACTGCTTTTCCCTTCATACAAACTAACAATGCACAAAACATCCTTACCCATTCTTCATTGATCGATATGTTTGTTGCAAGAAAGGGCTCCCAGTTATGGTGACAGAGAAGAACACGACATTAGGCAGGCATTTTGTCGAGGTTTCAAAAATAGTTGTAGGCCAACAGACTTTGCTTGTTCATAAAATAGTCTTAGAACCAATTTTTATCATATTCTCAATGTAACCCTTTGAAAGCCCTTGAAGGTACACACTTGGTTGAATCATACTTTTTTACCTCGGTCATTTCAACCTAAAAAATAATAAGTAGGCAAAATAATATAAATTGTGATGTGTAATTAAAAATCAATCGGTCAGAAAGTGAAAATGGTGTGTGCAAGTGTGTGAAAATGTACCACATTGCGACAAAATGTGTGAAAATGAGACAACGAGTGACGAACACGCAAGTGTATGCTAAATATGAAGAATAAAAATGGTTTAGACATTTTAGCAAACACTTAGTGTGCACAATGGGATGAAAGGGGTGTGGGTGACACTTGAACCAACAAAGAAACCCCAATGATGAATAATTTCAAGAATGCGTCGCAATATATGTTCATGAATAGGATTTCAACAAGAATAATGCATTAAAATGTAGGAAAATAAAATTTTGGGGCAGAACCCATCAACGTACTCCCTAAACTATCATCATGCAAAATACCCAACTAAAATTTGTCCTCATCTACCACACATCCATCACAACACAATAATCAATAGTACAGAATGTCTCTATGTGGAAATTAGGGGGTGAAACAACAATCATTCAAGAAATAAATTTAATTATACAAGTTCATATCAACTATGGAATAAAGCCTGGAACAAGACAAATATCCAACAAGAACACCAATAAACGAAGTAAATAAGAAGAATTAATACCATTTGTGAGTGGAAATAATCACAATTAATGGTTCTAATCAATAGAGAAACAATCAAGGATTAAAACAATATCACGATATAAAAAATTTATGTGGTTCAGAAAATGCCTATGTCCACAAGGTGTTTATCTGTGTATATTAGTTCTTTAAGAGTTTTTTTAACAAAGAATTGTATGCCCCTTTGCCTCGGGGTAAGGGTTCTATTTATAATGATAGTAGTGGTTGAGCCTCATTCGAACTCTCCTAGCTGCTGATTGGCTCATTTCTTGATCTGTGTTGATCTCCTTCGAGATTATAGAAAATAAGAATGAACCTTCCATGTTTATCCCACGTGACTCTAATCCTAACTTGAGCAACACGCTTCATATCTTCGGGCTAGTCCTATTTGGACTGCTGAAATATCGTCCATTATTGTTTACACCCCATAATTTCCCCTAAAATTCTTCGGCGACAATGGGGTGAAGGATTTTTACATGCTCTCTTGTCCTAAATGATCACTTTATGGAAATTTAAGGCTTGAGTGTGTGTGAAGGCATGCTTTGTAATTACCAAGTTATGGAGAAGGGTATGTTGGTCTTTAATCCTAAAATGAAACGCCAGCTGCATTAATGACTTCTCACCATGTTCCATATGATTAGTTTCTGGGATTTCTCGTTTATTTACTTACAGAGACTCTTCACCATCATTTGTTTACCTTTCTTCATTCAAAAAGATCATTCAGAGCGTTAGTCTTTACAATCTTCCTATAAGTTTTCCTTGCCCTTACTTATTTTTTCTCGTAACTATACTGAGTTCCCTCGTTTCTTCTTCTCTGTTCTTATTGATTAGTCCTTTCTTCCATAAAAATGGTGTACATTATTAATGAGATAACAGTGGGTGAGTTTAAGAAACTATATTCGATCCCCTCCTAGGTAACGATTGAGTGGGCCCCTGTTCCTAGAAGTTATACTGATATTGAGGGTGGTCATTGGATTCACACCCTCTCATTGGCCAAGGGGGGGGGGGATTACATATCCCACTAATAAATTATTTTTAGAATTTTATGAGTTTTTTAAGGTGCCTCCTTCCCAATATGCTCCAAATACTGGCGTATTATCAACGGGAATCACCGAATTAATGAGCTATATGGGAGCCATATTAGGATTTCAGAGATCGGATATTCCTACTCATGATCCCACACCACAGATGGAATTTTATATCTGAAGGCGAGAAAGGCTGACAGGGTTTTGGTTGCCAACCCTCTGGATTCCAATAAAGGCAATTGTGATCAAGGTTTCATTGCCAAAAATTAGCGACACGTACCTCTTCCGGTGGGTGAAAAGTACAGAGGGTTTTTGTGCTCTGAGAGGGGAGGTTATATAGGGTAACCCTCATTTCCCTTAAATTGAGATTCATTTAATTAAACTATTACCAATTATTTATCCTTTATTTTGTCCATCTCGATAAAAAAAAAGCCTTCTCCTTCTCATATCAGTAGGGAAGAGCTGGTCAAGGTCCATAACATAAGAGGGTCGTTGGTCATTGGTGGGGATCATTCATGGTTTTTATCTTTTCTTTTGGAGTACAATAATTCCATCAGTAGCTTCATAGCTCACCTAGTGGAAATAATATTTAAGGTTATTTTCCCTTCTACAAGAGAGGAGGCTTTTACTTCTTCTTCCTTTAAGTCCCTGAACGTTGGGTCTATTCATGTTGCTAAGGAAGAGGTAATGAATCCTTGAAAGAGAATTTTATAGTTTGATGATGATAACATGGCCCTAAACTATCCCAAGCAAAAGTTACCAAGAGGATTGAGCAAGAGGGCCCGTCTACCTCTATATATGTGTCGAACTCATTAGTCTGAGAGAAGAGCATAAAAGAAAATCTCTTTGCGAGACCCATTCCTCAGAGTCTCTGGTGCCTTCCAAGAAGGGTGATTCCTATAATTCTGGAAGGACTCAGCATGTGATGTCGGTGGAAAAAAACACATGTTTGGCTTTTATTTTACTGAAGGGTGGAGTGATCGCACTTGATCATGAGCAAGTTAATCATCTCATGCACGATCATCTTTCTACCCATGCTGCTCAGGCGTTCTCTCTAGAAAAGGGAAATTTTATTCCATTTTATCTGGGTTGTTGAACCTCTTATAATCTTAACATAATATTATTTATCTTTTTTGCAGTTTGTGGCAGATTTTGTTGCCATTTTAGAGAAGCGCTCCGGGCAGCTTAAATTAGATGACCTAAATGTCGCTTTGAATAATTCTTAATCTGCCCACTACGCAAAAGGTCTATGAGTTTGAAAGGTCATCCACCACCTAGGTGATGACTCCCCTAATAGATGATCTTGTTCAGTTCTAGGGTAACTTCAACAAGTTAAAGACTGATCACAAGCAAGTGGTGGTCAAATGTGCTCAGTTGAAGAAGGATCAAACTAAAGTTATGACAACTATCAAGGATATAGGTTATAACAGTGGATTCAGTGAGACCTATGTCGATGCCAAATGTCAGTTGGGCTTTATCAAAAGTTACAACTTCAAGAAAGTTTAGGATGATTCTCTCGCCAGAGCCAACGTCCCGACAAATTAGCACTTTTTGACAATAACCATTCGGGCTCCTCACTACGGACAGATAAAGTTTTTCAGGCCGACTAAAAATATTTTAAAGATTCTCGAGACAAAGTTTCAAAAATGGATGAGTAGGTGAAAGAAAAAAAGCCCAATGATAGTTAGAATAGTTATCATGTGAATCTTTATTTTTCCCTTAATTCTTCGTTTGTAAGGGCCTTGGCCATTTTGGTTATAATGAAAGATATTGCCAATGTTTAATCTTGTCTTATATTATTATTGAATTACCCCTTTTACTTTTAGTTTCTGTAGCATATTAATGCTCTAGGAGCAATCTCTTCTTTTGCTAGTAACTTAGATGTTATTCTTAGTCGGGAAGCTAGCATTCAAGTTCATTATGCTTTCTTTTCGGCTCGAAAGGCTTTTCAGAGGGTAACTGAGGCCTAAAAGGACTAATATTCCTAAGTGGATAAATTAAAAGATGATGTGAATGACCCTTTCGATGTGAGAACTCTTATACAGGAGGAGATGAATTCCTTAAAAAGACAACACACTGAGGCCAAAGATATTAAACATGCCGGGGTTGTTATACAAGCTGACAATGATTTCCTCAAGAAGCAACTCACTGAGGTGAAAAATACCCGATAAGGGAGGGCATTGTAAATATGGGACTTAGCCATGACATAATCAAGCTTTGATATCTCTTTAAGAAAGTTTCTCACACAGCGTGGTCTTCTAGCTATGACGAGGGGTGGATGGATGCCCCCTTCAAGTTGGATGAGGGAAATCATCTTACATATAAGCATAGTTGGTTAAATGCCTTAGGGAATCTAAAAGTCCCAAAGGACTCTGAGCTTTGGTACTCGCACCAAGTTGACTATCCAGCATAATATCATCCCCCTTTTGGGAGTGAAGAGAGGGGGGTCCTTATAGATTCCACTCCTCGTTAACTAGCTAAGAATTATTTATCCTCGCATGAGAGTGATGATGAGTTCTGAAAAAATCCATATGATGGTTAAAGATAAGCCATTGTTGAGGCACTTGCTCGCTAGGGATAATGGTTGTATCTGTTTTGTTCTTCTAATGTTATAAATGAAATTTTTTATGTATTATAACTTTATGTAACAACAAGTTGGTGGTAAAATACTTTGTTTTGCATTTTCCATTCCATTATGCCAAGCATGTATTTTATTATCTTGACTTACTTTTAGGTTGTGTCGTCACACTACCTTAGTCCTGGAGTAGACTCTGGTAAAAATGCACTTGGTTTTAGGGCCACCTACACATTTATGATTTTTATTCTACTAAAGTCGGGTTTACTTAGTGCCTAGGGATCCTCCGTAGGTCTTTTGTTTGCCTAGGAAATTCATGAGGTTTTCACGAAGACCTTGGCCTTAATTTTAATTGTAATTAAAACCTAGTAATTGTAATTAAACTAAGGCAATGATTAAAGTGTAAGCATGCCACTTTGGGACAATGTTAAGTAATTTCATCTTCTACTTTATTATAAAAGCTAGGACAGACAGCGAGCTTATATGTTCTAAAATAAAAATTTATGAAAACTAACTAAGATAAAAGTAACTAAATGAGAGTTAATACAAAAATAAAACTTCTTAAGGTTGGCCTCATTCCATTCCCTTGGTATCTCCCTACCCCCTATTATTTCCAAATGGTAGGCTCCTTGAAAAACATCTTTGATGACCTTGAATGAGCCCTCCCAATTACGTACCAATTATCCATATGAAGTCTTTTTGGCGCTATCAAGGACTTTCCTAAGGAGGTAATTACCAACCTCAAAATTTTTTCGGATTGATTCCCTTGATGTATTTCTTATATAGCTATTATTGATAAGAGTACAACTTTATCATAGTCTTCTCCCTTCACTCTTCTGCTAGGTCAACTTTAGTCCTCATAGCTTTGTCATTCAAACCTTAGTCAGTAATGGTGGTCCTTATGGTCAGCGGACCATCTTTCAAAGGAATGACAACCTCCATCCCATATGTTAGAGCGAAAGGCATTTTCCCACTACGAATTTTGGTCATAGTATGATATTATAATAGAATGTGAGGAAGCTCGTCTGCCCAAAATCCTTTTTCTTTCTCTAATCTCTTCTTTATGTTGTTGATCATCGTTTTATTATAAGAATCTGATTTCCCATTGCTTTAGGGTTAAGCCATAGAGATGAAGTTGTGCTTGATGACATGGTTATCGCAAAAACCCTATAATAGTCTACTTTCAAATTGTGTCTCGTTATCTATGATAATCATCCTAGGTATGCCAAAATGTGTTATGATGTTTCTCCAGATTAATCTGATCATGTAGGTATACCTAATGTTCACTAGTGGATCTGATTTAATTCACTTTGTGAAGTAATTTGAGTCGACCAAGATGTATTTGAGGTCTCCTAGTGTTTTTGGGAGTGGACCTACGATATCCAAACCCCACTATGCGAATGGCCAGAAGCTAGTCAATGATTTTGAGTCGTGGGTCGGCTGATGGAGCATAAGGGAGAACTTTTGGCATTTCTTACACTTCTGGATGAAAGAGGTTGCATCTCTCTGCATATATGGCCACCAATACCCTTCTTTGATTTCTCGAAAGGCAAGAGATCTTCTTCCTGCATGGCTTTCACAGATTCCATCGTGTAGATTGTACAAAAATTTGTCGATGTCATTTGGATGCATGCATTGGAGGTAGGGGCTAGTGAAGGATCTTTTATAGAGTTTTACTTTGGGTGCTAAATAAAATCGTGCATCTTTAACCCTTACTTGGTGGGATTTCTTTTTATCATATGGCAGGATGTCACTCTGCAGATCAGTGATTATTGAGTTCATCCATCTACGAATTTTTCGTATGGCAAGAACTTTTTCGGTGACGGGATTTATGATGTTGCCTTTGGCAAGGAATTCCAATTTGATAGTTCTCCTCATATCAGAGATAACAGATAATAGTAAACATGTTAAAGCATTAGCATGGCTATTGTGCCCCCGGGGGAACTGTTGAATGTGCACATCCTCAAATTTTGACATTAAATCATGAGTCACTTGAGAGTATGCCATCGTCCTTTCATCTTTGGCATTGAAATCTCCCATTACTTGGTTGGATACCAACTTTGAATCATAATATACGTCCATGTGTCTTGCACCCAGTGAGTGAGCTTTATGTAGTCCGGTGATGAGGAGTTTATATTCAGCTTCATTATTGGATGCTTCAAAGCCAAGTTTGATTCATTTCTCAATCATGGCATTCTCCGATCTGACAAGCACAATTCTTACTCCTACTCATTTAGAGTTGGAGGCACCATCCACACAGTGTTCATTTTTGGGACAGATTAATCGCTTGGCTCCTCAACTGATCAGCGATCTGTTGGTTACTGGGGCCATTCTCTCCTATAAATTATGTTATGGAATCATCCAACACTTATCCATAAATGTCCATTCTTGGTTGATAATGTATATCAAATATCCCTTATTCGATCAACCGTTTGGACATATATCTAGATCGGTCTAGCTTTTGAAGAACAAATTTAAGGGGAAAAGATGTGATGACTATGATTAAGTGGCCTTTAAAGTAGTGTTTCAACTTGCGCGATGCAATGACTAAAGAAAAGGCCAAATTTTCCAATGGGAGGTAGCATTGCTCGGCGGCTAGGACTGTCTTGCTAACATATTAAAAGGGGGATTGGCATCTCTCGCTCTCACAAACTAATGTCAAACTGACTGCATGGCTTGAAACTACTAGATATAGATAAAGAGAATCTCCTTGATTTAGGATGGTCAGTAGAGGAGGTTTTCAATATGATTTGATTTCTTCAAGGTCTGTTGAGCCTTTCTCGTTCTACGTGAGGCTTTTTTCCTCCTTCAATAGCTAGAAAAATGAGATGAAACAATTAAGAGTTAATAATATCCCCGTCACCTTCTAAATCTCACGCATCATCTTTGGTGGGAGAACATTATTGATCACAACTATCGTATCGGGGTTAGCTTTAATTCCCCTTTTATTGACAAAGTTCCCTAGGAACTTTTTGGATTGAAACCCAAAGGAGAATTTAGTTGGATTGAACTTCATTTGGTAATGCCTAAGGATTTTAAAGGTCTCCATTAAATCCTTCAGGTGATCAGTTTTGAGCTTGCTCGTGACAAGCATATCGCCAATATACAACTGCATTATCTCTCCCAAATGTTTCTTGAACATCTTTGTGACCAATCTCTGGTACATGACCCTATAACAATACAGGACCAAAGTGGTTATGAATGAAGTTTTATCTTGGTCAAAGCTGAAAAAGGGATCTGGCGGTACCCCGAGTGTAAATCTAGAAGACTCATCCGTTTATGACTGGTTGTGGCGTCGACCAACTGATCTATGTTGGGCGGAGGGAAACTATCTTAGGGATAGGCCTTATTGATATTGGTGAAGTCCACGAATTCTCTCCAGTTACCTTTACTCTTTCGGACCACCACTGGGATGGAGAGCCATTTCAAGAATTAAAATTTTATGATAGACCTTGCCTCTAGAAGTTTTCCTACCTCTGTCTCTACTACCTTTGATTTTTCTTGGGCAGTGCGGAGAGCCTTTTGTGTGATTGGAATAAATATGGGGTCAACGTGAAGTTTATGGAACGCGACTTTAGGATCATTCTTAGGTATATCTTACGGCTGCCATGTAAATAAATATTGATTCGGCTTCAGCAAAGAAATTAGTTCCTCCCTTTCCTACTCGGATAGTGTGGTGCTAATCAGAAATTTCTTTTCATCTCGGTCTCATTAAAATCTATCTCCTCTAATTTCTCGACAATCATATCTATGAGGTCAACTCGCGTTTCTCCCACCCTTGTTCTTCCATACTTTAGTTGTTATTTGGATAGTGCAGCTCTATCTTAAGACATTTCATGGATGACTTCATTTTCTTTCTTATTTTCCAATTTAGGCCTGATGATAGTGATAAAACACTTTTGAGAAATGGCCTAATTGCCTCTGATCTCCATTATCCCTCGTTCTGTAATGCACTTGAGCTTTTGGTGATAAGTGGTGGGGACAACCTGTATGGTGTGTAGCAGCCATCTTCCAAGGATGTCATGATAGGGAAAGTCAATGTCTACCACTAAAAACTTAATCAATTTTGAGATATTACTGGCCCTAAATAGTAGGTACACCTTACCAAATGGCATAGTCATTTTTCTAGAGAATCCGACAAAAGGAACGGTTGCTTCCTTTAAGTCTTCTATCTTCAGTTTGAGCTTGTGAAAAAGCTCTGAGTACATGAATTTAAAGCAACTCCCTTGATCGACTAGTATCTTATCAACGTCCTAGTTTTCAATCCTGAGGGTGATTATTAGTGCATCATGGTGTGGGGTTCTCACTCCTATCAAATCATCTTTTGTGAATACTATGTTATTGTTATATTCCATGTATTTTAGGTTGTTGCGCTTGCCAGCTTGGCTTCTGGAAGGGTCAATTTAGAAGGCCTCCATAACCACGGTGACCTTATTGAGTTCCATTTGAACTGCATTTCTCTGGATCTACTTGGGAACCGAAGTACTGTGGATAGTAACAAACTCATGTCCCATCTCATCATCCAAAACATCATCCGATTTTGGGTCTGTTGGAACACGGGCCACCAATTTTAAACACTTTACTACAAAAAGTAAATTCAATCTTCTTTTAAAGATGAGGAATAAGGATGGTTCAAATAAAGGGACTATACTAAGCAAGATTCACAATTAAAATATTACAATTTTAATTCTTCCAAAATTAAAATTAAACTAAACCAAAATTTAATTTTCTCAAAATTAAAAATTTCAGCTTAAAACAAACTTGTGAATATTTAACTTATAGCTCAAAAGTAATTTAACCCAAGTCCAAGAAATTTGCCTAAAATTTTTTTTTATCCATTTTAGCAAATTTAGGCCAAACCAAATTTGATCAAATTAAAGTAATGACTTGAATTAAATTAACATATACTCAAATTCATGTTAGCAGCAAATTAAATAAGTAGTGATTTAAACCAAAGTTTATCATTTTACCTAAGCATTCGTTCTAGGTGATTTGGCAAATGATAAAATAAACAAATAGCCACTATGCCGCGATGTACGAGGAAAAACCCACAACGAAAAAAAACCTCGGACGGCCTTAGCCTTAAGTCCACTAAGTACGGAATTACAATTGCAAGCAAGATGACTTACAAAACTTGACTCGACTCCTTCAAGCCCCGACGCATCTTCTTGTAACTACCTCAGCCTAACCGATAATCCCGGACTCCACCGGAACCTTGGAATCCACCAATGAGGTTGTAGGAACCACCGTCAACCACGCATGGTGCCTTTCACCATGTGAGAATGCTGCAGCAAAAAAATGAACTTCTTCTTTAAGGGATGTAGAAGAAAACCCAAACGAACTCTTCAAACGGTAGAGTAAAACCCGGTTCTAATCAAACTCTCCAAGCAATATGTGTATATATATATATATAGAAACTTGGATTAAAACATTGTTTATTGGGTGTAAACTTGGTTTTGTTCTTTGAATAAATCAATTTAAATAACAAACACCAAGGGAACTTTTTATGAAAGAATTAAGCTCTCAAAAACTCACTAAGAGATGGAAAAAGTTCTTTTTAAAAATCTGGTCCAGAAATTGATTTAAACTGTCAAAAGTTAGTGGGGACAAGTATTGGAAAAATGCCAAAAAAACTGCCAAAAACTGTTCCTGCCGAAATCTCGTTCGAACGACATTTTTGTTCGAGCGACATTTTGTTCTAATGAACTATCTAACGACGTTCCATTGGTAAGTCGTTGGCATACCTCGTTCGAACGACAATTTCGAACGAAGAGACAAAAAGCTTAAAAATTCCATTTTAGCCCAGAAACTTTATTTTAAAGTTTTAAAGAAACCTTCTGAAAACAAACCTTAGTTTAAAATACACGTACACCCAATATAAACTTATTCCAAGTCTCCCTGTATAGATATTGAAATGCATTCATACCTTTGGAGACTATGGAATATGATGTTGATGACGTAGAAACATAGCACTTGAAACTCGGCAATGATGAACCTTTATAAATCTTGGCCTCTACGTCTTCAACTCTAGTATGTCATAGGCTTGAAGGATGGTCAAGTATTCTATCCTATGACTCAAATGTTTTTTTCCGAAATTGAGCCAAAACAACAAAGGACTCAATTAGAAATTTGTGTCCTTACAAATCTCCCCCTTTGGCTATTCCGTGACAAGAACCAACAAAAATCCTAAAGGGTCGTCAAGATCACTAGCCTCAAAAACATCCCACCAAAAATAAAGAGTACAATGTTTAACTCAAAAACCACTTTAGAACTAAATGCTTTGCCGATGATGAAAGTTTCCATTTAGAAGAATTCATGCACACTTAAGCAAACTATCAAACGCATAGGGAATATTAAAATATTAAATGCAATATAAATAAAGACTCCCCCTTAATTAATTCTACCCTTTATCAACTATGATCTACCTAAGAAGGTGGCAACTCCCCCTAAGTTAAATCTCCCAAACTAAGATACGATTACAATGGGATTAGATTCCATTTCTCCCCTATCATTCTCCCCCTTTTTGTTCAGTAATAGACAAAGGCTAAAGAATCAAAAATTAACTTATCTCCCCCAATTAAAGCATGTACACCCCCTAAACTAAATAAGGGATAAGTATAATGGGATAACAAGCTAAACATGCATTAGTGCATAAAGTGATGAGAACATTAAAGCACGTGGGAAACTAAAATTCAACTAATCCACATAAAGATATTAATATCAACTATGATGCGATAACAAAAGATATCAATTGATTGTAATAATCTAAGCATGTGATATCAAAATAAAATTCGCAACAAGATAGATACCAAAAATGAATTAAAAGCAAAGATGAACTAGCTAAACATGGAAAATACTCAAAAATAAACCAAAATATCATATATATGTATACACAATAGATACAAACTAAGCATAAGGACACACATATAGATATAAACACAAAAATGACACAAAACTAAATAACATAAGTTCTTCACACTCTTATAGCATAAATGTGTCATATGAAAACGGAAGTGAAGGGGTGTGAACAAGATACCAATGAATTAAAACCCAATCACTTAAACGTGTTCACGTAGTTCGCATTTGATTGCAAAACTTTATCAACTAGAATTTAGCCTTTATGTGATAGGATAAAGTGAACTAATGAACAAACAAACACAATGCATACAAGCCTAGCATGTTAATGATTCTACAAATCAATAGAGTCATGACATTGAAAGCGCAACTAGGATAAATGGGCATTGTGCAAACCGCTGATATATCATCCAAACTCCCTCAATAAGCATATATATTATTGAATGAATATATTAATTAAACAAATTTGGCCTTGGAAATTTTTTTTTTTTTAATGCCATATTTTCTTTTAGGCCATTGGACCACGTATTTCTTATAGATCCATTCCAAATGGTGGCTTACTCACAAAGGATAATATTTTTCCTTTCGGAGCCCTTCCCCGTGCATATTTATACATATTATTTTTATATCTCACAAATCTCACGTGCAACGAATTTTGACATGCACAAGTCCTCCAAGGTTATAGTGTGTAGATGACTAGATTGATAGGAGAACAGCTCACAAAGCTCAAATATAACATGTGACGTTAAGGTTCAAAAAGCTCGTGCATGTGTGTAAAGGCATATAAAAGTGAATCCATTAAGCAAGTCAAACTTAAGCTACTCCATGTAAGCATGATAAAGAACATTTTAAGGATTAAAACCCTAACCAAAAGTTCTAGTCACATGGAAGCGAAATGAGGATTCAAACACAAACATATGCCACAAAATGTGTGTAAAACCAAAATACACAAAAAAATCTTTTTGAGTTTTTTAAATTTTTTAACCAAAAATAGAAATATTTACTCAAAAGACACACAAAAATCATTTGTATTTTTCATTAAGCATAAATTACAAAAAGGATAAAACACAAATGATAAACAAAAATCTTTTTGTATTTTTCATTAAATCCAACCTAAAATGAAAAAAAATATAATACAAAAGATAAACATGAATCATAATTCTAGCATGTGATTAAGTATGGAGCATAGACTAGAAAATGATTAAACATGCATACACCTAGAAATGATATATAATATGAAGCACAAAAAACTAGAGTATGCAAACAACTAACACATTCAACCTTTAGATTTAGCAAGTGAGGTTTCATGTGAAAGCAAATGAGAATCAACAAATCTAATATCGAGCGCGTCTAAAAATGATTTCCAAACCCATATAGATGTATATTTAAAATGATGGGATATGGGAACTAATGAAATGCTAGACATAGACTTCCTAGGACTTCTTTAAGATCAAAACAAAATGACATAAGGTGACCTTTCCTACCACAATGCAAGCATGTGTAAACACGAGGAATGTTACCTAAGGTGTGACCTTTTCTAAAGTCCTTGTATAAAGTTGACCCTATAAAACAAATAATGGTCTTAGCTTTAGTATCGGAAGTATTTGAACAAGATGTGATAGAACCATTACAACTACTACTCGAGTCAAGTAAGTCATTTTTCATTTTTAAAATTTTGGACTTAAGTAATAAATTAGACTCCTCGATTTTACGGGACTCCTTCTTTAAATTTTCTATAACTCCTAGAAGGTTATCACGCTCCCCCTCAATGTGAGCAAACTTGTCCCTAAGAGTCTTTTCTCGACAACCTCTTTCTTTCTTGGACTTTTCTAAAATATTAAAATTGTAATTTATGTCCATGAGCTTTTCACGAAAAGAATCTTTTTGAGATAGCGAGGTTTGCAAAAATTCAACTTTAGCTTTAAAACAAGAATTTTCATTTTCAAGAAATTTAATACTTTTTGCAAATCTCAAATTTAATTCTCTAAATTTTTCATTACACTTATTAACTCCATTAAATTCCTCTTGAATAGAAAAAACTTCATTGTCATTAGAAAAGGACAAAGTATCATTAAGACGTCCCATCGAGAGATACAAAAAATGAGAGTGAGTAAAAAAATGAACCACCTAAAAAATGCAAGGAGCACAAAACTTATAAAAGCCAAAAAATGGATCTTTGGCGTGATAAATTAGCGCTCCGGCTCTGATACCACTTGTTGGAACATGAGGCCCCCAATTTTAAACACTTTACTACAAAAAGTAAATTCAATGTCCTTTTAAAGATACAGAATAAGGATGGTTCAAATAAAGGGACTATACTAAGCAAGATTCACAGTTAAAATACTACAATTTGAATTCTTCCAGAATTAAAATTAAACTAAACCGGATTTTAATTTTCTCAAAATTAAAAATTGCACTTTAAAACAAACTTGTGAATATTTAACTTATAGCTCAAAAGTAATTTAACCCAAGTTCTAGAAATTTGCCTAACAAAATATTTAATCCATTTTAGCAAATTTAGGCCAAACCAAATTTGATCAAATTAAAGTAATGACTTGAATTAAATTAACAGATACCCAAATTCATGTTAGCACCAAATTAAACAAGTAGTGATTTAAACCAAATTTTATCATTTTACCTAAGCATGCATTCTAGGTGATTTAGCAAAAGATAAAATAAACAAATAACCACTACACCGCGATGTACGAGGAAAAACCCACAACGAAAAAAAACCTCGAACAGCCCTAGCCTTAAGTCCACTAAGTACGGAATTACAATTACAAGCAAGATGACTTGCAACACTCAACTCGACTCCTTCAATCCCTGACGCGTCTTCTTGAAACTACCACTGCCTAGTCGATAATCTCAGACTCCACCGGAACCTTGGAATCCACCAATGAGGCTGTAGGAACCACCGTCAACCACACATGGTGCCTTTCACCATGTGAGAATGCCGCAGCAAAACAACGAACTTCTTCTTTGAGGGATGTAGAAGCAAACTCAAACGAACTCTTCAAACGGTAAAGTAAAACCCGGTACGAAACAAACTCTCCAAGCAAGATGTATATATATATATATATATATATATATATATATATATATATATAGAAACTTGGATCAAAACATTATTTATTGGGTGTAAACTTGGTTTTGTTCTTTGTAAATCAATTTAAATAACAAACACCAAGGGAATTTTTTTATGAAAGAATTAAGCTCTCAAAAACTCACTAAGAGATGGAAAAAGTTTTTTTTTTAAATCTGGTCCCGAAATTGATTTAGACTGTCAAAAGTTAGTGGGGACAAGTAGTGGGAAAATGCCAAAAAAAACTACCAAAAACTGTTCCCGTTGAAATCTAGTTCAAACGACATTTTCGTTCGAACGGCATTTTGTTCTAACAAACTATCTAACGAAGTTCCATTGGTAAGTCGTTGGCAAACCTCGTTCAAACGAAATTCTCGTTCGAATGACAAACTTGTTCAAACGACAATTTCGAACAAAGAGACAGAAAGCTTAAAAATTCCATTTTAGCCCAAAAACTTTATTTTAAAGTTTTAAAGAAACCTTCTAAAAACAAACCTCAGTTTAAAATAAACGTACACCCAATATAAACTTATTCCAAGTCTCCCTATATAGATATAGAAATGCATTCATACCTTTGGAGACTATGGAATATGATGTTGATGACGTAGAAACATAACACTTGAAACTCGACAATGATGAACCTTTATAAGTCTTGGACGCTACGTCTTCAACTCTAGTATGTCATATGCTTAAAGGATGGTCAAGTATTCTATCCTATGACTCAAACGTTTTAGAAATTTGTGTCCTTACAGGGTCACTATTGGCGACGACTTGATCATCTTTCTTCTCAATGTATTCGTTTAAATTCCCCACTCGGTCTAAATTTTCTATATGGGAGGTAGGTGCACCTAAGAGCATTATTCCTCTTGCTCAGATCACTACCCATCTTCTTTGACCACTTAAGTAATTATTGGTCCTTCATTTTGTCCAAGATCTTATAAATTGTTTTTTTTAAATCGTATTGATCACTTGGAAAGCCTTGGATGGTTTTGCCTTACCCCCATTTTTGGACCCTCCATTCTTCCTTTTCCCCCCTTTCTCGGGGATGATCTTTTTGTCATTTTCTTTGGTCGCCTTTGCACGACCATTCTCACCTTGGCTAATGGCGACCAAATCTTCCACCTTCGCATACTTTTCAATGCACGACATATGGTCATCGATGGTGTATGCCTCTTTCTTGGTGAGTGACTAATGTTATATTGAATTATGGGGAATGTCTATTTTAAACAATGCTATGACAACCTGCTCCGAGCAATCTTTGACCTCATTAAAGGTTTTCTAATAGTGCCTACCATAATCTCATAAAGTCTCTTGGGGTTTCTTCCTCATGGTGAGGAGAGAATCCATCCTCTTTGGGTGTGAACTGCTTGTTATAAAGTGAGTTGTGAAGGCCTATACGAGTGCCTTAAAGTTCTTAACCAACCTATGAGGCAACCTTTCAAAACACTTTTGGGAAACATCTCCTAGGTTGGATGGAATATACGACACACGAGGGAATTGTTATGGTTTCACATGACACTTGCTTATATTGATGTACGTAATCTATGGGATCAGTCTTTCTATCATATATCTTAAGCCTTGGGGTTGCGAACTTCTTTGGGGGATCTTCCTCCTCAATTTCCCTTAAAAAGGGGGACTGCATTTGAGCAATTAGTACCCTCCTTGCCAGCTCCTTGGTTAATCTAGCCCTGCTATTAGCTCGGCTTGGGTCCATTTCTCTTCGAACCAAACTTCATATATCGTGCTTATGATGTACTTCGTCTTGGTTTCGCCTTTTTATACGACTTTCATGCTATGATTGATCCTATTCGGGAGTAAACTCCTTCCTCGGCTGCGAGTTTTGCTCACCAGAGGGCTAGGTGTTCGACCATGACGCTTATGATTATCTCCACAGAGCTCTGGCTCCATTTTTCCAGACATCACTGGAGGCGTGTGTTTTCCTCGTCCTAGAGGCGTGTTGCTTCCTATTTTTGATAGATTCATTCCTCATATGCATCGACCAACCGCGAGATCTGCACTAATATGGGTTGTTCGTTGCTCCGTTCAGAAGGCTTAACTTATGGGAAAAATTATGGATGGTTCAAGCCTAATTTATGTCCTGATGAATCTTAGATCTAACCCTATGTAATGGGGGACAAGATCGAAGATCTCCAACAATAGATGCACTGTGAGGGAGAGACATTGCTTAACTCGTTGGTTTTGATTTTCTTTTGAAATAAGAATCGTTTTCCACAAAGGGCGCCAATTGTGAGTGCAAATATTCATAATTAATGGTTCTAAGCAATAGAGAAATAATCAAGCAGTAAAAGAATATCACAACACATAGGATTTACGGGGTTCAACAACTTCCTACATCCATGGGGTGTTTCTTAGTGTATATTAATTCGTTAAGAGTTTCATAATAATAAATTACATGCCCCTTTGCCCCAGGATAAGGGATCAATTTATAATGATAGGAGTGGTTGAGCCTCATTTGAACTGTTGCATCTACTGATTGGCTCGTTTGTCGATCTATGTTAATATCCTCTGAGATTATAGGTAACAAGAATGAATCTTTCATGTTTATCCCAGGTGACTCTAATCCTGACTTAAATTAACACGCTTCATATCTCTTGGTTGCACCTGCTTGGACTATCGAAATTTGACCCATTACGGTTTGCACCCCACACATTTTATGTGTAAAAAGGGATGAAAGGGAGTGAATTTATGTGCTTGAAAACTATGTCTTGAAATGGTTTGGTTTGGGTGAGAGCGTGTGGGAGAAATGAGAAGAAATGTGGTAAAAACGAGCAGAAGGGCACTTAACTGAGTTGGTCGATCGATCGATGAAATTTGTCAATCGATCGATGAATCATAACACACACACTCTCAAAATGACAAAAATATGCGCATAAACATATGTATGAGTGTGTGACAATGCTCGATTGCCAACAATTGATAAGTAGGCAATCTAAAAATAAAATGGTCCGAGATGGACCAACGTGGCACCCAGTGTAGGGACCACGAGAGAAAAAATAAGGGAAACATATTTTTGTAATTTTTTTAGCTTTTTCAACAACCGCGTGTTCGAGACACCCAATCTTCGCAAATTCAAGTTCGCTAAACCAGCAAAAAGTGTTAAAACCAGGCCTACAAGAAAGTAAAGAAAAATTTAACTAATTACACTAGAAAACTATAACTAACATAAAATGAAGAATTTAATATGTACAACCTACATTTCAACTGCTCACTTAACTATACAATAGAAGTTAAAATTTTTGAGGGTCCAACCAAACGATGATTTGACTTTGAGGGATATTTGGCATTCCCTCATTTGATTTCATGACTTTCGAAAAATAAGAATTCCATTTGAACAACATAATGCATGGTTTGGATGAGGGAATGGGACCATCATCAGTTTGAACTTTTTAGGGGATGATGGGCGGTTTAGATTGAATGGGAGACAAGCACATATGGCATCTGAGAAAAAATGAATTTCCTCCCAAAGGATTTTCAAAGAAGCATGGAGGGAGGGGCACACAACAGGGAGGATCCCATAAAAATAAGCAACTCGATCAATTATTGCTCATTGGTGAATGGATTAAACGTTTCAAAGCTTTCAATCAACTCATAAAAAGTTGTAATGGTCAGATAACGATGAACAAAAATGGGGAGGAAATGAATTCAATCTAAAGAGATGACTCGTCATAGCTCGAAGATTGAATTACAAAAAAAAAGATTCACTTTCAATGAAATGTTCTTCACAAATAATTTGAGGTAAAACACAAGTGTTCAACTCATCTTTTCTGTTCAGGGAAGAAATCATACCATTGCAAAGTGCTTCAATATCCATATCATCACCATTTTCATTCTCCATTATGCCTTAGTTGAAACGCAAAATGGTTTATTCTAAAGTACGTGTCGTCAGCTCAAAACCTCGGATTCCTCATTTTGGTTCAAAACATTTGTCATCTTTTGAAGTTTCAAAAAGATGAATCATCGTTGGTTTTAAGTAACAAATCCAAATCATACTCCAAATAATGATTTTCCTCCCGATGAAAATTATCAATTTTTTTCATTTTTTGATTTTGCAACAATGCACCAAATGAAATGAATTCGGTGGTTTCATAACTTCTCTAAAAAGACTAAATTCACAGTTATTGTCGTAACTTTTAAGCTTATTCATATAACAACTTTGAAGGTAATTATCATAACAGTTCGGAGAACTACTGCCATAATGGTGTTCAACTTTGTTATTGTAACAAGTTTGTGGCATTTTTTCATTAGAATAAATTTCAAAGTCCCCATATTGTTATTTTGATTTCGTAAATGCTTGCAAAAAGCAATCTTGCTATTTCCACTCTTCTCAACAAGTAAGTATTCACCAAAATCTATAGGCTTAGAGGGACATTGAAAATTATTATATGACAAACTTGCGAACCCAAATTATTACAATCACTAAAAATATTACTACAAGACATGCTTACCCAAAGTGGTTCTTCGATGGACGCTCAATAATGTGGTGTGTGAACGTGAATTCAATGTTTCTTGGCACTCAAATATCCAAGCCTGCAAAACAGGTTAAAAATAGAAAAAAATAGAATAATAGTAGGAAATACAGAGTCAATAAAATTATAAAACAAACTATTACTCGACAACGGTGCGATTTTGATAACCGACGTAAACTGTGTGCACGTAAAATATGTTGTTGGGTGTTTACGCCCAATATAAACAAATACTAAAACTTGGCACACTAACTATGGAGTGTAGCGACAAGTAAGGATTGAATCCAATTGTTGTTAGAACTATATTAATTATTAACAAAACGAATAACTATAGATTGAGAATTGTGTCCCTCACACGGACTAAATAGAATAAACGGTTAAATGGAAAGAAAAGCGTGGAAAAGATTAAGATAATATGGAAAATTAATAAAATCTAGAGTTATCACCCTTTAAATTCTCATAAATGTTTAATTTGAGTTCGGCGTCAACAAATATTCCCAAAATTACACATAAAAGGTCATAAATACAACGCATACATGATATGCATTGTTAAATCTCCTAAGTGTAACGTAAAGAAGAATTAATACATTAATAATATCCTAAACTCCGCATACCATAGCATAAAAACTAATTAATCCATGAGAAGCATGTAATTAAAACAAGGAAATAAATAAAGTAAGAAATTTATGAAAACAAATAATTAATCTAAGCATAAAATCAAGAAAGCAAACTTACATACAAATGGAATGGAACCCTAGGAGAGAGAAAGAGATGAGCTCCCAAACCTTAACTAACCTAAAATATGAATATCTCTGAAAGATATCCAAATTACAAATATATCGTAAGTTGGATTAAAAAGGAAAGGGAAAAGAAAGTAATAAGCAAACTTGCCAAAAATCTTTTTGCATCGATCGATCGATCAAATTCCATCGATCGATTGACGAAACTGGAAATTGTCTATTATTTTCCTGCTGCCACAAAAATGCAACCATCGATCGATCGATCAAAATTGATTAATAGATCGACACTCTGTTTTAAACTCAAGCTTTTGCATCAAGAAAGTAAGAACATGTTCCTCGGAAAAATGGTCGTAACTCGATCGTTTGGAACCGGATTGATGCACCATTTGTGGCTATATGAAGCTGACTCGAAGAGATACAATTTCATGAAGAGTTTGGCATGAAGATCAAAGGTTTAAATGACTAAAATGCCCTGAAGTTATGAATTGGGTTAAAAACTTCTTGAATAGAACTAATTTCACCGTTAAGCATTCCAGAACTTACAAAAGCCCAAATAAATCTTGCAAAGCATATATAACACGAAAATAAAGGTTGTACAGTATATGATCTTAAATACAGAATCAACGGACATAATTGTACTAGAATGATAAGTAAAATGGGTGATAATATATAATATTTGTATTGTATCAGTAGTTATGACCAATCAACCCCTCACATGGATCCCTTAGGATGCATGTCAAGTGGTTAGTAGAGTTGGACGAGTTTGATGTTAGGTATCAACAATGAAGCAACATCAAAGGGAGGACCTTAGTTGCCTTCATAGTATAGTTCACCAATATGAAAGAGGTGGAAGATGAGATAAGAGCCCATAAATAAGAACGACATAGATCTCATCTATCTCAAGTGGGTCTTTAACATAGATGGTTCCTCAAATAGCTCAGGCATTGGAGATGGACTTCATCTAATAATACCAAAAGGAGGTACCATCTCTATAGATATTTAGTTTTAAATTCAAGTCCTCTAATAATGAGGAAAAGTATGAAGCCTTGGTGGCAAAATTAGGTATGACCATTCATTTGAAATCATAATAGGTGGAGGCTATAATCGACTCTCAATTAATGATCAACTAGGTCACTGAGGTCAGTGAGGTGAAAGGTGATTATATGTCAGGTTACTTAGCAATTGTATGACACCTCATTAAGAGGATTCCCAGATTTTACATCAAAAGGGTCCCATAGGTAAAAATATTTAGAGGATGACCATCTTGCACAGGTGCCTTCATTAGATGAGATAGATCCAAAGGACTTAGTGGTCACCTTGGACCATCCAAGCATCACGCAGCTTCAAATCAACACTACAAACATTTATTAGAGCTCACACTGGATCACTCCCATAATAGCCTACCTTAGAGATGGGTTCTTGTCAAAATATGAGCTTTAAGTGAGATGAATAAAGTCTCTAGCTTCCAGATACTTTCTAAAGGTGGGTATTATTTAATAATGGATATTGGTCATCACCTTCGAGATGCCTCAGTCCAACAGAGGTCATCTACATCCTCTTACATCTCCACGAAGGTGCCTATGACGCTCATATAGTCCCAAATACCTTAGCCTATAAGGTTTTAAGGCAAGGGTACTTCTACCGAACATTGGGTAATAAAGAAAAGGACCTATTTCAGCATTATGATAACTGTCATAGGTTTACCTTTATGCCAAAAAAACCCATAAAAAATATGCCTATCATGCTAAGTCCATGTCCATTTGTTGAATGGGGAGTGGATTTGGTAGGACCTTTGCCCCTCAGCAAAGGCCAAAATATTTTTTGTATTGTGGCCATTAATTATTCCACCAAGTGGGTGAGGATGATCCTTTAGCCACCATCACGGAGAGGAAGACTAATAACTTCATCTGGAAAAATATTATCTGTAAGTTTGTCTTACACAAGATCAATATCTTAGACAATGGAAAACAATTCAACGACCCAGCCTTCAAATAGTTATGCTCAGACTATGACATTGCCAATCAATACTCCTCTCTAGGTCATACTCAGGCCAATGGCCAAGTTTAGGTCACCAACAAAACCATATTTCACAATCTGAATAAGAGGTTAGAAAAGTCTAAAGGTTTATGGGTTGATGAACTCCCAATCATCTTGTGGGACTATAGGACCATAGTTAGAGGGCTAATAGGGGAAACCCCATTCTCCCTAACATTTGTCCCTAAAGCGATGATCCCAACAGAGGTCGAAGTGTTGAAGCAAAAACGTGTCCCGTTTCAAATCAGAGGCCAATGATGAAGGTCTCAAGAGATCTCTAGATGAGCTAGAGGAAAAAAGGTAAGTTACCATAATATGAATGGTTTCCTATAAGCAGAGGAAAACCTCTTACTTTAACAAAAAGAAGTTTCTCATACAGAATTCAAGGTGTGGGACTTCGTCTTGAGAGAGGTCACCCTTGCAACCAGAAATCCAAATAAAGGAAATCTAGGCCCCAAGTTGGAATTCCTATATGTGGTCATCAAGATAATAAGGTCAGGCTATTATCATCTTAAAGATATGTAAGGGTATGAGCCTCACCCCTAAAATGTGGAACACCTCAAAAGATATTATCAATGGTGTACGTAATGCTCAAGTGATATGAAAAGAATCTTTTTGTTACTTGTAATGTATTTAGTATAAGTATTCTTTAAGAGTTATAAGTAATTTAAACTCAGTTATATCACCTATGATCTAGGGACCCAGCCCTCAAGATGCAATGACTCCAGCCTTGATTTAAGACTGACAATCAAAGGTCTCAGGACCCAAAAAGGACTAAAGGAATCATCAAGGTTTTCACCTTTGATCCTATTCAAACTGGAAAAGGTCTAAGGAACCATAATAGTCAGCCCAGAGCACTGCTTCATACTTAACTGAGGTCCACGCACCCTTAGGCTAATAGTAAAAGGTCACAGGACCCAAAAAAATAGTAAGGTAATCATCAAGGTTTTCATCTTTGATAACAATCATCCCATAGCACTATTCCACACTTGGTTGAGGTCCACGCATCCTTAGGCCAATAGTAAAAGGTTGAAGGACCAAAAGAAGACTAAATAAATCATTAAGATTTTCACATTTGATCCCATTCAAACTGACTAAGGTTCAAGGACCCATAAAATCAACCTAGAGGCCTTTTACACACTTAAAAAATGTTTTTAAAAAGGACGAAGTTATACAAACATGCAAAAACCTTAAGACTTTTATAAATGACTTATAATAAAACTTCTGATAATTATAAATGACTTATAATAAAACTTTCATTTTTTCCAGTATTCTAAAAGGTGCGCCTAGGCTTGAGGCTTGGGAGAAACTCCCCGCCTTAAGACTTTTATGCCTTATTCTTGGTAAAAATCTTAAAGCGCACTTTTTTTAAAAAAATAAAAATGCTTTAGTGAAATGATATCGCCTTTTAAAAATATTTTTTTACAAATCGAAACAATATCTCATCCAAAATAATCAAAAAACAAACAGTACCCTCTGCCTCTCGTCCAACAAAAGGCTAACATTGTCGACCGACTTCCGATCAAAAGTTTATATGTTTCATTTGAAATGTGAAAAATACATTTCTTATATTGAATCATTCTTTATCGATTATTTAATGATTATTGATATTGATTATTGAATTATGACAAAGACGTTTTGTATATTGCTTATTAAATGTTGAGAAATACAATTTATATATTGATTATGGAGCATACATATGAGAAAGATGGATACCAAACATAAGAATACATTTTTAAAATTCAAGGTAGGCATTATTTTATAGCCTTAGAATAATTTAAATAATGAAAAAGGGAAAACGTCTTCATCCGCCTAGGCTTCGCCTAGACACACCTAGGCTCCTAAGGCTTGAGGCTTGACCTATATGCCACAACCACGCCTCGCGTCTTTTAGAATATTGTTTTTTTCCAAAAAAAAACATTTGGAGGGGGGTCTAAGTGTTCAAGTTCAAAAAATTGCCCAAAACAACTCATCTTTACAAACAAAGGTCCCAGGTCCAGGTTCACAGGTCATAGACCCATTGTGAAACCTCATAATTTCCTCTTACTAAGAGGGCTAAGGTCTAGAGGCTTTTTATCCTAATATAACCTTCAAAATTTCTAAGTTCGAAGTCTTAAGACCCTTACAAGGACTTCAAATTTAAAAAAAATTAAGTCCGTAGGTCTTATGACCCTTTGAAGGATTTCAAATTTCAAATAACCTAAGTGCATAGGTATATAATCCTTTATGGGACTTCAGGTTTCAGAATTTCTAAGTTCAGAGTTCTTAGGACCTAAATTTTGGACTCCATATTTCAAAATTTGAAAATCCAGAGGCTTATGACCCTTAGAATGATTTCAAATTTTAAAATTTGCCTAAGTTCAAAGGTCTTAGGATCCATTGTGGGACTTAATGTTGAATAATTTTTTAGGTTTTAAAGTCTTATGACCCTCAGCAGAGCTGTAAATTTTTCTCTAAGGTTTCCATCCTTTGTATAAACATGTTATAGTGGTCTTGTGGGACAAATTTTGAAGTTGGAAGATTAAAATCAAAGGTCTTGTTACCTTTAGTGAATTTACACTTTGCCCCATTATCCAAAAAAATTTGGGGGGATAAGTGTTGGTATAAAAATTTTACTAATACTTAAAAAGTACAAGTATCAAGTATTATATGACTCTAAGGTCTAGAGAAGCATTACAGAACCTCAGTCTTAACTTTAAAAGCTTCACAAGTGTTTGGCAGAGGTCTTAGGACCCTCATATCAACTTAAAAAATTTGCAACTCAAGATATCTTTCTTTACTAAGAAATCTTAGGGGGATAAAGAAGTACTACATACTGGCAGACCTTAAATAAAATAATCCTATCCTTAGCAAAGAAAAAAGTAGAGGAAATATGAAGTAAAATAACTGATGTAGAGTAAAACAGTATAAAAAAGAAAAGCATCGTGATTCCATAACAACTTTTTTATTAAAGACATAGAAGATTGAGATTATAAGAAATGCACCATGGTGGACAAACAATTCAGAAATAAAAAATTATATAAAAACCTTTTCGAGGATTGAGGTTGTAGGGTTCCCCTGGGGCTTCACTTATTAGGTACTTAATGAGGGAAGAAAGAAAAAAAAATCTTGGTTTCTTCTTCTTGGGCCTTAGGATCAGAGGCTTCATTACTGTTGTCATTAGTACTAATTTCCTCATCTGATCTCTCTTCGTCAAACTAAGGGGCATTAGCAAATAGACCAGAGGCGTCCACATCAGGAAAGAGCTTAGCCTTACAGGATTTAAAACAATAACTGAAATTCTAAAAAAGAAACTTCTTGAAGGCCTTAGAATCTAAATAGACATCCAACTAATCTTGCATTGTAGTATAGATTTTCCCTTGTATACCTTTAAGTGTTATTAGGACCTCGGTATAGCTCTTTTTCAATTCCTGGCCTTTGGAAGTCAACTGATCATTCTTCAATAGTTAGGCCTTTGACTGATTGCATTAAAACCTCCACCTCTATGTCAACTTGAAGAAGTTTATCGATATCAGTATTCTAGTGTTGGAGATCCCCCACTATAACCTTGAGAATATAACCAAGGTCATGTATCTCTTGAACCTTAGCCAAAGAATCTCGTGCACCAGCCAGTAAAGATGAACTATCTCTAACGGATTTTTCATTCAGAATTTTCTCTTGCTCTTAGGAAATGACATGTGCATTCAAAACATCCCTCTCTTTCATAAGGGACTCTACCTTCAGACTTAGGCCATTAGTCATTCAACCATATGCATCTGGGTGAGGTTCCAACTGCCTAAGATCTCAACAACCATTTTCCACCACTTATTACCGTCAAGAGCATCCACTATAAGGGCCTCTATCAGATGTTGAGCCTATAGGATAAAAAGGATATCAGAACAAGGAAAAAAAAATAACGAGTTAAGGAAAAAGTTAAAGATATATGAGGATACCTTGCCCATCAAATGAACAACTCGTCGGCGTTGGTAGGGTTTCCTCTGCCCCTCGAAGAGGCCATCATGTGGGAGTTGTTTGTTTTGGCCAGTGAGTGAAAGGCAACCACAATTGAGGCGTAAGAGTCCATCTCGTTATCTGAGGGAAGCCTTGAGTAACTCTCCACTACAGGGGCAATAAGTTCTTCCCCTCATAAGTAGTTAAACCCTCTAACTTATTAGGCACCTCAATTGCCTTCTTCAAACCCCCCTCCTCCTGGGGGACACCACCTGCATTATTGCTTCATTTTATGAGACCAAGGTTTACAAGTATTATCAAATAAAAGGATAATTATGGGTTACCCTAGAGGTTCCACCTATAACCGAGTCTTCTTACAGTAAGGTCATGGTTTTTATAGACTCCATCCTCGAGACCTCAGTAAGGCCAGGCCCTAGGACTGCCTCCTCTACCAGTTTGACCCCATAATATTCACCAAGGCGCTTAACTTCAGACATTTGGAGATCTTGGAACTCTTTTTTTTATTGACCAAAGCCTCACCAAGAATATCTCTTCTAAGCCACCTTATTATCATCTGCTCTTCCCATTCATCTACTAGATCAACAAAAAATCAAAATAAACTATCAGAGAACTAATGAAGACAATAACAAATAAAGGAAGCATGGCTACTTATGGGGGAATAGCCAAACTCAAGCAAAATAGTCTCATTAGCCAAAATAGTGACCCTTTCAATCCTTCAAGGTTTAGCCTTGCCCTTAGGTCGGTCGTCTTCACCCTAAGAGGCCTCAAGAACCTCAGTGAAGACCTCAACAGTAGCGTTCCTTTTTCGAGGCAATGGTACAAAGGCCTCAGACCCTAGCATATAACCAGCCATAATCTTGGGGACCTCAGGGGCTCCTCCGTCTGTTAAAGGCTTCGGCTCAAGTCCCAATCCACGATTAAAAAGATGTTTTGTTGTGATAAGAATCTTAAAAAGGGCATAGGCCGACTTATGGGCCTCAGTAGTCCTGTCCCATTTCTCTTGAGAAGGTTCAAAAACCACTACAAAAGAAAAAGAGACTATTAAAAAGTCATAATAGAGGTAAATTCTATTGCAAAAGTGTAATGCCCCATATTTTCTCTGAATAGTAAATTAATGGAAAATTGATTACGTGCACTTGTTGTGAATGGAGACATCACTATTTATATCTTTATGTGTTATTAAAATTGAATTTAAGACACAGTAATTAATTAATTAAATTAATTATATTTGGACTCGTACCACGTAATTATTAAATAACAGAGTTGTTATTTATTTGTTTTAGGTATATTTAGTAATTGGATTTTGAGATGCATAGAATGTCCATTTTTAGTTTAAAAGGATACTTTAAAGGCCTATTAGGTTAGCATAAGACTCGGGCAAGATTTTAAGTCATTTGGAGTTGTATTTAGGCTCGTTTAGGTGAGGTCCATTTGGGGCCCAAACCTAAGTTCTTGATTAAAGGGGTTTTAGCGGTTATTTGGGATCTCATTTGTCATAAAACATAATTGGGAAGCACTAGAGGTACTAGAGAGAGGGAGCATGGATAAAAGAGGATAAATTAGGAGATTTGGTTTGGTTTCTTCGAACATCAATTAAGGGAAGTTTATATAGAATATCGTTATGATATTATTTCTATTAATATTATATTTATTTATTAAAATATGAATATAATCATGATCTAAATCTAGTTAGAATGACCAATTTAATTAATTTCGAGCTTAACCAAGTTTAGATAGTTATTACGTTATTTTTTATTCTTAATTTGATTGATTATCTCATCCATTAGAAGTGAAATTGTTACAATATGACTATAACATGTTTTATATTGTCAATTAGTTAAGATCCCTCTAATTATTTGAATGGATCCCTTGAAATCATTAGTTGATTGATAAATTGGTTCAAGCTAGGGTTCTTAGATTATGAATTGGGTTTTTATTTGAATTATGGTGTAGTATTTGGTTTGATGATAAAAATAGGTTCTAATTGTTGTTTTGATGTGGTTTTATCATTTAGATGTTGATTGGGTGCTTAACGGAAGCTCTTATGTTCATTAATGAAGGTTAAAGAGAGAAAATGGGGGTTAAAGATGAACAATCCCGTAACAAAGGGGAATTAGGGTTATTATTGGTTGATTTATTGATTAACACTTAGTCGTCGATCGATCGACAGTAGCAGGTAAGGCCAAGGTGGAGCTTTTGGTTTTCGGTTTAGATTTTTTTAATTTTGGAGCTAGGGGTTAGATTGTTTTGGCCTTGAGATTTATTATGTTGTGGAATAGAGTTGGAATCTAATATTTTGAGTTGTTGTAAATTAGTTTTGGGGATTAGTTGATTATTGTGAAATTGTTTATTTAAAGGATTTAAATTGAGGAATGGGAATTTGAGTGTAGGATGGGTTAGCAATTGGGGATTTGGAAGCATAGAGGATTTGGGGCTTGTTGGTTAGGATTGTTAAAGTCATTATAATTGACTAGATGGGCATTTGTCCTTTAGCTGAGATTATGAATTTTGTTAAAAAAAACTAGGGAAGGGTAATTATCATAGTCAATGATTTTATATAAATTAGTTGTGGATTGATACCTAGACGCGATGCCTTATGAGATTAGACTATATCTAATTCAGATTTAATATAGTTGATGCGTGTATTTTAGTGTATGGTAGGGTGAGACTATGCCTACATTTGGGAACCGAGGAGGTTAGTTAATGTATTATGGGATGAATATAAGGTTATAGATGTGTTTTAATTTTTTATGATAGTGACGCTAGTATGACCCGGTAGAGTTAGGGTCGGTATGTATATATGATTTACCTTAACCCATTTGTGAGGGTTATGCATGTATTTGCTATAGCCCATTAGTGAGGGTTGTAATTGCTTGTGTGTTTTATATGCAATGCATACTATGTGTGGATTCTCATTGGAATACTTATTATGATGGATTTCATAATGGGTCACGTGCGACGCGAATTGCGCTAGTACCTCAGTGAGTAGACGGGATCTTCCTTGGTCATATTTACCCCTAGGTCTCACGTCTAAGAACCCATGGTTGAGATGGTTTACAGGGATATTTCTTTCAAAAGTCTTAGGTATGGTAGTCTTTATGACTGATGGGTAGGAATTGTGATTTATCCCTTTCCGTGATGAGGTCTTAGTTTTAGGATGACATCAGACTATACTAGTACGTGCGAGAGATATCCCGAAGCCAATAAGAGTTGGCCTTCGTTATGTGTGGGCGCGAGCGATGCTCATTTATTTGTACATATTGGGGGGTGTACCTTTGCATTGATGTTAGATGTGAGTAAAGTCTTTCTCCTACCATATATGATTAATGTGTAGCAGTACCAGAGAGAGTTGTGCCAGTTTATATACTATACTTGAGTTTTATATTATTTATATACTTATGCTTCATTTTTGTGTAATACCTATAATAGAGATGTGTATTTTCCATTAATTGTATGAGATAGCCAAATGTGGATAGATTTCACATATGATCTTGTTATTGGTATAGTGGTTATTTTGTGAGAAGTACCTTAGGGTTTAAGACCTTATGCATCATATGATTTCCATTGAAAGAGATTAAACTAGTATAGTTAATGATAAAGATTAAAGAATGATGTTGTAAGACTTTAATCACATGGGATTTATATGGGTTTGGTATTTAGAATTGCATGATATTTTAGGTTGTTGGGTTAGGTAATTAATAACTTAAAGTACATTAAAACATGAGAGAAAGATGTGTAGTTATAATGTGGTCCATATTCAATTATAATCATATTCTACATATACTTGTTGTTTACGTTTTTATGAAAAAAATATTACTACAGGTCCTTGTTACAATAGTTCATGTAGACGTGGGTTCATTGGAGGAGCATTTCTAGCGAAATTCCATTTTTTACTCCTAGGATTGTAGGAGTCCAAAAAGTGTAGTTCATTCATTTATTGTACTCTATCATTTTCAGTCAGGATGTGCTCTTTCACGGGTCCTTTGTCATTCACCTTCTTCTGCTCCTAAACCCTATACAACTTGAAGAAATGGGTCGGGGTAGCGTCATGCTTGCCCTTCCTAGACTCCCTAAAAGCTAAGACTGTGGCCATCAGAGCTCTTCACGAGTTAGCCACCAACTGAAAAGGGGCTATCCCAATAGGTTTTAGTAGCTTCACCAACGGCAATGACAGTGGGAATATAACCCCATATTAGAGGAAGAATTCTTTGAAACACATGTGCTAGGAAACCATTGAACATTCCCTCTTATTAAGCCTTATAGCCCTCAAAGTGATAGAGTTGGAAATTTGTTAGTTCTTCTAGATATCTACCAGGTCATACTCCAAATCTCAAGAAGTAGAGTGGTATCTATAAGAAAAATTTAGATTATAAACCCCCTTATAGTTGATCACCTTGGTACCGGGAGGAATACACCTAGTGGGGAGACGCATTAACCTTTGGATCCATGATAAAAGGCAGAGAAATGTGGGGGCCAACAACAGATAATGGTTTCAAGTCCAAGACTATGGAAGGAGAAATATTTTTAGCACACATTATTGGAAGTAAATGGGCTTTTCTTTCTCAAAGGAATTCTAGAGAGAGAAGAGATAGATAAAATAGGATCTGGAGATTCAAACAAGCCAATGGGATCCTTTATATCCCCAAAGGTTAACTACTTTAGTCCATTCATCCACTAAGGCATGTCCCATCAAGTACTCTCAACCACTTGAAGCTCATTCCCCATGCACTCCCATTATGATGAATCTTATTTAGTTACTTTTATACCCCCAAATTATGTAAATGGCTAAGTATCACCCCTTGCAACCTTCTAAGAACATTAAGGCGCAGCTAATCAAACCTTATTTAACATTTGGTCTACAAAAGGTTCTTAGGCCCCTCGACTACCCTCAGGCTAGAGTAGAGGTCTTGCGACAGACCTTTAACCTCACACAGATCACTACTTGTCCCCTAAAACCTAATCTTATTTTAAATAGGCCATAATTTTATAGTAGATCTCAGTTACACCTCTTTCCTCCTAAAAGGGTCAGTCGGTCTACAATATCTCTTAAACCGTGCTAAGAGACCACAACACGAAGGTTCTGCCATGTATGATGCTTAGAGAAGACCTCAGACTGGAGATAAATGACCTCCTAAAGTCATATATCCCTCAACACTAAGGTAAATCATTGTTTAGTACTTCAAGGTCGACTTATGGCAAGACTACGACCATTCTAGACCCCTGGATCTCGAGCAAAGCTTCTATAACTAGTCTGGTGGGTAGGTACAAAGAAAAACACTATTCCACCTATCTCCACTAATGAGCTCCAAGTTACATTGATGTCTCATATCCTCATTTACTACATCTATTAACTACCTTATTCCATCTATAAATCCTTTGGCTAACACTTCACCACCTTTTTAACACCATCATACCTTAGCAAACATCACGCCCATATCGTGATAGTTCATTCATTCTCTCTCTAAGAGTTTTCATATAAAATGACGATTGGTAAAAGGTTGAAAGACCACTAATCTCAATAAATACAAGAGAATAATTCATTGAGATGATTATACTCCCAGAGAACTAAGAGCTTTAGCATTTGTTAGTGTCTACTCTTTGCTTAATACTCCCTTAACCCATTGTTGAGAGTATACACTTATAACCTGGATCATTTCATGATATCTCTTGCTTTGTATATATTATTGAGCCCTAAATCAGTACTCAGGAACCCTTATGAAAGTCTAATAAGTTACGTCATACAGTCTTTTGGATTGTTGACAAAGGTCGAAAGACCTCAGACTCTCCTAGTCAAAGCCAAAGGTGTCTCATAGATTGTAATAGATCCTTTATAATCTATTATATTGTGAAACACCTTTGATAGTGGATGTAAGAGAGAGAGAGAGAGAGAGTTGGGTTCGGGATGCGACCTGTTGTATTTCTTATTTTTTTTCTTACAACACTGATGTAACACAACAAGTATCTATGCAAGTGAACTTTTTTGTGAATTTTTATTTTTAGTGATTAATGCGCATGCTCTTTTTACTTTTCTACTGAGACAGTAAAAAAAATTAAAAATGATTTGAGAAGGATTTTATTTTAAAATGGGATAAGTAAAAACATAAAGATAAGGAAATTCGAAATTTCTTTAAGATAAAAATTATTTTTATTCGATTGTTCGACTTTGATAAAAGAGGAAAAATTGGATTTCCCAAAAATAGGAGGTTGTCGATCAGCATGACCCCTGTCCTGCCTATTGGCACATCAGTTCAGTCCAATCAACCCATGGCTTTGATTGTACTTTCTTCAATTGCTTGGTACTTGGTGGGGTACGTTTTCCTTCAATTTCTGCAGGGTTTCTTATCTTTGCTTAAGAGTTTTCAAGTACAAATAGGGCTATGGATGGAGATTTTCCTTACACTTCCACATTCCTTTTCCTTTATATCCTTCTTTGCTCACTTTTTTCTTCTTTTGTGATATGGCTCTCCCTGGTAGTGTTGAGTTTGCGAACTACCTCAAAACTGTGGAAGCAATATGTTCCTACAATATTGACTAGGACGCTTTCAACATGCAGCGAGTCTCTTTATCGTGCAACCGACCTATAGAGTGGAATATGCTGATGGCAGTCGTGGAATTATAATACCTCGAAGACCGTGTCTTTCACTTCGGGTCAGAAGAAATTTATCCGACCTATGAAGAGTTTTCTGCGATATTGGGGATAAATCCCAGCGTTACAGCAGTTATGCCTAAGTTTTCTCGATCCCCTAGGGAGTTATTGGTAGGATTTCTCCACATTACACCTTCGGCGGTCAGGTTTTTTGTCACAAGAGGAATGATTTCTCTTCCTATAGTGTTGCATTTTGTGCATTTACGGGATGTCGGTGACGTTGGTCACGTTGGGGCCGTCATCTTTAGCCTGGTTTCAAAACTGATGTTGGTAACTTTGGAAGTACTAGTGGACCCCCAACTTGCGACTATTGTTTCCTGGATGTCGTACCGTCGCAATTCTACGGTGGTGATACTAGTGGAGACTTTGAATGGCTTGGATGCCTGGCGAGAGGGTCGTTTTGACTTTCTGAGGGGGAGCCCCGCGATGCTGTTTATGTGGTTATCCGAGATATTCCATATGGTGGTCCCACCTGAGTATCCTTTGCCAGCAGGTCCAACCTTCTTCTCACGCTATTTTATTAGCATAGGCATGGACATTAAGAGTTGGGAGAACTGGCTCGTATATCATTGGGATCAAGGCTTGCGTTGGTATGTGCCTTAGTGGAGGGAGTTGTTGCCCATTCTGGAGCTTGGGGAGTACCGATATGTCCGGTTAGTAGGCCTCAGGTAGACCTATTTCTACTTTCCTTGGCGACTGTTGTGCCAATTTGGTTGGGAACAAATTCTGCCATCGCGGACACTGAACTTCTTTCTAGTGGAGGATATAACAGAGCGTATATGCATGCGTTTTGGTTCTCTGTAGGAGAATCGTTGTCCGTTGACCCATCCCTCCCAATCTGTGGGTAGAGTCTAGCACGTCTTCGGGGATTACATGAAGTGGTTATGAAATAAGGTAGTGGCCAACATACTGGTTGTGGAGACTGGGCAAAGGTGGTTTGCCATATCTGACACCATGGAGGAAAGCGTTGGGGTTTTCCCCAAGCTAGTCCGGGATTACGGCTCTATGGAGCATCTGTGACGATCCATTCAGGCAGGAGAAGTTTGGGAACCCTAGGATGTGGGTAATGATGGGGTTGGCTCCTCTGGCAGCTCCGGGTAGGATTTTGTGAATCTTTTTATAATGGGTGTGGTTTTGTGTTTGGAAATAATTTGAGGGTTATAATGTGGGAATAATTTGAGGGTGATTTTTAGGAGTAGTGGGGCTTGTTTTTATTTTGGTTTTAAGAAGGTAGGAGCAGTCTTGACAAGGGAAGTCGTTTCACTCCCTAGCAAGATGTAATTATACCAAATTTTTAAATAATGAAATAAAGAAGTTTTTTATTATCTAGTAGTGCCTCTTGATGACTTTTTCATTTTGAATTATCTATACCAATCGATAAGGCATACATAATCCTTTTGTTCATGTATATGTTAAAATGAATTATCATTCTCGGGGATAAGAAAAGAATAGAATTTTATGAAAAAGAAGGGGGGTTATGCTCATGTAAAAGGATGAGTCGCCTACGTACCTATGAGGGTTTTGAAAAAAAATTCAAAAATATTTTTAGAGGATCAGGCCCCACATAGTTCTGATTAGGGGGAAATGAAGATTGATTTTCTTTTTAGAATAAAAGGGAGGTGAGAATAGTCATAGCGCGTCGAGATTTTGAACTAGGGATAGAATTTCTCGAGACTGTCCAGGTTGACTGGACGTGCTATTTCTTCTCCATCAAGGTCGGAGAGTATAGCGATGTCTCCTGACAGGATCTTCTTCACGATGTATGGGTCGCTCTAATTGGGCTTGAATTTTCCTCTGGGGTCCCAGATGGGCTCTATTATTTCGTTGAGGGCTAAGTCCCCTTCTTGAACACCGCGGTCCTTGACTCTCTTGTTGAATGATCGCGATATACGGTGATGGTACCCTTGTATGTGATATAAATCTTTCAGCCTCCTTTCGTCTAAGAGGGATAGCCCATCGAGATGACTTTAGTGTCAGTATTCCTCGTTGACTTTGCTTTCAAGCATGACGCATAGCGAAGGGATTTCTAGCTCCACAGGTAGGACTGTTTCCATGTCATAGACTAGAGAGTAAGGGGTAGCCCAATAAACGTTCGAACTGAAGTGCGGTAACCCCAAAGGGCGTAAGGGATCCTGTCGACCCAATCTCGATAACTCTCGGTCATCTTACTGATAATGGCTTTAAGATTCTTATTGGCTGCTTCGACTGCTCCGACTGCTCCATTGGTTTGAGGTCTATATGGAGAAGATTTGTTTCTCTGAATTCCATATATGGAGAAGATTTGTTTCTCTGAATTCCATACTCATCTACCACTTCTATAACTTCTTCCTTGAGGTGTAACCCGTTATCTGATACTAGCTCATGAGGGACCCCATATCGACAGATGATGTTTTTCTTAATAAACTTAGCCACTTTCTTAGCATTCAGGACTGCGTATGACTCGACTTCAACCCATTTGGTGAAGTAGTCGATGGAGATTAGGATGAACTTAAGCTCGTTGGATGCTTGCGGTGTAACTTTCCTAATGATGTCAATGCCCTGTGTGGAGAATGGTCATGAAGAGGTCATGTTATACAATTATCATGGGGGCAAGTGTTGTACGTTGGAACACTACTGGCATTTGAGGGATCTTTGAACGTAAGTTATGCAATCCTGAACCATGGTAGTCCAATAGTAACCCTATCAAATGATCTATTTGGCGAGCATATGGTCATTCATGTGGGGTCTGCATTCCTCGCTGTGGATTTTCAGCATCATTTCTTCAATGTCAACCCCTGCGATGCAGTGCAAATGGGTTCCATCAAAGTTTTTCTTAAATGGTGCTTTATCACAGATAATGTATTGGGCAGCCAGTCTGTAGAGAGTTGCTCGGTCTTTCTCGTCAGATCCTTGGGGATACTTATCATGTTTGAGGAGCTTACATATATCATAGTACGAGAAGTTGGCTATCTCGCGATCTTCCTTCGTGCCAAGCTCAATGTGGTAGCCGTGGGTTGGTTTGTCTTATTTTTAGATAAGGAAAAGGCCATGGTTATTCCTTCGGGCATGTTAATCAGGGAGGCTAAGGTAATAATGGCATCAGCTAAGTTATTCTTTAATCGGGGTAGGTAGTGGAAGGTGATTTCTTGGAATTGGGAAGTTATCTCTTCTAGTTGGGCATGGAAGGGTAAGAGTTTCTTGTCCATGACTTTCTATTTTCTAAGTATTTCACTGATGATGAGGGTTAAATCCCTATAGACATCAAGGTATCGAATTCCTTTCTTAAGGTAAACTTTGTGTCCTACCGTGTACACCTCGTATTCAATCATGTTATTGGTGCAGGGAAAATCCAATTTGATGGCAATGGGAGTGTGAAAGTCCTCAGGGGCAATTAGGAGGATCCCAATGTCATACCCTTTTTATTGGCAGCGCCGTCAAAGAACATTTTCCATCGAAGGTCTTCTTAGGAGGCACAAAGGATATTCTCACCAGGGAACTCAGAAATCCAGAGATCGGCCTCTTCCATAGGGTAGTCAGCAAGGTAGTCAGAGATGGTTCTTCTTTTCATGGCTTTCTGTGTAACATAGGTAATATCGAATTCATCTATAAGCATCAACCAATGGGCCCTTTGGTTGGATAGGGTGGTCTTCTCGAGTAGGTACTTAATGGGATCCATTCAGGATACAAGATTTATAGGAAAGGTGAGCATCTAGTTCCATAAATTTTTGGTAACCCAAACAAGGGCGACACGTGCTTTTTCCAAGGCGACGTAGGTAACTCCGTAATCGGCCAACTTTTGACTGGCATAGTGGATGGCTCTCTCTTTGTAGATTTCTTCGAGGTATTGGGCTAGCAAAGCCCTAGCTGCAGTATCGGTTACAATTAGGTATAGGAGTAAGGGAAGATCGAGTTGCGAAGGCATGAGCATTGGAGGTTGGGTTAGGTATTGCTTAATTCGGTCAAAGGCTTCTTGGCAAGCTTTGTTCCTAACTTTAGTTGAATACTTTTGGAGGACTTTGAAGATGGGTTCAAAAATAGAAGTTAATTGGATTTTAACTTGGAAGGATCTTCTTCTATCCCTTTCTCACTAACCATGAATCCCAAGAGTTTTCCTTTAGTAACACCGAAGACACATTTATGTGGGTTAATACGCATCTTATACTATCGCATTCATTCGAAGAACTTCCAGAGAGTGGGAGCATGACCCTCCCTAGTCTTCGACTTGATAATCATGTCGTCTACGTAGACCTCGACTTTCTTGTGTATCAGATCATGCAAAATGGTTGTGACAGCCCTCTGGTAGGTATCCCCTATATTTTTTAGACCAAATGGCATGACAGTGTAGCAAAAGGTTCCCCAAGGGATGACGAATGCAGTTTTCTCTTGATGATTGGGGTGCATCTTGATCTGGTTATATCCGATAAACCCATCAATGAATGACTTAAGAGTGTGACTGGTCGTATTTTCCATAATTATATCGATATTAGGTAGCGGGTAATCATCCTTTGAAGAGGCCTTGTCCACATCTCGGTAATCGACACATATGTGAACTTTCCCTCCTGAATTCTGTATGGGTACGATATTGGCCAGCCATGTGGGATATTCGATCACATGAATGAAGCTCACGTTCAGTTGCTTAACTACTTCTTCTTTAACTTTGAGTGACCATTTAGTGCGAAGCTTTCCCAGTTTTTGTTTGACTGATTTACAGTCCGGGAGAGTTGAAATCTCATGTTGGTCTATCTCAGGGTCAATGCTGGGCATATCATCGTGGGACCTTGAGAAGACATCTACGAATTACTTTAGTAGTTCTTCGAGTTGTGTGCACTCATGCTCATTTAGGGTGGCCGTTATCCTAATCTCGCACATTTGGCTACTAGAACCAAGATTAATAACAAGAGTTTCATCTTCATTAACTCGAACGATGTTATATTATTTGTTGTTATCCTTATTTAGATTAATTATGAATTATTTATTTACAAAATCATCATTATCAAGAGTTTGATTAGAATCAATACAATTAATGTAAGGCAAGGTAAGATTCTCAAAATCTTCATTTATTTCATTGATAGGAAAAACAGCATTGAGAACCTCATAAAAGATGGTCTCGATTACATCAAAGTGAGGGGAAATAACTAAATGGGAAAGGGGGTAAAAATCGAGGTTAGGTTGAACATTAGCATATGGCACAGGTGCAGCATGCCAGTTAAGAAGAGGTGCATCAGCATCTTTGATGAGGCAGGATGTATTCGACGATGTAGCCCCTGAGTGGATCATGCAGAGTGTCAGCCTCAGTGTCTGTAAATTCAAAGAATCCTCAGAGTCACTACCCTTAGAATGTTTAGTGAGTGGTTGTACACGGTTCTAGGAACTCTTGGTCCATGGGTAGCTGTCTTGAAAGAAGATATCCATTCTTAGTTTCGTCCACTTGTCTACATGGTTATACCAAGGTTCAGGGAAGCCGCAGAAGGATAAATCTTCACCTTCACTGATGAATCTTCCATTTAGGCAATCTCTCATAATAATTCGAGCGCATTCTAACCTCCTCTTCAGTCGATGCTGGCGAATCAATCTGAGTTCTTCTTCTGACGGCTGATATCCCAAGCCACAGGGAGAAAAGGCCACCTTCAACACAATGGGTTCAATTATCCCTTATTGTCTTCGCCCTAGCCCCAGTCCGGGCATGAAGTGCGTGTTCTTGAGCATCTGGATTATATTGACGTTTCCATTGGGGTCATATTCCGGATAAACTGTATCTTTGAAGTCATCCCCTACTGGGAGTAGGAGCGTTCAACTTGGAATCTTGATAGTAGCACATCGTTCACCCCGTGTTGTATCGCAAGTACTGGATTATTGGTGCTTACATTCTCAGTGTTGTCACTGTCTCCGAAGATAGTGATAACTTGTCCATTGGTTTAGAACTTTAATTTCTGATGAAGGGAATAAGACACCCCTTTGATGCTATGGAGCTACGATCATCTGAGCAGTAGATTAAAACAGTTTGGGATGTCAATGACTTGGAATTCCAAAATGGGGAGACATGTGGGTGTAGTCCGTGTAGTTCCCAGAGAGTCTGACTTGGTTGAATTTTTGGTCAACATCTTGAGGTCTTCCTTGACTTTGTTCAATTCTTTCTATTTTGGGTTAACAGTCACGGGTAAGTTAGCCCCTAGCTGAGCAAGGCTTGGCATAGGAAGCTAGGCTAGCATCAGACCATTAGCAGAAGGACCACGGTGTGACACCCCGACTAATTAAATACCGGGTAGCTACTCCTTTATTAAATCAATACAAAATGCCAAGTTGGTTCAGTTAATAGCATCACTGTCGAAAACATTTTAATGATTACTAACCACCTAGTATTTAAAAAGTAAGTTGTCAAATTTTAGATTAAATCTGATTAACATACAGTAAAATGATAATGATAGAATAACAACCATCCACCATAACGAAGCAATATAATAACCAACAAAATAATAAAGTCCGGAGGAAAACTCCTCACAACAATCCCACAACTGAAATAAGTAAAACAATGTATCCTGAATTAATTACATGCCAAAAGTCTGAAAATCTGAAATGGGAAATGTTTCTAATAGGAATGGGCGACATGCCCTACAACTGATGAAAGCTGAATATAGAGTCAAGATAGATGAAGCGTCTACTAGCAAAGTCCTGTAACTTCCACAAACAGCTACAGCTCGTCACCTGAATGAGGATCCTAAGCATGGTGTCCTTGTGGCTGGGCACCTAAAATGGTTTTTACAAAATAGATTTGAAAGCAAACGGGTCAGAGCCCGAAAGTGGGGATTATTTTAAAAATAGCAAGTGTTTTAATAACATTAAAAGAATGAATGCAAAATACATGTTAGGACGTGCACTCACATGAAGTACTCACCTCTCGACTAATTGTGCACTCCTAACGTATCGTACCCATCTAAGTGACATACATATCTAACCAAACCGTAATAAGTTCTACCCCTTACTACTCAATTCTCATTATACATTCTAGCGTTATCAATTAAATAGAGGGCTTTACTTAAACTCGGATTCTCAATTAGTAGCAATACAATTCACTATCGGTTAACCCGTTATATTTTCTCAAAACATTTCCATAATTATACTCACAATACCAACATGAAAGTTCCCATTATTTAAGTGTATTTTATTCACGTCATAAATATACAATACAAGCACCCCGAGGCTCAGCTGCGGTGCACACATACTCTGCTATCCATCCCGGTACATCACGTACATAAGGATTACAAATTCCGAATCTCTCAGGAATTGTTAGAATAAGTGCAACACACAAAAATGGAGGCGAACATAATCCAACATATCCATGGGTCACGTACATACCTACGCTCCACAGTCAGCTGACTTATTAACTCACAAATAAGTCATTCTAGCATTATGTTCTTAAGGTACCAATCTAACTCCGGGCACACAAGGATTAGATGGCCCTAAGCGAACGTAAACCTCCCGTGATAGCAAGTATGGTAGGTATGTCATACACATAAAATCATATACATATACTAAGCATGCACACATCTTAGTAATTACTATAATTTATTAGTGGTATACTTCTCGTTCTTATACTCACACTTGTCCCCGGTTTATATATACACGTCATTCATTATCCTCACGTCGTAACCCATAAATATCATTTGGTTCAAACCACACTTCTATGTTTTACTCCTCAATATGTCCCAAATGTCCCAACTATATCGATTAGTCATCAAGGAATTGTCATCTCTACAATTAAATAAGGTTACGGAACACTAGAAGTCAAATCAGGCCAAAAAGGCCAAACTGTCAGCTCGTTAGAAGTCTCGTTCGAACGAGGATGTTCGAACGAGAGTTCGTTCGAACGAAGTGGGCATCTAACGAGATCTCGTTCGAACGAAAGTCATCGAACGAACATTCCTCTCGTTAGAAGGCAAACTGTCAACTCGTTAGAAGCTCGTTCGAACGACCTGGGCAGGTCTTCTAACGAGAGGCCAGTTTCGAGCCCATATTTTTCTTAATTCGTTTTTCCAACTTTTCTTCACTTCTAATCTCATCTAAATGTCATTCCAACCAGATTTCAAGGTTTCTAATCATCCCTAAACATATTAAATTCGTATTACAACATTTATATGGGGTCTAATCATCCCAAACCACATCTAATCATCAAATCTCCCCAATTTTCCCCAATTTTCAAGAACATGAACCCTAGAAATTTAAAGTCTTCAACTTCCATAAATAAATCCGTTTTTGTAATATAAAAGTAGTCATTCTCTTAGTTCAATCCTCCAATAACAATTCTACATGCAATCCTACATTAAAATCTGAATTCATAACTCCAATCTCATGGGTTTTTATAGATCTCCCAAAAATAATACAATTATATCAATTTCCTACACATGGAAGAAGCATTCTTTGCAAAAACAAAATTAAACCACTTGCCTTATGTTTTTCTCTGATTTTGATGTCGAATCTGGAAGGTTGAATTGTCCTCTCTCTCTCTCTGCAGAATTCTCCTCTTTCTCTCTCTACAAATTTCTTCTCTAAGGATGACAATGGAGGTGGAGGTTGGTTTTTGGCAAGTTTAAGGTTTCTAAACTTCTCCCGTAACCCACTACCTAGATTGGGGTTGGAAATGGCTTAGTGGGTTAAGACTAATTCAGATTATTAACTCTAATTTTCGTGGGTTTTAATTCCCAAAATTCCAAAATTACCAAAATACCCTTCTAAGTTGCCGGTATGGCCTAAAAATGCCCCGGGACCCAAACTAAACCCCCGGCTAGTGTTTTCTGACTATTTCGACCCTTCCGGACGCGTTGGCGCACTCAAAACGACCATACGGTTAATAGAAATAAAATTCACTTTTTAATTAAAATAATTATATTCCTGACGCGACTGTCACACGCGTCCCAACAAAATTTCCAAATTGTCGTATTTCAATCTCACTCCCAACAAAATTTTCAAATTGCCGTATTTCAATCTCACGACAAATTTCATAATTCAATATTCATATATTGCCATATATACGCATTAAAATCAAATACCAACTCACATCTCGTTAGTAATTTATCCAAAATTATTTCTCAATTAATTCTCTTTTAATTTAATTAATCCCATAAATAAATATCGATAAAAATGTGGGGTATTACACACGGGGACCATGCTGGTATACCTCGGGAACCCAAATAGGCTCCGGTGCAGGCAGACCCATAGCGTGGGGGAAGAGGACCTTGGGATCTTCGGGGACAGGGACCTAGTTTCTTTGCATCTCATGAACCTCGGTTTGAAGGTTGTCAATTTTGGCAGTGACCTCAGCTAGAACTGCAAACAAATCTGATTATACATTCGGCATTTGATTCGTGTTCTCCATGGAAGGCGAGTGAATCTCGGATTCCAAAGAAGTAAGGGGACTGGCAGAACTTCGAGGTGGTTCGATTGAAGACCGAAGCCAATAGGGAGCTAGGACAAAGGTATGCGATCGACCTGATAAGGAGGAAAATTGGGATTTATTTTAGGAAAATAAAAAAAAAGGAAATTTTTTATTTTTAGAAAATGAGGAAAATGTTTTTGACATTCTTGAAAATATGAGGACAAAAAAAAATTTGGAGAAAAATAAAATATTTTGGGTATTTTTGATAAAAGAGGGAAAAAAAATTTGGACACTTTCAAAAAGAGAGAGCAAAATACAAGAGACTGATCTCAGCATGATTATTATGTTTATTATGTCCTCACTTGTATTAAGTTTGCCTAGATGCAAAAAAGAAATGTCGAACGGGACCCGAGCCTAGAAAAATTAGGTTTGCAACATATGTAAAAACTAGGGTTGGACTTGTTACCAGGATCACGGGCAAGGTCCCGTTTTAAAAATTGGGCAAAAATTGGGGAGGGCATGCCGACCCGTAATTTCGGCAGAGTTTCGGGTAAAAACCGACAATCTAATATATGTGTCCTAGGCTTGACACCTATATGCGGGTATGCAATTGTTGGGTAAATTGGAAGGTGTTCCCCCATTTGGCATGACTTCCATGATATACGTCTTGATTTTGAGGGCAACCGGTATGTGTGGATAATCCACTTGATATACCTGAGTGTACGTGAATTGCCTCACTATATACCTCGTGGGGACGATACAAGTGAGAGCGAATTCGATATACTCGACGTACGTGAAAGAGTTCCCTACGATATACCTCTCGTTATGACTTCGGTCAAGCGGTACTATGTAGGGGAATCGTTCGATATACATCAAATGTACTTGGCCAATAGAAGGTAAGAGTCATATCGCTTAGGCTAACTGCGACCTGCCGGACCAGCGCCCATCACGAAATGACTCCTCAGTTACGGGACAAAACTTGGTCAATAGCAATGCTCTTTGGTGATGTTGTGTGTACCATGCATGATTCTTTGATTAGTATCTTATGGAGAGACTATCTTTCTTGATCAAGCCCAGTTGAGAATAAGGTACAAGTATAAATAGTAGAGCTATACTAAGCAGGGATTATAAGTGAGAGTGGGTGATATGAAATTATCTACAAGTGAGTATGTGATGAGCATAAGTAGAGGTGTGTTTTAGTGACACCTAAGCATGGATTTCTATGTGGTGTGTGCAACATGTGGATATATGTGATCCTAGGTGCACGTGGTGTGAAGTGTACATGGAAAATTTCTACAAGTGTGTGAATAGTAGCATAAGCATGAGGTACATATGTACAAGGAATAATAAGGGGAATATGAAAATAGAGGGATATACAAAAAAAATAAGGCACCCATGAAAACAGAGTCTATCCTTCTTAAAAATAGTCCCTAGTGGAGTCGCCATTGTGGCCATCCTGGGCAGCGTCGGGGGAGGATCCCTCAAAAAGACTATGCCGCGATCTTGCACCCCCTCTTTGAAAGGTGATTCGGGTGTCGTCGATGAAGGGGTAAATGTGAAGAGATTGAGTCTCCAACTTATTTTGCATAAAACAGGCAAAAGAACATGTTGCCACTTAGAGAGAGCAGCATCAAGGACAAACTGATGCATATGAAACCAATAGTTCGAAGGTTTGGGGCTCAGTTATGGAATGGGAAGGTGTTAGGCACCTATCCCGCCCTTTTTGTCTCTCATGGTCTAGTGCTATTATTTTCCTTCATATCCCTGTGAAGTGTGTGTGCATATTTATATAATGGAGATTGAAATCATTCAACTCATACCATAGACAAGGTAGAGTGAAGTCATCCATAGGAATGTTCCCAAAATGACATATATAGAAAATATGATTTGTGTGCTTATCACGATATTGATCGTTATTAGAAAATGACAATATGTGTTGGATGAAACGCAAACAAGCATGATATATATATATATATATATATATATATATATATATATATATATATATATATATACACTAGGGGGTACCCGTGCCGATAGCACGGTGACAATTTTGCTCCCGAGTGGCACACTCATGCTTGTGTCGATAATACGGTAAAAATATTTTAATAATTTACTATTTCTCAAATTTATTAATTTTAATCGTTATAGAGTATTAAGTCAGTTGCGAGATTTTGTTTACATAACTGAACAAAAGGTAGAACCCCACATTTATGAACTCAACATTAAGAAAATAAGGAATGTGCGTACTACAATAAACTATTTTAAGAATAAAATTCACGTGTAAATAGCAAGACAAATGAAAAATATATAAATTACATATCACGTTTCAGAAGTCATGTAAGAAGTTTCCAAACTAAGGAAGTAACTTCGAAACTCCATGCAAGATCTTGTTTACATAACTGAATAGAAGTAGAACCCCACATTTATGGAGAAACTAAGTAACGTGTGTATTGTGGTAAATTGTTTTATGAATAAAACTCCTGTATACATAATGTGCCCGATTGTAATATTATTTTGGTTATTCTCAGGCCTCAAACAGACGCGACTGAAATTAATAAAACTTATGGAAAATCAAATGTAACCGCAAAACAATATATTCAAAATGCAAAAAATGACATACATCCTCGTTAATATTAACACTAAAGAGTCGTTATTACCAATGCACATTGATATTAAAGAGTATATTGTTACCAATACACAATGACATCCATGTAAAACATTGATTTTAAAGAGTAATATGTATCCCATAAATGAATACAAAGTGCCATATCTATTAATGTTTAAAACTACTATATTTATAAAGGAGATGCAACATGTAAAACAGATCTAATAATAATGAAAAGCTTTAAAGGTGATGCAACAAAGCACCAAAGCCTAAATACAGAAAACAATAAAAATACAACGTAGAAGGAACTATAATCAGAACATAAAAAAAATAGAGCTCATACCTATCAAAAATATTAGATAAAAATTAACCCCAAATCTCCAATCGCCCCAATCCCATTTGCAAAACCTGCAACACCACCCATGTTAGATATACAACCCATTTAATTGAGCCCCACACTCCTAAAAAAGGTTCAATATATTGTTTAAATATACCTCATTGTGACCAAAGACAAAAAAAATAGACACGGACATAAACTTTTTGAGAAATATAAGAATTTATGCTCAAGTAAAAAAATGAAATAAAAATTATCGTTACAACGCGTGATTACTATTAAAACTTGTGCAACTAAATATATTTCCCAATATATTTAATATAATGACTTAACCATAACTGCAACACTAAACATCTTTATACATATACACACACGATATATATACACTGTCATACACACACTGACAACCCATCATCCTCACCCACCTCTCTCTATCTCTCTCACACAGACACACACACACATATAAACCCAACATATCATCCTTTTATCCCTCCACTACCCCCACCAGCAAAGACCCAACTTTACAGCCTTTTTTTTCTACAGACCTGACCGATTGATTGAGTATACATACATCATCAACACACAGGTTTTCGATTGACACAACTTTCTTCTTGTGCTTTCATTCTGAATAAAGCCTCAAAGATGTACACGTTGATTTACAATTTATTGTTTCCCGGGCTTCCCATACAAGCGTTGCAATAAGATACCTGTGAGAGAGAGAGTGACATGGAAAATGAGTAGCGGATGTTTGGGGATCTCAAACAAATTACTGACCAATTTAAAATAAATAAATTACATACTGATTAAAAACAAAACAAATAATAAAACAATTAAACAAAATTGTTTGACACCTATATTTTGAATAAAAAGAACTCAACAAAAACAAAGAAGCTTTACACCAGTCTGTTTATAGATGGAAAATGGAGATTCCAGAGATTATAACTAATTTCAACTTAATCATAAGAAAAAAATATGATTAAAAGAGGGTAGAAAATTTGCTACTGCATTTTTTTTGGAAAGCCAATTAATGAAAAATAATAATTAAAATGTAAACTAAAATAAGGGTTTGAGACCTGACGTGTTGGAACTCAAATATAGATTGGTAACTATGAAAGTATCACCAAATTATATGTTATTACTCAATAGGATCCGTTAACTCACAAACACAAAACCTCTACACCCAAAATGACAGATCCAAACCTTAAACCATCTGATTAAGAATCTAACAGGCAAAAATTAATATAGGTGTACATACACAAAAGTGGGATGTTCTGGTTATGGAATCAATGACTATGGAGATAAATATATTTGAGATTCAACCTGCATCTACAAAAAGAAAAGGAGGAAAAGTTGATTTTACAATCATTCAACATCAATTCAATTAAAAAATTAAAAAAAAAACACTTGAAAACCTAACATAAAAACATACATTATCTCGTAGGCTATGGCTTTGGAGGTTCCCCAATTCTTCTCGAGTGCCGTGAGCAGTGAATACTACCTGTATAACTGAGCAAAGGGGAAATATGAAAGCCATTTATCATATCAAACCCAGGACAAAGATTAGTTTGGAGTAGGAGAGAAGAACAAAAGGGAGAGAGAAAATGAGATCTTTTATTCTTATTCTTTTACATAAGAATAAAACTCATGTATACATGATGTGTGAGACTCTTTTACATATATGAGACCTCCAGAAGTCGTTGTTCGTGTGAAGTTCTTTGAACCCCTCATATTTTCCGGCGAGTAAGCATTATATTTGAGTATGTAATTGTTAAAGACTGAAAGTAACACAAAAAAAACGCATACCTGTAAAATAATAAGGTTAAACTTTATAAGAGATCTGGGTTGAGAGAGAAGGACAATGGATTTGGGTTAGGGGTAGTTTGTTGGCGGTGGTGAATGGGGCAGAGATGGGCTTAGGCGGTGGACTGAGCCGTTTCAGGGGGTGAGATCTAATTGATTGTAGCGTTGGTGATGGGCGGTGGTGATAGGCTGAGTTGTGTTTGGGTAGTGGTTCAGGGTGGGGCTGAGATGGAGTTGAGATGGGCTTAGGCGATGGACTGAGATGGTTTAGGGTCATTGGTGATGTGTGGTGGATTGCGAGGTAATGTGGCATGGAGGCAGCGTTGTTGATGGGGAAAAACAGAAAGCTCCATCTCAACATAGAAGTGATATAGCTGTCTGTTTTCTGAACTTTGAGCCTTGCGCTGTGCCGTTCAGGGGTGTTCTCGAGCCTTGTGCTTTTCCTTCCCATCAATTTGAGCCATCAGATTCAAATTACAATATTATCCTCTAAACTCAGCCAAGTGGCATAATTTAAGGTCAAAACCCCCGCATTCAGTCTGAATCAACAAAGAGAAAATAGATACAAAATGTGTTTATATAGGTTTTATATACAAACTTATATGACGTGGCAAAACACCCTCCTCCTGTATTATATATATATATATATATATATATATATATATATATATATATATATATATGTGTGTGTGTGTGTGTGTGTGTGTGTGTGTGTGTGTGTGTGTGTGTGTGTGTGTGTGTGTGAAAATGGGAGATTTTAGAAAATTAGGGAATTTACAAAATTGAGAAAATTAGAAAATTGAAAAGTTGGACTTGAGTCTCGAATTTTAATTTGAGACGCCTACGTAGCCTATAAAGGCATCAAAGTCCACATAGTTGGAATGTAGCATAGGGGTGGGGCGTACACCATAGATTCAAACGAAATTTTATTATATGTGTATGTGTAGAAAATGTATTTTTTGATTTTGGAAAAAGTGTGATGGATAATTTCGTACAGAATTTATGGGTATAACCCTCTTTGATTTGTTTTTGGGATTTTTGTAGAAAATAAAGTATGTGCAATAGACTAATAAAAGTGTAGATATTAATGTGTATGAACTAAAGTAAGAACTATATTATGAATCTAATGTATATTATGCAAAAATAAGGAATTTAAAGAGACAGGGAATGAATTGGACCTTCTTTGAAGCTTGATCCTTGATCTTGGATGAACACTCTTGAGTGTTGATGAATGTTGATGAAAGAGAAGGATATTTTGCCAAATTGGGTATGAAAAGTATGGGAATGTAAGCTTAAATGGAACTTCACATGAGGAACTTCGCTGATTTTGAGGGAATATTGTGGAGATCACTGACGTTAATGGATCTCTTTTGTTTCTCTTGGGAGTGAGATCATGGCCTCCTTTTATAGGGTCATGGGGTTGCCGATCAGCACTGCCCTTATCCTGCCTATTGGTAGCTGACCCTAGACACACTGCTGATAGGCAGGGATCTGAACCTGCAAATTGGCAGTTTCATGCAAATTTTCCTATAAAAATGGTCGTAGAACACAACTTGTTGATCCGATTTTGCACATGGGGCATACCGTTAGAAAGGTACTTCAGAGACCTTAAAGAGTCATTTTGACCACTCCCAGGTCCGGGAGTTGACATTGGGTTAAATGTGGCTCGAAAATGCACATCGATCTTTTGGACAAGAGATCATCGGATGGAAACGGATCGTGCATCTGTATGATAAGTCAGAATCGCGCACAGGGTGGACCATTGGAAAGGTTAGGAGATGTACTTCGACATTCCAAAGAGTTTTTCTTGGTTCGAAAAATTGACCTTGGTTAACCGGGGCTTGAAAGCACCCCGGGACCTTTCGGAGTAAAATAGATTGTTCCTCCATACCGTAGGTCAGAATCACGCATGGGATGGACCGTTGGAAAGGGTATTCAATGAACTTAGGAGATTCATTCAATCTCATTCTAGCTGAAGAGTTGACTTTGGTCAAACGAAGCCCGGGAGTGCCCAATGGCCTCCGAGTCAATTTTTGGGAGAAAACTGATCATTCATCTGAACGGTTATGTTGTTTTTGTGCCCTTTGAAGATTCAAAGAGTTTTCGCTCTGACGGTGAAGTTGATTGAGGTCAATTCGGGGCCCGTGAGTGCCCGGTGGCCTCTGAATCAATTTTCGATAGTAGAATGGTTAGTTCCTTCGAACCGTTATGCCGATCTGCACACGGGGCAGACCATTGGAAAGTGGATTAATATCCCTTCAAATATTCAAAGAGATTTTGCTCTGATGATAGAGATGACTGCAGTCAAATGGGGCCCGGGGGCGCCCGATGGCCTCTAGATCGGTACTCGGAGTGCGACCTGGGGTTTGCAGTGAGATGGGGAGATGCTAGGGACCTAATGGGAGACTTAGGGGGTCCTATAATGTGGTGTACTTATATTGTAGGTATACTTAGTATAAGATGGGTAAGTATGACTAGGATTTCCCTTCAATAGAGGTGAAGTGAGTTACCTTGGGCGAGTGATGGAGGGGATGACAAGAGATATAAATAAGTCATACTTAATAGTGTTTGAAGTTAAGTTAGATAGTTTTTGAAAATGCGGGGTTTAACCCACTGTTTTTATTAAACAAATCTTTCTCAGTATCTAATAGTATAAGTAGTAGGGCTGAGCGGGTAAATTCCATCATTTAGTTTCATTCCATCGATCCTAGTCTTTTCATTTAGTTTCATTCCAATATCTAGTAGTAGATGTAGGAGTTTACATTTATTTTAATATTTACCTTCTCGTTAGTCTTTTCGTTCGTTATTTGGAGATTTTTTTACTATGGGATCGCGATGGATTCTAGAGTTATTTACTTTAATTATTGGTATTGATCGTTATGGATATTATCCTGGGGAGATTATGTTATTTTAGTTATTTAGTTGCTCTTTTGACATCATTATATATTTTGTTGTGTATTTATTCAGTTTTATTTTTATCATTTCTTCTTCAAATGATATAAATTGTTTGATGCTCCCCATTCTTGGCATATAAGACTAGACACCTTATACATGGAAAATTGAGACAACATGATCCGCCATCTCTATATATTTTGATTATTTATGGACAAAGTAAATATTATAATGTTTATTTTACTACTTTGAATGAGTCATTTACTATATGAGTCATTTACTCTTGAAGTCATTTACTCTTGTAGTAAATAATATTATAAAGGTAAACATTTGCAATTTATACTAGAATGTAAACTTGTTTACTAATTATGTATTAATATAGTAATATTATGATATATGAATAGATTTATATAAACAAAAGAAGAAGGAAGGCAATATGGAGAATTTTACTCCTTTGGGGTTCGGTAAAAAAAGATTCTAATATTAGTCATAAAGGAGCATTAGGATGAGTAGCTTAATGATGATAGAGAAATAGTGGCTATGGCGTCGAGAGGTCTTGGTGAGGTGTTTATGCCTCAAAACGCTCGAGTTTTTAAACACACATTGTTGAATTGAATGAACTCAAAGTTTTGTTCAAGTGGGTCTCTAGTTACATCCCTTTATGGATAGAAAAATCTCATTAGGTTATATATATATATATATATATATATATATATATATATATATATGGATGGAGAGAGAGGGAGAGAGTAATCCACAAAATTAAAGTGAATGGGTTTGGGTTTGATATTTTAGTTATTATAGAAGTGTATTTTATGAAATAGTTATTATTTAAAGGTTGACTAAACAATAGAATTTATATAATAATAATTTGTTCAAATTGGATGCACAGATAATAACCCATCTTTATTTGTATCATTTTATTGAATGCATTATGTTTATCCTTATTCATTACCATCCAAATAAATCTTAAACTCTTTGTTTAAACTATTTAATATATGCATTGTACTCATTTATCATCAATTTAAGAATTTGATCAATTTTAACAGAGACATTTTCTACTTAATATTCTAGGTAAGAAAAAATATTTTACTTTAGTTGTCACAGGTTGAAAAAAATAGTTTGGAATCAAACTCAAGGATAACTTGAAAAAAAAGTAATAACCTTTAATGCATACACATACCTCACACGCATAGGGAGATAAACTAGCATAGTCAGAAAATACGCTAAGAGTCAAAACTTAGGTGAATCATTGTAAAATATGATACGAGAGTGATAAAGATAATGCCCTAAATTCCTTATTTATCTTGCCGTAGACAAGAAACAGTTACATTATCGATGAATCATAGAGTTTAAAATATCCGAATAAGGATGTTTTTAAGTGAAATTTTGACTCAAATATGAACAATTAAAATTTCATCAAATCAATGATGTAGATATTTTAAATTAAATATATAATTCCAATACATTATACATACATATCTTAGTAAAATGGATATTTATAAATATGGCTAGTCCGAATCAAATACATATTTTTCGTGTTTCATACGTATTTGTATCTATTTTTGGATATTTGAATGATTTATACAAATCCACTCTTTTGATATTTTATCAGATAACTCTCTATAAAAAAAAAATTCGAATATCGAATGATTTTGAATTTTTGAAAATCTGTTTGCACCTATATCTAGTTGAAAAACCTTTCTCAGTTTACTTCAATTATCCATCTTCCAAAGTGTTTATAGGAAATTTTATATTATATGTTAGTAATATAGTTAAAAAAAATTATCGTCAAGTTGGTAACATTTCTAGTATCATGAAAAATTGTCTCAACAATATTATTTCTATGTTATATGGAATGTTTTTATACAACTTTGTGTACTAGAAAAATTCATGTGCATGGTGTAAAAAACTCACATAACATACAATATGTGCAATAGAGAAAAATAAATCACACACATAAGAAACACAGTGATGTACATGGTTTGGCAACGTGCATAAGTTCATAGTGGAGAGTCGACCTTATTAGTTGTAGAGAGAGTACAAATTGTTAAGGTTTCAGTAATTAATTTCCCATGCCTCCCTAGGGAGCAAGGGGCTAATTTTTTCTACAAAAATACATTAGCTTGTTAGAATTGGACTCTTTTCTTAAGATTATCTCCACATATATCAATTGATCCCTTGTTTATCTCGATGTTATATTAAAATTTTATATGTGCAGTAAGTGTGGGTCCATTTGACCATTTGGATTCTTAATGGATCCAACCCATTAAAGGTTAGAAATTATGATCCTTGACTATTAAATATAAAAATGTTCAGCGTAATTTATATCTTTAACTCCACCACCTCAAGGAGTGATGAGCATAAAATCTTTATTAAAATATACATTATCCACATTGGAAGCATATAATAACAACCACAAAAGGGGATAAGAATCCAAGAAATTGGGTAAAGTTAGAAAACTAGGTGTCTACAATGGTGGAAGAAATAGTTAAGATTTGGTATAAGAAAAGGTAAGCATTCTCAAAATTTATAGAATGCTTTGCCTGTCTGTAAACATTGATATGAACTACATTTGTTTATATCAAATGATACGAATAAATGAAATTCACACAAATTGATACAAATAAATGATTATCATATTGACAATCATGAATTGCATTTAATCAGTTAATATAATTAAAAACAAGGCATCCCATTGACTTATGAGCAAAAGTTATTCATAAGATTTCATACCAACAACATTTATTCGTATCAAAGTATTCACCACCAATGTGGGAGTTCATGTCTTCCTAAAGGTAAAATCCACTTTTAAATATCTAATTATGCCTTTCATAAGCATCCACCATTGTGGATTCTCCGGTTCTCCTTATTAAAATGGAAATGATGCAAAACTAGCTACCCAGATAGTCCAATTGAAATTTCACATTTTCAAGGCATGAAGTCATGAATCAATTCTAAAGATAGTAGCATTTGGATAATTTATTATGGTTCATGATCCGAATAGCTTTCTGCCAAAAAGTAATTACATATTTAGGGTGATAATTTTTTACAAAATGCGATAACAGAACTTAAACCCGACACGAACTTGGCAGATTAGGATTAACCAATTTATGACGAAATATTCGAAAATGACATAACCTATAAATGGCCTGTAGTTTAGCTACGGTCATTGGATTCTTAGCCCGGAATAGATTATGGAAGTGTACTATCGACCTGGTCAGTATTTGCTAGGTGTTCAGTAAACTTAAGAGAGTGTAAGGTTGATGAATGAAAGGATGTCTCGAATAGGTTTTAGAAAAGGGATTTCAATGCCATCTTGGAAAGAGTGTTCATATAAACACACTTCCCCATCTCGGGGATTCGGAGCCTGGTCGATCTCATCATAAGGACGGATGGAGAGGGCACAAGGGAAAAGAAAGCTTCTCACCCCCATTCGGAATTAGTTTATTTTATCATGTGGCTAAAAGATTATTGAGGGTATGGGGCTTCTATCTAATCCCGACAAGTCTAGCACGAGAAGGGTTTGAGGTGCCAATGACCTGAGTATCATTTCAGCTTCTGACTGGTTGTTTAATTATACCAGGAGTAGATAAAAAGGCCCCACGTGTGGATCCCCTTCGTTCATTATGCTCTGTCCTAAAATAGTCGATGATCTCCACCATATTTACCAAATGTTATTGGCGTAAGCATCTTTCTTGGTGGGCTAGGTTGAGGTTATGGACAAAAGGTTGAAGTCAGGCAATGTATTGATACAAAGGAGAGTCAAGAGGAATAAAATCATAAATATAGGGGGTTTCGTTAGAAAATTGATCAAAAAATGTGATAATTCTAGTAAATCGGAAGATAAAATCAAGGCTTTGAGAAGCCAAAATTGATATTTCAGAAAATGAAGAAAGAATGTATACTAGGGGATTAAAGAGCAAGTAGTGAAGATGATTGCACTCAAAATACTTAACTTTGAATAAAATAAAACCTCGCAAGAATTTGACACACAAAAAAGTAGAGAGATTTGAGGAAGTATAAAGGATTGGGAATAGAGATGACAAATGCATAATTTGCTTTGAAAATTCGAAGGTGCAAAAATTGCTAAATGGCACACACTTGGGTTTTAAACAGAAAGAGAAGGGAACCTATCAAATTCAATTCCATGATTTCATTTAATCTGATGGATTCTCTCGTTCGATAGATTACACTAATGAGTGAGAAGTATTTATGCACCCACGCACACTTTGGAAGCATGTGCAATATTAGGGTCCAATGATTATGGCACAGCACCCGAGCAAAACATACATTGGGACCATGTGATGACAACCTATCACATCATTGCAAAACCCCAAGAGTCAAAATTAAATCATGTCGAATCAAAATACAAATGAAAGACATATTCAAAAGAGGTCAAAATGACAGAAGTAGTCACATCAACATCAAATCAGGGCGACACTAGGTACGACAATAAAATAAGTGGCGGGAATGCTCTTCGACCATGATTAAGAATCTTTAGCTCATCTCCATTAACGTAAACAGTTTAGGGGTAGGCGATGATGGGAATTTCTAATTTGATCTGTCGATCCCACTTACCACTTTCCATTAGATGATCGGTAGTTCAGTGTCAGTTTAACTAGTCAATTAGTCGTTATTTAAATAAGCCTCACGTTCCCTATAAAAGAATCATACTTTCCTAGAAGATAGAAAACTTGGGGCATGTGAAACAACTAGATATGAACATGTGTCCCACTATGTTGACAACTCCCTTAAGTTATGGAATGATAAAATACGAATAACGTTGTATGGCTAGTATATAAAGCCAGTGTAGTGCAAAATTATGGGCTAAGTGATTGTTTTGTAGGAAAGTTATAAGTTTTGAAATTAATAAATACAAGAACCCCGTCCCTTCCCATGGACGGAGGTCAATACGACCGAACCACATATATTTGGCATTCATATCTTATTTATTTATATTCATCACCATTGATATTATTATGTTATGTCTGGATTATATTTCTACTCCAACAACTTATCTAAGGGATTCCTAATCAAATATAGTTTTTTATTTGGACCACATTAATTAAGACACATATATTTGTTAAATTAATTAGTTCTGAATTTATCATAATTATGACATTAATCTTTTAATTAAATAATCCCAACAGCCTACCACTTAGTACTAATAAGAATTTCATTTCATGATTTGCTTAAAGTAACATAAGGTGCACAATAATCTTTGAAAAATCATTAATAATTATCTACCTAAATTAAATAATCCACCAATGTGAGTCATGACATTTCCACACTAATATAAGAGCATGGTTCCCTCCATGTACTATGCCACCAATGTTATATTCAATTAGGTCTATAATATGGATTGTCATAATGGTCCCATAATGTCTTTATGAAAGGACAATTTATGTCATAATAATTCATTCACATGTATATATCAAATAAAGACAAGAATGTAGAATTTAGAAACACTTTATTGATATTAATATATGTAGTGTTAAACAACTAAGTGTGACACCCCACCTATTTCAATCACGGGTGATCAGTCCTTTACTAAAATAAAACAGGAGTCTCATTTGGTTCATTCTTAGCATCACTGTCAGAAACATTTTTAAATTACTAACTACCTATTAATTAAATAAGTCGATGCCGAATTTTATCTTTCATTAACGTACAATAATATTACCCAACCACAATAATCCCATACACAGTAATAAATATAAATGAAACCACGATGTAAAGTGTAAAGCAAAGATAAATAGATAAAGTCCCCGAATAAACCACCGGGTAAAAATCCAATACATCCAATCCATCTGACTAAAATACTCTGAAATACATAAGTTTTAATGAAAAGGGGCAACACGCCCAACTAATACCGGAATAGATAATCTAATCTAGAATGCAATAAATGAAGCGTCTAAACAGCAACCTGCAAGCCTCCACATCAGCTGAAACTTCGTGTCCCTAGAAAAATATTCATCAATGGCGTCCCTGTGGCTGGACACCTAAAAAAATTTAGAAAATAAATTTGATATGGGTCAGAGCCCAAAACCTTTTAAAAACAGTTATAAGCAATTAAGATGTAGAAAATAAATATGTAGTAAAACTTTTCATATTTAAACCAGTGTACCTCTCAACTATTGTGCACACCTAGCGCATATATCTTAACCCGCCTAGTTATACTACCTCATCTAACTAGTCTTATTATAAACCTCACAAATACACCACTCTAAGTTGAGTATTTTCTATCATTAACTTCTTATATACTTATCTCATTAGCTTAATTAATCATTCCATCATTTATCATTCTTATAATTTTATCCTAATTATTAATAACATTCACTCTTAAAGTATTAAAGTGTATATAATTACCATACTAATATATATACGTAAAGTTATACTACAACAAACACACATATGTCACGTATAATCTCTATCTCCCGAGTAATAACTCATTGGATACCATCCCACGAGTAATAACTCATTAGAGGCCTTTTACCGAGTACTAACTCATTGGATACCATCCCCCAAGTACTAACTCATTAGATGCTTTCCCCGAAGTTTTACTCATTGGATGCCTTTCTCTACAATGCTATCATCATCTAGGACATACTCACATCATCCCGATTACCAAAGGTTGGATTCTCACAAGGACTCGATAAAATCGAAAACATATTGAAGGCGGATATAGTCCTTCGATAGTGAATCATAACCATACCCAAAATTACCTCACCTCGAACTTCAACCCTCACAACGGCACATGCGTGGCGCTATGACCTGTAGTCGATACTTAACCTATTGTGTTTCGTCAGGGAAGATCACCCACATCGCGCAACCTTCGCTGATAGCACTAGAGGGGTATGTTTCACACAAATATCATACACACTGAAATCATTTTCCACATGCGCGCGCGCGCGCACACACACACACACACACACACACACACACACACATATATATATATATATATATATATATATATACTGTCTCTATACCCGCATATATATAAAATAAAACCGGTTAACCGTGCATGTCACTCATAGCACTAGCCTAAAATCTCCGAGTCTAAATCCGACTCCCAAATTCATAAGTAGTCACTTAGTTATTTATATATATCACGTTTTTATTTTATTATGGATACTAAGCCTATCTCAAACTAGCCCGTAACCTAAATCTTTCTAGAATTCCAACTCGATTTCATAAATCGTAACCTTTGTGTTTTTCACCCTAAAACACCCATGCATCCATACCCAGATTTGATTTCCAACTAAAGATTTTGATCTCGAACATCCTTTCGTAGAAAATTTAAAATTAATTAAAAATAAGATAAAAAATACGAAACTAGTTGCTACGCGTTCGTAATGGAAAGATTTATCTCCTTAACCAAACCCAAGGTTCGTTCCGACGAAATACCAACCTCGTTTGAATGAGAATCTCAACGCATTCGAACGTGCTTCTAATGGGATTGACGATGTAACTCTCTTTATTAGGTGGGATGCATCATTTTCCCATCAAAAATCCTATCTATATCACATATCTAACCAAAAATTTATAGTTTTTATCAATTCTAAACATGATTACACTTATTTTCATAATCAAATTCATCCAACAATAATTAAATTCATGGGATTTAACATCTTATTCAAAAACTGTGCACTTTCTTAATTCCCATTCAAGATTATGCAATTCCTCAACTTTCTCATTCAAGATTTAATATTTATATTTGGACTTATCTTCAGAATATGTATTAAGCAATGGTTGCACTACTTATCCCCCAAAATCCTTCTCTAAAATTCTTTTCAAACACAATATATCACCTACTATGATATGAACTGAATTTACATGCATAAAATATCAAACAAGTTAATTACTTGCCTTGGAATGGTTGTGGGGTCTGATCTCTCTTGTGTGTGATGATTTGATGCTAGAATCCCTTGAATTTTCCTCTCAATTATCCACTCTAGCCTTCTCATTTATTTCTCTTATCTTCCTTATCTCTTTTAGGGTTTGTAACTAATGGTAGGGCTGCCTCACACACCTAAACTTTATATTTTAGCCTACTAATCCTGAAATTAGGTTATTAGGCTATTATAAAATGACCCGAATACCCCCTACATGAGTCCGAATTAGTCTAAAAAGCCCCCATGACCCAAATACTACCCCCAAGTACTTAATTTTGCCTATCTCGGCCCATTTGGAATCAATCCTAAACTGAAAATCGTCATCTCAGTCACCCTACATAGATTTCTTATCTCAACATTATAAATATCTAGTCACAAGCCTCAGTTGAGATACCGTCAAAAATTTCGTCGTTCTCACTTACTACAACGTAATAACAATTCACCGTGTTTTATTTACTATACACACTTAGTAAATTTAACACATACATATTAATCTTATTTCGAGAAATCAATATCTATTAAATACGTAATATTTCATTTTAATTAAATTACTGCACACGTGAAATTTAAAAACGTCAGAATTAATTAAATTCCAAATTATAAAAACACAGGGTGTTACACTAAGAAAATAACAATCCCTAATCAAAGTACTCTAGACCCATCTCTTAATCTTGTTTCACAAATATCTTCAGAGATAGTTCTTTCATAAAAAGCTATATTATTTTAACACTCATACTAATGTGTTCAATTGACACTCGTTGTTTCGAACTTCTTCGCCGCAGATAGATATTTCATCTCGATATTTTTAGCTTCCTTAGTATACCTATTGTTATTATACAATAAGACTATTGTGACATTATCATAATAAATTTTCAGTGTCTTAAATAACGAACTTATAACTATAAACCCTGAAATAAAACTTCTCTGCCAGAATCCATGATATGTAGCTTCAAAGCAAGCTATGAACTCATCCACCGTTGTGGATGAAGCAATAACACTCTACTTGGCACTTTTCCATAATATGTCTCCTTATACAAGAAGGAAAATGTAAACCTAAGTACTCTTTCATCTATCAAGACATCTTCCAAGATCTGAGTTTGAATACCCAGCCACCTCAAAGTGATCGGTCTTCCTATAAGTGAGAATGTACACCTTAGTCCCTTCCAAGTACCTTAATAATTTCTTTGAAGTTTTCCAATAATAGTCATTCAAATTAGTTTGATATCTTCCTAGCATCCTAATGGAAAAACTAATATCCAGTCTCGTGCCGTCAAACTCCCATCGAGTGAAGCATAAGGCACACCTTTTATGTCTTTCCATTATAGTTAGAACATTAATGGGATTACAATTTTGCAAGGTAAATATTTTTAAAACTTTGTTGATGTAAGCTTTCAGAGATAATCCCAACAATCTATGAAATGTATCCCGAAATATCTTTATCTCGATCACGAAGGATGCCTCACCCATGTATTTCATTTTAATATTTTTGAAAGATAATCATTTGTTTCCTTTAGCAAACCAAGATCACCGGTAGCTATAAGCAAGTAATCAACATATAGTACTAAAATAACAAACTTACTCCCACTGATATCAGGTATATACTCTGATCAATAGTATTTTCCTTAAAACCATAGGAGGTAATGGTATCGTGAAATTTAAGGTACCATTGCCGAGAAGCTTGTTTAAGTCCATATATTGATTTCTTCAACAAACAGGTCATGTTTTCCTTTCCTTATTTTATGAAGCCTCTTGGTTGTGCCATATAGACTTCTTCTTCTAAAATCCCATTTAGAAAGGTTATTTTAACATTCATTTGGTGAAACTCCAAATCATAATGATCCATTAAATCTAAGATGATTCTTCAGAATCTGTCATTGAAACGGGACATAAGGTTTCCATATAATCAATGAATTCTCGTTGATTGAAACCTTTGGTGATAATTCTAGATTTATGTCGTTCGATATTTCCTTTTGAGTCGTGTTTGGTCTCAAATACCCATTTACACTCAACTTTTTTATGTTCTTCTGATGATTCGACCAACTCCCAAACTTGATTAAAATCCATAGATTTTATTTTCGCATTCATGCATCAATCTACTAATCAGAATAATTACCATTAACATCTTGTTCATAAGCGGATCATCAATATCCCATATGTTAAATTCAATTTCTTGTAAATACATTACATCATCATCTGAACCTTAATGTTATTTCAAGTAGTGTTTTTATAATAGATTCATTAGTTACAGTCTTATTATGTGGTTGTTTGATTTACTGATCATTCATATGTTGTTCATTATTATTAATCGATTCAACGACTATTTCAATAATTACATTAGGAATAACGGGAATGTTGTGAACTTGGGGTAAAGGTAATTGTACCCTAACTTCTTGAATGATCACATCCCTAATTTTATCACTACCAATGACATCACCATTTTTAAAGGTTTTAGCATTTCCAATTTTAATTAAATTGTAATGTGATTAGCACAGTAAAATCTATATACCTTTGACTTTTCTGGATACCCAATAAAATGACAATTCAACGTTCTAGGATCCAGTTTCTTTTATTGTGGATTGTAAATTATTGCTTCCATTGGGTAACCCCAAACACGTAAATTATTGCTTCCTTTCCTCAGTTCAAAAAGGGGCTATAAATTTTTTTTATTAGGAACTCGATTTAAAATATCCACAACGGTCATAAGATCATATATCCAGGGGAATATAGGCAAATTAGTTATACTTAACATACTCCTAACCAGGTTCTAAAAAATATGGGGCGTGACCGAGGCGTAGAGGCCAAGCCTTAAGCCTTAGAAGCCTAGGCGGGCCTTAGGCGTGAAAAGGCGTTTAGGCCTTTTTTTAAATCCTTAAGGCGGGGCGTTTCGCCCAAGCCTCAAGCCTAGGCGCGCCTTTTAGAACACTGCTCCTAACCATTTCCATAAGGGTACGATTGTGCCTTTTAGCTACAACATTCTGCCAGGGTGATCCCAACATTGTGTGTAGTGCGTAAATACCTTAACGTTCAAGGAGTTTAGCAAACGGGCTGGGTGTTTCTATGACTCACCATATATTCCATAAAATTCACCACCTCTAACAGATCTTATAATTTTCACCTTTTTATCAAATTATCTTTCAACCCCAGCAATGTATATTTCAACAGCATTAACATATTGAGATTTATTATGCAATAATTACAATTTGCAATATCGTGAAAAGTCATCAATAATGGTAATGAAATATTTTTCTCCACCAAAAAATGTAGCATCAAAAGGACCACATATGTCTGTATATATAATTTTAAGAAGTTTTGTGCTCCTTTATGTGTTTGGTTTGTTTTCCTTTAATACAATCCACACAAACATCATAATCAGCCCAATCTTGGTTAGGTATAATTTCCTCTTTAATAAATCTTTCAATTACTTTCCTGGATATGTGCCTTAACCTCTTATGCCAAAAATAAGTAGATTTCTCATTTAATGAGACGCATTTGTTCCAACATTAGGATGCAGGGATAAATGGAATTCAAAAAAATTCTTTTCAATATTGATTTGATATAAACAATTCACTAAAAATCCAGAACCAGTAGGAGAAGAATTTTTAAATAAACTAAAACCATTAAGTCAGAAATAAAAAATGAAGCCATTAAGAGCAAGTTTTGACGAGGAAATTAAATTTCTAACAGTTGTAGGAACATAAAGGGTCTCCTCTAAAACTAAATAAAAACCAAACTCTAAAACTAACTTAAAAATGCCATTGGCTTTGACTCTAGCTTTCTCTCGGTTCCCTATGTAAAGAAAGGATTCATTTTGTTTTGTTTTCAGGGTTGAAAGGTATCCCTACATCAAATTTGAAACATGACAAGTAAAACCAGAATCATTTCACCAAGTGTTATAAGGAACCTCAATTAAATTTTATTAGAAACACACCAAATCCAAAGGCTTACCTATCTTTTCTAATTAAGCTTTACGTTTATACCAATCTTTCTGATAGTGCCCGTTCTTTCTACAAAAGTGATATTTATCGGGATTTTTCTTCTTTGCAAGAGGTGGGTCGATTTCTGCTTAATTGGAAGGTTCGGGTCCATGCTTAATGCCCTTTCCATCCTTTTTCTTTACAACTCATTTGACCACTACATTAGCCACATGCCCTTTAGGCACATGGCCATTCTCTTGCCTCAGTCTTCCCTCCTCTTGTACCAACATACCCTGCAACTCATTTATATTCCACTTATCCTTTAGAGTATTGTAATGAATATGAAAAGATCCATATTCATGAGGTAAAGAGATTAGGACAAATTGGACAAGAAATGAGTCACCCACTATCATGCCCAAACTCTTTAATTTAGCATCCAGATTGGTCATCTCAATTATGTGTTCATTCACAGTTAAAGTACCATCGAGATGCATAGAATTAAGGACTTATCATCAGTGCAAAAATGTTCTTTAACATTGTTAATATATTCTCAAGCTTTAGTTGTTGAAAAGTAGGGGGTTTTGATATTAGCAACAATGCATGATCATATAAATAATAGAGTTAACATGTTAGACCTGAACCATACCAAATAAATGGCCTCCTCATCCTCATTGATTTAATCAGTAAGAGCAGGGAGTTCTTCCACGATGAGTGTTATGTCTAGGTCCACAATACCAAGAGGGGACTAAATTTTCTCGTTCCATTTCGAAAGGTTGGTGCCATCAAATTTCGGAAGGCACGAAGCATGTGAAAATAGGTTAAGTTAGACTGCAAAATATAATGTTCACATTTATTAAATAACACACACTATAATAATTTACAAGGGGGTAAATATTAAAATGTCAATGTTTATCTTTATTTGGAAAAAAATTAAGTAAGCACAAGATTATAGCATCTGCATTTAATGTCTCACAACTTTATTATTAAAAACCATATTATCCATTCATTTTCATTTAATCACAGATTCATACTTGTGGCATTTGTGTTTAATGTCCAAACATTTCATAATTATGATTAAATGAGCGTAATATGTCGACAATTTAACATTTATATAATAAGTCTAAAGTTGTGAGTAGTCTGTATTTGACATCTAAGTTGACATAATAACAAACGTTAGAGTAAAGTAAAACAGTCATCTAATATCCATACACGTGATCTATTGGCATGCGTTTGGCACTTAATTCAACTTAACATGAACATAAGTTTCAGTATGAACAAACATAACAACCCTTGTAGTGGAAAAATACATAAAATTTGTGGAAAACTTAATTTTTTCCGAAAAAGAAAAGTTTGAGTCAGCACCACAAGGTCGTAAATAATAACTCTAAGATCTCAAAACAGTTGGCACAATTTAAAAATTAATTTTTTGGAGTAAGATATGGCCTCCTACACTGTTACCAAAAAACGGCAAATTTGGGGGTTTTAGGGCCTAAACAGCCTCGGATGGCCGAAAAACAGGTTTAGTCATAACCTTTGGTTGTGAGTATTGATCATTGGGTCGTTTATAAGAAGCCTATAAAGTTTCAGAGAATTTCGAGTAATTTGGCTGAGCAAGTTGGTTTTTATTTATACTATGTCGCGCAATTGGCAGGGAAATTTTTTTTATTGCTAGAAGCGTCCCCAAAGATCAAGGCATACAAAAATGAGTGTAAAACGATTTAGTGACATAAGTAAATCCTCATAGAAGGGTTGCATAATGTCCCAGACACATACAATAAGAGCTCCGCTCTTGCAATTGGATCAGTGTGATTACAGGTTGGATGTCTAATTGTCCAGGCGGCAATGATAGTATCTTATACCTGAACCAGTGGCTCACTTTTTCTAAGTAATGGGGAAGAGGACCAAAACATGCCACTGAAGACTCTATTGAGACAAAGATGGGTTGTCAAGAACGTAGAGAAGATAGGATGGGCAGTTGGTCAGATCTAGTATGGATCGAACATGGACGGTACAAGGCAGATTCACACAACAGAAGCAAAACGTCACAAAAATACATAAGTTCCACGCATATAAAATCAATTTTATGCATTTTTATGCAGTAATGACTATAGGTGATTATCATAATGGAATAACATGAGATCCTAAACACAAAGCTCTAATACTAATTGTAAAACAATGGCTTAATAACAATGCAAATAACCAACCACATAATATGTTATTTAAAAAAGAATATTAATCTTCATGCATTCACAAATTGTAGCTATACTATAATGGATGAATCACACATACTTTTCTCCATTAATTTCAAATTTGATTGAAGCAGAATTACGCCCCTCCAGCAAATCCTTCTTCTTTTACAGAATTAATGCAATAATTTGGAATTTCGGAATTTTCTCTCTCGAATCCAATATATTGTTTGTTTTATGATGGAGTATAACCTATTATATATCAGGTGAGAGATTACCCAAATTTCCTAGTTAAATTATAATTCTACTATCCATCATAGTTAGACTTGAATTAGGAAACTAACTCACTCATTATCTTTAAAATCTTGATAACTTATCTAAAGAAATCCTAATCAAATCTTTTTTCTTATGTGGAGCACATTAAGTAGGACACTTACATTTAATCCATTAATTAATTCTGAATTTATCATAATTCTGAAATTAATCTTTTAATTAAATAATCCTAACAGCGATTCCTTCATTATTTGAGCTCTAGAGATAATGGGAATTTATCTTGTAAACTCTGGATGGTGACTTGTTTGAGCCAGAATTTTTAATATCTGTGGCCATTAAGAAAGAGTTTTTTTTGTGTGTGTGAACATCACATTGAAGTTATATATTGCATAAGACTGGTAATGGGGAGGGTACATGGTTATGGCTTGATAATTGATATCCTTTGGAGCCTTTGAAGCACGGATTCACTATAATGCAGCGTTAATGTAATGGCAAGGCCTTTTTTTTCTAGAATTAACAAGTTATTGTGGCATCTCCATTTATTGCATAAGGGCGGAAATACATCACAGGATATTCCAATAAGAATCTATGGATTGAATAACTGTTTTAGCCTATGTGAAATTGAAAATTTCAGTAAGGATTGATTACACGTAGGTTCTCTAAACTTTGACTCCCTCAACACTTTATCACCCCAACTTTTAATTTTTTCAATTCACCCCTCGGACTTTAAAAAATACTACAATTAACCTCTTGCTGGTCCAACTCCGTTAATTTTTGACAGAAAACATTAGGCATGTTCGTTGCACATGACTTAAAGTAAGGGCATTTTTATCCTAATATAAATTTTTTTTACAAAAAATCTTAAAATAACAGCAAAAACGTTTCAAAATTAAGAAAAAACTAATAAAAAAATTTTAAAATTTCAAAATACCTCGGAAAAAAGTTATAAAAGCTTTCAAACATTTGAAAAGTAAGAATATTTATTTAAAAATTCTGAGAAATACAAAAAAATATATTTAAAATATGCAAAACTCTAAAAAAAACACGTTTAAAAATATGGAAATTAGTAAACACTTAAAAGTGAAAATTACCAAAATAATATAAAAAATAGGAAAATATTTTTTTTAAAATAATTTTCAGTAATAATAAATTATTTCCTCCAAATAAAATATGATTTCTAGCAATAATAAAATAGTTTCAGAAATAAAAAAATATTTCCCACAAATAAAAATATTCATATAAAAAAAGATTTTTAACAATAAAAAATAATTTCCAACAATCATAAATAATTTTTAACAAACAAAATATGATTTTCAGGAATAACAAAATAGTTTCAGAAATAAAAAATTATTTACAACAATAAAAAATATTTTCAGCAATAAAAAATGATTTTTAGCAATATAAATTATTTTCAGCATATAAAAAATAATTTTCAGCATATAAAGAATAATTTTTTTGGAAATTTGAACTCAAAGCTCAGACTACCATTTGAAAAAAGAAATGAAAATATCCAAAAAAAAGATCTACTAAAAAATTTATAAAACATTTTCAAATTTGCAAAAAAAACTACCATCAAAGCTCGGATCTGAACCATCAAAACTCAAATTACCAATTGAAAAAAAAACATTTGAAAAATTAAAACAAATCTAGAAAAAAACTACCATCACAGCCCAGATCTCTATGGGGATGCAAACTCATTAATATAAAAAAAAGAATCAAATACCAAAAAGTTTATAAAATATTTTTTTTAAATACACAATAGTCCATCATTTTTGTTTTGTTATAAAAAGTCCATCAAAAACATATTTAATTAATATTCTCTTATTTTTAAAATTCGCACTAGCAGCATGATAAGAGACATTTTGAAACAAGTAAAAAGGTTTGGACAAAACGTCTATTAAAAAATGTTTAAGAGACTATTTAGAATATGCTCCAAAAAAAAAAGTACCATCAAAGCACAGGAAAAAAAATACCCATTCATGCCCATTGATCTCTTAAAAATAAACCACCAATCTCACATCATTCAAACCAACAAATCTCAGGAGATCTTTTTAATGGTTGAAATTGTTATTGCAACTTGAAACATCCCAGATCTGTGTGAATCTCATGTGTGTGTAAGACAAGATATATTTTTGGCTGTAAAAGTAGACAAAGACGAGAGAGCTTCGGCCATAGCTACAGCCATGAAAGGGGAGGCTGAGAGTTATGGTCGAGAGAGAGAGAGAGAAGTGAGTTTTCTTTTTCTTTTGTTTTTAAATATATAAATGCGGTTAAATACTAAATACCCTTTTAAAGTAGCACATAATCGACACATGTCCCTCTTTCCGTCCAAATATTAACGGTGCTAATGGTACTAGAATGCAACCCGTGCGATGCACCGCCATTATATATACACTTAGATATATGAACATTACAACAATTACTTAATCACTCATTACAATTCAAAAAACATATACTGAAAATAGTTTGGGCTGAAGTTTAACATGTTTTTTTAAATTTGGAAGTAAAAAACTGATCCTACAAATTTCAACATACACGAATTGCATCATATTTCTTAAAGCCAACAAATAAAGATGATCATATTAAAAAAGACATTAGAGATTGTAAGGTCCTGTTTGTTTGTACCTCTGAAATTTGAACTTAAGCCATTCAAATTTCAGAGGGAGCAAAAATATGTTTGTTTTTCATATGATTCAGATAGCAACGGTAATATTTTTGAGTTAATGGTTCAGAGGTTCTAAACCCTCTGAATCTGAAAACTTAAATCTGAACGAAAGTTTGTTTCTAATAATACCCTTGAAATGACAGTAATACCCTTGAAATGACAGTAGTGTAGATAATCCATAGATAATAAAAAAAAGTTGTTTTTCTACTAAATAAAATAAAGCTGTTTTTTCTACTAAATAAAAAAAAGTAGTTTTCATAAAAAAAAAAAGCTATTTTTTCTACTGAATAAAAAAAGCTATTTTTTCTACTAAATAAAAAAAAGTTGTTTTCATTAAAAAAAAAAAGACCATTTTTTCTACTAAATAAAAAAAGGCAGTTTTCATTAAAAAAAAGCTGTTTTTTCTACTAAATAAAAAAAAACCTGTTTACATAAATAAAAAAAAATGTTTTTTCTACTAAATAAAAAATAACTGTTTTCAACAAAGAAAAAAGCTGTTTTTCTACTAAATAAAAAAAAGTTGTTTTCATTATAAAAAAAAGTTGTTTTTTCTACTAAATAAAAAAAAAGATGTTTTTTCTACTAAATAAAATAAAAAAGCTGTTTTCATAAAAAAAAAAAGCTATTTTTTCTACTAAATAAAAAGAAGATGTTTTTTCTACTAAATAAAAAAAAGCTATTTTCATAAAAAAAAAGGAAGCTATTTTTTGTACTAAATAAAAAAAAAGCTGTTTTCATGAGTGCAGAGATCCGGCCCGTGTGTATGTGTGTTAAATTGATGAGGTGCGGTGAGGTTTCATTACATCAGTCTTTGTTCATTGGATTTCTATAATTTTCCTCCTGATATCATTACTTCTTTCATTTATCACAATTGCTCTTCATTATTCCTTCCTCTATCTACTAATTAGGGTTTTATTTATGACATATATGTATACTATCTTTTTGGATAAGTAACAGATATGTATTATATCATAAAATTGAAACCAGAAACTTGTAGCTTGTGAATTAAAATACTATATTTACCTATGAGATATTAGTACATATTAGCTGTTCATATATGAGTATGTATGTAAATAAGGCAAGTGTACAGATGGAAAGTGTGATTTCGTCATACTGATGGTGATCGTCGTCAGTTTGAATGACCCGTTTTGATTGAAATCAACGGGGGAGATTGCGCTGTGATTGTTTGCAGGTGTGGTAAGCTGTCGGCGTTTATATTATCTGGGTTTAACTTTTATATGATTTGTTAGATGTCATTTGGTTGACCCGGGCCGATGCCGGTGGAGATGGAGACGTGAAGAGGTGGGGGCAAATGAAAGGGTCTCCTCTTTGAACGCTAAGGCCTTCGAGCAATTTAATGGCGCCGCAAATCTTACGTGGCATCTTTGTATTAACTTGGAAAATACATATGAACTTTTATATAGAGTAATAGATGAGGTCACTAGAAGTTGTGTTCAAAAGATTAAATGTAAAAATTAAAAGTTCGGATGATAAAGTGATAAAAGGATAAAATTGAGGGAATTCAAGTGTAACTAACCATTTCAGCGAAGACCAATAGAAGGGAACGATTTTGAAGGAAATGTAACAATTGGATTGTTAGTAAGCATCTAGAATTTCCTTCGTTGAGTGCTTCTAAAAAAAATCAAGGAAAATATCTATAGTTTGAATAAAGTTTCCCTTTTTTGTAATTAAAAAAAAAAAGAAAAAAACATAACAAGGGATTTTAATCTCCCTAACATTAAAAATAGGTATAGTCTGGCTCTAGAGACTTAAAATGAAAAAAAGTATAGATGACGTTTTGCTTATTAGTTAAGGTACATTGGGAACCTGAGCGGTTAGGAGTTGGGTTTGCTCCCCAGAGATTCCACACCACCTGTTATAGAAAGTTTTGTTCGAGACGAAGGGATTAGTCTCGAGGTGCGCGTTAATTACTTCGGGGATTAACCTTTGTACCAAAAAAATAATGGTACATTGGGTAAACCCAATTTTAAATCTTGAAAAAGGAATTGAAAAAGGGGTATATACCAAATAGTTCCTCGAAATTGGACTAAATGTGTATTAAAAATTATTTGAGAGACTTTTTGGTATTTGACCCATTAAAAATATCAATTTTAATTCCACAAAATTCAAATTAACCTTCCAATTGCAGTGGTGAACGATCTTTAGCGTAATTTTCATCATATACGAATGCCGTGTAATATGTGAGTCTTAGGTTGCGTTTGTTTTTTTATCTGAATATGAAATCTGAAGACCGAATCTGAAGTCTGAAATCTGAATCTGAAAAATATGTTTGTTTTTATGTCTGAATATACTTTAGAATAAATGTATTTAGACTGATTCAAACTTCAAACATAACTCTACATCTTAATCATTAAGAGCCAAATATGATCTTACCCTTTTAATTATTTAAAAAAATAAATACTTTTTGATACTTTTTAAATCTGATTGGTTCAGATTCATACTTAAAAAATAAAAACAAAACACTTTAGATAAAGCCTTGTGATTTCATCTGCATTGTTTTTCGTGTGCCTGTTCATTTGTTAACTTGGGATGTATTTCTGTAGGGCGTGCCCAGCGCATTTGCATTATTTTCTTTTTTTTATGTGGATTTCTTCAAAAAAAAAGAAAGAAAAAAGGCATGGAATTATGTGCTTGTAAAACCTCAAACTAGGCTTCTTTAACACTTGTATATTGATTTTGCTTTGAGTATGAAGCTTTAGCAATTTAAAATGCCAAATCAAAACAAGGTTTTATGTAAGTTTGAACAAACGACCCTGATATCAAAATATAGGACAGCCCTCCACTGACATACCCTTGGCCGTAGGGCAAATTGCTAAGTCACAGTGCTCAGGGTCATTATTACCCCACCATGATAGGGTCCTCTCCTCCATCCCCACCGTAAAGTACAACAAAACCGCCATAAAAGCAACACCGGCATCAAGAGCCGCTGAAAGAATATAGTTATACCTCTGCCACCACTTCTTCCTATACCTAAACACGAAAAAATTAAATACGGTCCCCACAATTATCCAAGAATTATAGTTCAAAGCAGTTGCTGGTGGCATAGCGGCGGTTGCACCTAGTAGTACAGGAAGGTTAATTAGGGGAATCCATGATTGTTTTGGGTATGCCTTGTGTAAGAGCCACACTACAAGTGGACCCAACAACCCACCGATGAAGAACCAGTTGAGGGCCCCGTAGTTCCCCAAGGGGCCGAAAATCCTCCTGGGGCCCACCAACCCCCAAATGACGGACGCGTCAAAGAACACACGATCATTCGGGCAAGTCCAGGGGCTGTTTGATGGAAGCTTGTTCTTGTCGCATATGTTGTGAATTGAGGTCAAAAGCCACCAGGCAACACTTAGATTGACTGTTCCTGCTATCATGGTCCCAAGGAACTGGGATCCAAGTTGTGATGTCAGGTAAAAGAGCGGAATTAGTACATCAGAGGAGGAGAAAAACTGGTTATGAAGTTTAAATCAACTTAACTATTTGGCGAAGTTTAAAATATATGTATGCATCTTGTCATCATATTTGAGTTTCTAGCAATAAATTAGACTTGTTAAAAAATACGATAACCCGTTAACATGACACGAATCGACACGTAATTATACATTAATGGGTTTACTTTTACTAGATTTGGGTCATTAACGGGTTAACACGGTAGACCCGTTAACACTAACGGTTTGGGTTTCAAAATTTACTTGTACCCGTTTTAACCCATTTCTACCCGTTAATACCCGTTAGCACTAATGAGTACTATAGGATCACCCAACCCGTACCCGATAAGAATAACCATTAAAACCCATTATTTCTAAATCCTTTAAGACTAACGGGTACTATAGGGTCACTCAACCTATATCCTATAAGAATTGCAATTAAAAACATTATTTTTAAACTATTAAAGACTAACGGGTATTATAGGGTTACCCAACCGGTTACCCGTTTACACCCAAACTGATTCGTTAATATTAGCAGGTGGTAACGGTTCGGGTCGTGTACCCGTTAATATTAACGGTTCGTGTATGGATTAGGGGTGTTTTGACCCGTAACTCGTAACCTGTAACCCGTACATGACCGTAATTTCATTAATTTGATTATACTCTCATATTCTTATGACTACTGCAACATTTCAGCTAGATTAAGAATTATACATTAAATTTTCAAAATCATTTCGATATAAAATAACTTTGTAATGTTTCCTATGAATAATTACAATTACCACAGATGTGTTTTGGGTTTATTACACAAATCCTCCTTGTATTTTGAAAATTACAATACATTGTGCTCGCATTGGGGTTCCGTCAAAATACCATTCCATGAAATTTGAATAGGTAACAATGACATCGACTCATGTTTGTGGGATTTTCTTTCATTGAAAATTTGCGGTTCTATCACCCAGGAAGCATGCTATATTCTGAGATTGATTCGCATACAAAAGATTTGTAACAAACCAAAAACACAGGGTTGGTCACAATTTGGGGTGGTGAGCATCTAAGTAGTAAGAATATTGTCTAAGAAAAAAAAGTACCACTTTATAATTTTTAGTGAGAATCAGGAATATACCTGAACTAAGAACATTGACCTTGGAGGGATCTTCATGTAATGGCCTAGCTTAAAATCACTGAGAAAGGAGATTGCCTGAGTCATGCTCATATACCCATAGGTCTTGAAGCAGACATTGGCTATAGGTCTTCCTGGATATATTAACCCCATTATGTATTCTGTGATAATATTTAAGCCTGGTGTCTGAAAAGGAAGCCCTGGAATATTAGTCCATGAATAAAACTTATTATTCAAACCTACTACTTGGGCAGTATTTCTCAAGCAAAGGAACTATTAACAAACAAAGGACTATTGAAAACTTTTTAGGTACTTAATACCAACAATTTTACACACCATGGTCAATATGCGATTTGATGAGCTTAGATAATTTGAGAGAAAAGACAAAATATATTGTAACGGCTTACTGGGCCCTTGACCCAATTTGTTATGTGTATCGTGACTTCAGCACCCAAAATTTTGTATAATATTGGCTTGACACCCAAAAGAGCTATAGATGACTGGGAAAAAAGTTCATAGATTATCCTCGAAAAATGTCGTATCAAAGCTTTTATGACTTTTTTTACTGTCAATCTTATATTGTGTGAAACCTTTAACACTATATTAAAGCTTAAAGTGTAAAGATAAACAAATAAAAAACCTGAACCATATTAAATGCATTAAATCTCCTAGGACTATACATTTGTTGCAAAGTCCACTTATGTGTTGCTACAATCATGATTTTTCCGTTGCTAAAATAAACCTGGCATGCTTTTTGTTTCTAAATAACTAAAAATGGGTTCTTTCTGCATATAAACATTAATTTGGAATTCACCTGATTTGTGGTTGCAGTGATAATGCTAATGGGGAGGGTAAAAATGAAAGCAAGGGCAGCAGCACCTAGGAGTCCCCAAAAGGGCAGCTGAACATCCTTTTTAAGGAAGATGGTGAGTGCAAGAGAGACCAGCATTGTGACACCAAGAAGCACGTAAAACCACAGTGATGGTATGTCTGCGTAATTCCTCATCAGTCTGGTGTGAACATCCACCTTTCCTTTTGTAGAAGCACGGTACCGATCATAAATCTCCCTGCAGCATTAGTAGTTTAGTGATGAGAAAACAAAGACCTAAAAAATAAAAAGAAAGGAATTTATTATTAGACGTTTATTTATTCCTATTTAGAGATAATTGTTTAGTAAGTGATATAATTATGGTTTATTAGGCTTATTTAGGGACACTTTAGTATCTATTTTAAATTAGATATATTAATTAGGTGTTCGAATCTTTCTAGAATAAAGTTGTTATTAGGCTAAAAGTAAGTGGTAACCTTCATTATGGAAGAAAACCCTATTCTTGATGATTAATATTCAAAATAATTTTAGCTTCAATTGAGGTTTCTATTCTTGGTTCGGCATCAATTAGTGTCACATGTCATAGAACTAATGCATCGGTTATCAAATAAATGCCCGAGTCATGTCAAATATATTTTCTTCCTTTAAGGGGAAACTGCGAGGGCCAATTTGGAGTTTGAAAAATGAATGTCCGGAGCGACTAAGGTTGCATGCTTGCATTCAAAAGCATAAATAGTTCCAAGAATTTGAATTTTTCTTGATGCCATGTTAGTTGAAATTTACTGCAACTCAACAATTAGGGAGATTTTTTTCGTTTTTTCTTTTTATTGAGAACTAAATGGCTTATCATGAGGTGTTAGTTTATGTATTTGCACACCAATCAAAGGAAAATAAATATTTCATCCATCCCAAATTAATATTTGTTGTTTCAAAGTCAAACTTTTTAAAATAACAATTTACTTTTCAAATTTATCCACCTAAAATTGATGAATACTTTTGAATTCAAGGCATGAGCTTGAAGCATTGGTCAATCGTGAGTATTATTTGGATCGGTAACTTTGTTATCTTAGCTAATTTTATATACTCTATTTAGAAACAATACTACTAATTTGGGAGGGACAATAAAGGTAAGCACGATTATTAATTTGGGATGGAGAAAGTATCAATTTTTTTTCATATCATTGCCTGAGATCATAGCATAAATGTTTTTTCTAAAGGTCTCGAAAAGTCCAAATAACCAAATGAATTCAAACAAACAATATACATCTACAATTTTTCCTGGAGAAGTTTTGGGGAACAATATTAGAAAATCTATCAAATCTCAAGAAACTATAGGCAAAAAAAATTACAAATTTAGAAATCGTAGTAAAGAAAGAAATACATTTTCATTATTGATTATGATCAAATTCTGGGAAAACAAATTAGCAATCAAACTGATTAAAATTTAGAGCCACAAAAAACAAGTGCACATTATGAATGAACCCATAAAGAAGAAATAAAATTTACCTTCCATAGAAGAGGACAACATGAGTAAGTGTAGAAGCAATGGTAGCAAAACCAAACCCATAAGTGAGAGCAAAAAATATGCTCAAGTTAATTCTCCCTTGCTTCTCATACTGCACCATATCTATCTCAAACTTTTTATTCACAATAGCCGAGATGTTATACTCCTGGCCCTGTGCAGTGAACAAGTCCGATGAAAATATGGGAAAGTTTTGAGCATTGTACATGTTAAACCCCCAATAGGATAATGGGATGACTATATATATTATCAAAGCATATCCCACAAAAACATTGGCAATGGCAAAGAATGGAGCAACGAGAGGGCTAAACAAGAATGAAGCTACTACTGTCCAGTCTAGAGTTAAGGCTCCGATTCCTAGGCCGCTAAAACCTGAGCCTATCTGGTGGGCGGTAACTGAGTTGGGGAAGGCCCAGCAGACCCATGAGATGCTTTGTAGTGTTTGAAAAAAGTAGCCCGGGAAGAGAAACCAAAAGAAACTGCAGCACAGTGCGATCACGAAAAATTTTGAACGTGACATGCGGTGACTGTTGTCGTTGGTATCTTCTGCATCTTCTCTCTGGTGCAATGCCCTGTAAAATTCAGGGAAAATTAATCTTCCTCGTTTTACAATTACAAGTTCCTTTGTTTTCCTTCAACTTCATAATTAGGCATTTGACAAACGAGTGGTGTTATGGGTACTAAACAAATCTTTCCCAAATAGCATTAATGGATTGTGCCCTGGCGGGACCCATACCATAAAATATAACACTCAATGCTATTTGGAAGAGGATTTGGGGGAATTGTTTGGAACACAAAGCATTTCCCTTGACAAAATGTAGTCATTAGACCATCTCCTCATTAATTTTGCGCACTCAAAATGCTCAAATACAATTTTAATCCCCCCAAGAGTTGATTTGTTATAAAAAGTCAATAAGTAAAATAGTGCCCCCGCATCAAGTGAAATAATGGGTAAAGAGTGGGAAAAAATAAAAAATATTGAAAAACACTAAAAGAAAAAAAAAGAAAAAAAGGCTTACTTGGCAAGTGAAGTGTCGCAAGAGCCTAGTTTTGACACTTTCGAATTAACAAAATCGATTGCATTTTGTCCGAACAACTTTTGCAAATATGCTCACGGCTCTGGAAATGGTCTTAGTTGCAGCTTGTGGACTAAGCCAGGTGGAGGGCCAAAGCTTTTAAGACGTAAATATTTTATTAGATATATTTAGTATTCTTTAAGAATTTTTATTAGATAATATAGCTAAATCATTTAATATTTTTTTGTGAAATGGATGACCACGTATACGATTTTAACTAGTTTAAAATTTGAGAAACATTTTGCACGCAAACAATTGTGAGAGGTATTATAAATAATTAGGCTTGTAACATAGGATCAGTGAGCCAGATTTTGGGTGGTTCAAGCTCGGCCTGAATTAAATTAAGTCTTCCCGAGTTTTAGTTATGCTCGAAATAAAAATAAATGCCTAGACTCAAGCTCGATTCACATTCTATTACGGGGATCCGACCCAAACTCGATTTTAATTGGTGAAAAAAAAAATAACATTGTTTCGCAAATGCATAATAAACATAAAAATTAAAATTAAAATAAGGAAAAGTAAGAAAATAAAATAAAAATGTATGCAACACTTACTACCAATATAAACCTTAAAAATGAAAAGCATTTTCTAAATCTATTGTCTGAATTCATAAAATATTAAATGAATAATTCATTTGAATAAGATAAATTACACACACACACGTGTGTGTGTGTGAAATAATTTTTAGGTTTCGGCAACATTCAGACTCGTACACATGCATCCCAAGCTCAGCCAAACTTAAAATTTTGCCTCAAATTCATTTAAAGCTCGATCCAAATCTAATGGGCCAAATGTACAGGCTTCGAGGAGGTTACTCAGCTCAAATTACAACACTATAAATAATAATTTATAAGTTACATCAGCATTGAAAATCCATTTATTTGTTTCAAGTAATTCAATGCTTCAGTCATATTTCTTTCTTTTAAAGACTAACCCCTAAAATATTAGTGTGTGTATATATATATATACTAGTGTGAACGGGAGACCACCAACCATGAGGGCCTTCGGCATTTGCTAGGTTGTCCCGTGGTTGAGTCGTGCGTCGACCTTGCTTACAACATGAATGGCAATATTTTGTGTAACTCTGTAGAGACATTTTATGTCCATGTTTTAGTCAACATTAGTGAACATATATTAACTATATGTGTTCAATAGCTATAACCAATGGCTTTGTGGCCTGATGGCATTTCTCCTAGTTTATTAACAGGAGGTCTCAGGTTCAATTTCTCATGGATAAGGTGATCAACCCCTTCTTGTTAATGTGGTGGCACATGTAGAGATTTATCCAGTTCGAAACCCCACTCGACACAATATGTAGCCGCATAGCTGCACCCCCACCCCGTTGAGTAGGCTAGAACAAAATAAAAAAAATAGCTTAACATTATATCAACTAATTTATTAATATGTCATGTGCGGGGTAATATACATTGCTTGTAAACTATAAGTGAAGATGAAGATCTTGTTCTCTCTCGACCAAATATGTCACACAAAAATCACTTATAAATTAAATGTCGAGTAGTTTTAAATGCTAACAAGATTAACATAAAATGTTATTTAATTCTAATTTACAACAAAACTTCAACTCAACAAAGCCTTTTTCCCAATTATTTGGGGTCGGCTACATGAATCCTATTTTTCTATTCCATTATGTCCAGTGCAATATCTTCGGTTAAACCACATGACATCATGTCCGTTTTTATAATATCCCACCAAGTCAATTTAGGCCTACCTCTACCCCTTGTGTTACCATCAATACTAACTAAATCACTCCTCCTTACAGGAGCATCCATTTACAACAATTACTCAAATAAAAAAATTATTTGATACATTTGTTTATATTATTCATTTTAATATATTATTTGAGTTATTTTCTTGTTATTAGTGTTGGACGCTATCCCAATCTACGTACCATTGGTGTTTGGGAATTCTTTCAGTTTTGTATCCACTCTAAACATGTTAGCCATTGATCTCCTTGCCCCTTCCTTAGTTAATGGTCTCCTCAAAAAAAGGAGAACCCTTACAAGTTACCACTACACCAAAATGACAAAATTGTCACCTTTCAGCGGGCCACCTTTGTCAAGGTTATTGACCGTGATAAAAAATACGCGTTTTGTGTCACGGTCATTGACCTTGACACGACCGTGACAAAGAATTGTCACGATCAATGACCGTGACATGTCCGTGACAAATTGACTTGTCACGGTCATTGACCGTGACAATTCTTTAAATAATTGTCACGGTCAATGACCTTGACACGACCTTGACAACTTCTTTAGCAAAAACCCTTACCCCTTCTTTTTTTCCCTCGCGTCGTTCCCTCCCTCTCTCTCTCTCTCTCTCTCTCTCTCTCTCTCTCTCTCTACTTTCAGGTTTATTTCTCTCTCTCTCTTCCATTTATATATATGTTTGTGTGTATATGTGTGTGTGTGTGTATATATATGCGTGTGTGTGTGCGTGTGTGCGTGTGGGGGGGGGGGGCAGGGGGCTGTATTTGGGGGGTGGGGTGTGTGTATGTGGTGAGTGGGGGGGGGGGGGGGGGTGGAGGGAGGTGGGGGTGTGTGTGTATTTGAATTAACCCATGAATTTGTATTTTTGTATATGAATTAACCCATGAATTTATTTTTGTATTGGAATTAACCCATGAATTAACCCATAAATTTATTTTTGTATTTGAATTAACCCATGAATTTGTCAATTTGTTTGTGGGGAGGTGGGGGTGGGGGTGGGGGTGGGGAGGCGGGGTAAGTCAAGGTACCATTGTAATTCTCTTAATATCGTGCAAGTACCATATGAAAGTAGGATTGCCCCTCAGTGTAAATTAGTAAATTAATAATTCTATACGTTAATTGTTAGTTTAATTGATGAAATGACTTAATTGAGTAGATGAATTAAAAGGAGTACGGGATACACATTTGTTGTTGATATTGCTGTTGGATTATTTTGTTTAGTAAATGTTTGGTTGGTTAGTTTTAAAAGTGGCATGACCACTGGATTATTGTACATATGGGGGTGGAAATTTTCAACATTTTTTGAAAATTACTCTGTATATCGAACAATATATATATAGTATGATAATTAAATGAAACATACTTGAAATTAAATATAGTGCGCATCGATACTAGCCTTGTAGTTCTTATGCGTACGCATTGAATAGCCCTTAGACCCGTTCGAGAGTCATTACCCCTGTAATGAGATCTCTCGAATTGTCCCGTTTGGACAGTTTGAGACTATATAATTTATGTATAATATTCTTATTGGCTTACAGTTGTTACTTTTGGAGGAAGTTCTGCAGTCGTATCTTAATGTTCTCTGGGTACATACTAGATTGACAAGTGTGACTGTTATTTCAATTGATCAATTGAAATAACACTCACACCTGCCAATCTACGTCGTGTACTTGGAGAACTACGTGGATATGCTGTCGAATTTTTTTCAAATCGTAACAATGTGCATGAGCTGTTAAGTATATTACAGAAAAATGCAGTCTTGAATGGGATAGGACCACTCACCCTTTAATAGGATAATTAAATGATGGTATAATTAAATAAATCATACTATAAATTTAAGTTTTGTTTACCTTTAATAGGTGTTTAGTTGTGGTAGCTGTGATGGGATATCCGAAATACAAAGAGTGGATGGGTGAGACTAATAAAATGGGGGATGTGTTTCGCAGAGGTGCTAATGAATTTGTGAAATATGCAAAGAGATGTCATAATGATGAAGAATTTCCGTGTCCATGTGCTAGGTGTAAGAATGGTAAGGTGTTTGAATGGAAAACAGTTGAACTACATTTGTTAAGATCAGGTATGCAAGATAGTTATCGATTTTGGAGTTTTCACGGTGAATTGAAAGTTCCTTTTGTCCCCGACCAACCTTCACAACAACCTTCAACAAGTAGAATAGATGTAGAAGGGGACGACGTAGATCATAATATGTTAGAGGATTTAGTCGATGATGCGTACGGAGTTTATGAAGCAGAGGAGAATGCATTTACTGATGATGTAGAAGATTCAAGTGCTCGTGAAGATAACACGATAAAACTTGACGACGACTACCAAAGTTTAAAATTTAAGGCGACCCAATCGTTATACTCTGGCTGTGAGAAACATCAAACAACTTTACATGCCATGATTGGTTTGCACAGTTTGAAGACGCAGTACGGTTTGTCTGGCAATAGCGTGACGGGAATTCTGAAATGAGTGAAGGGCTTATTACCCAAGATGAATACACTACCAAATAGCTATCCTGTTATGAAGAACAGTTTGAAAGGTTTGGGAATGAAGTATAAATCGATTCATGCTTGTGTGTATGACTGCATACTATACCGAAAGGAGTATGAAAATCTCGATCGTTGTCCGGTATGCGATGAACCTAGATATGTCCAATCTACTAGTAAGGAAGGCACAAGCTCAAAAGTCCCTAAAAAAGTACTGAAATATTTTCCCGTTGGGCCTAGATTAAAGCGATTTTTCACAGTACCATGGATTGCAGAGGCGATGACTTGGCATGCTAGGGCAGAAGAAGGGCGTAATATCATGCGTCATCCTATTTATTCTATTGCCTGGCGGAGGATGAATTTTGAGTATCCCGATTTTGCTAAAGAACAACGCAACATTCGTTTGGCTATATCAACAGATGGTTTCAATCCATTTGGAAATCTAAGCACCAATCAGAGTGTATGGCCAGTGATCCTAGCCCCACTCAACCTCCCTCCTTCACAGTGTATGAGACCTGAATTTTCGATGATGGCTTTGTTGATACCTGGGCCAAAGGCACCAAGTGATGACATTGACGTCTACTTGGCTCCTTTGGTAGAAGAATTAAATGAGTTGTGGGAAGAGGGTGTGCAATCATTTGACTCTTTTAGAAAAGAAGAGTTTACGCTGAAAGCTATGTTGATGTGGGCAATTCTTGATTTTCCAGTTTATGGGACATTATCCAGTTGTGTAGTACATGGGTATTTGGGGTGTCCTATTTGTGGAGAGGAGACTGAATCTCTTCGTCTATCCTCTAGCTTAAAAAATGTATACCATTGCCATAGGAGGTTTTTACCCCCAACTCATAGTTTCAGATCTGAGAAAGGTTTCAATTTTTTGTTGGGCGGAGTTGAACATAGGCTATCGCCGAGACAACTTTCGGGTTCAGAACTTAAAAGTAAATCTTCTGAATGTGGCCCTAATATACCAGGTAAGAATCCCAAATTTAAGAATGTCAAGCATAAGAAGACTCCAACTGGGAATGAAACTGAGATAAGAAAGGCATGGTCTCGGAGGTCAATTTTATTTGACTTGCCTTATTGGAAGAATAACCCGGTGCGCCATGTATTGGATGTGATGCATGCAGAGAAGAACTTCGCTGAACATATTGTGGGTACTTGCCTTGGGAGGAGTCATTCGAAGGATGGAGAAAATGCACGAAAAGACCTTAAAACGTTAAAACTTAAACCACAACTATGGTTGAAAGAAGATAATAGGGGAAGGACAATAATTCCCCCTGGTGCGTTTACTTTGACGAGTGGGGAAAGGAAGGTGCTTCTAGACACAATATATAATTTGAAGGGCCCATCTATTTTTTCGTCCAACTTGCAAAGGATTGTGAATTATGCTACTCATGATTTACATTAGTGTAAGTCCCACGATTGGCATGTGATCATGCAATTGGTTCCTCTATTGTTTAAGCACTGTTTCTCCAATCACAAGGATTTGCGTAGGGCTATTATGCAAATTAGTATTACCTTCTCCTTCTTGTGTGAGAAGGTAGTGAATTGAGAACACATAGTGGCCGCAAAATTGGCTGTGATCGAAGCGATTTGTGTATTGGAGAAGTACTTTCCCCCAGCATTCTTTGACATAAGTGTTCACTTGTTGGTACACCTATGTGACGAGGCACTTCTTTGTGGTCCAGTTAAATATCTGTGGATGTATCCGTTTGAAAGATTGATGAAAGTTTTTAAAGATTACGTCAAGAATACGCGATACATTGCAGGATCAATTGCAGAGGAATACATCACCGTGGAGTCATCAATATATACTCGGGAATATATGCCTGACTCGACCAGCGTTGATGACACTGATGAATTCGTCGATGATGGTGGTCATGTGATGGGAAAACGAGTGAAATTAACGAGTTTGCAACATGAATAAGTAGCTCATTATCTATTTGACACACATGAAGATGTCGAAGAATGGAAAAAGTAAGTTTCGATTATTATAATGTTTAACATTATTTTAGATTATTTTATACATGATTAATTTTGTAATATGCAGAAAATATGAAGCTTGTTAGAACAATAAAAGACGAAAAATAATGGTACAATCAGACAGCGAATTTAGGCTGTGGTTGACACAAGAGGTAATTATAATGAAAATAGTCGTTATATAACGTTACATTACACTCAAATTTTACCACTAATATAATTAATTTATCTACATTCTCAGCTCCTAAAGACGGGTGATGCGACATCAAGGCTTGCTCGTCTAGCCACTGGATCCTTGTTCGTGGTACAAGAGTACAAAAAGTATCGATTCAACGGTTACATTTTCGGGGCTAAAGTGTACGAGGAAAGTACAAATGTACAGAACTCGAGAATTTCATACAAAGCTCTTATTATCTTTCGAGCGAGCGCAAAAGATAAAAACCTCGTTGAAGCTGAAATGACTTACTATGGTGTAATCCAAAATATATTTGAATTGGATTATATAAGCTTCAAAGAGGTTGTATTTTACTGTGACTGGGTAAGAGTTGAGGATACAAATGCTTGTAAAGTTGATCCTCCCACCAATTTGATCATGGTTGACTTGTCCAAGTTGAAGAGCAACGACCACGTGAGCGATGAGCCGTTTGTTTGTGCATTTCAAAAGGTTAAGCAAGTGTTTTATTCGGAGTATATCAACAACGAGCCGTGGTCAATTGTCCAACACGCTCCAAGGCGTCTAAATAGTAGTGTGGATGACTTGGCTGCTCCTACCGAATATCAATCCATTTTTTATGATAACCCGAATTTAAAACAATTTTTTAATTTGTAATAAATATTTCAATTTGTACTGAAACATCCATTTTTAATGCTTTTAATTGATTTGCACTTTATCGTTTTCACTCTTGTGTGGTGTGCGTGTGTGGAGAGGAGATTAATACATAAATATTCTAACTACATCTAAGTTTTCTTTATACTAATCCATGGATATATGCTTCTTACCTTTAATAGGTGATTAGTACATAGTTATTTGTGGTGTCCTATTTGTGGAGAGGAGACTGAATCTCTTCGTCTATCCGAACACTAAGAAATGCCATAATCCTATGGAGTATGTTCTGCAAATTCCTCCCAACCGTTATGTAGCCAAACATCACCGGTTGAAGTTGTCAATTCCACTTTCCATACCCCACCACTTGGAACCTCTAGCAAAACATGGGAAACCATTGAAAGGTGGAATTGACAACTTCAACTGCTGATTTTTTGCTACACAACGGTTGAAAGGAATTTGCAGCGCATAACTCCATAGGATTATGGCATTTCTTAGTGTTTAGATATGAAGAGAATTATATTTGACACGATTGCCCGGGGTACATTAGTTGGAAGAAGGTGCCATATGAGCTCAAGTTAGCTGTTTGGGTGACACTACAGGTAATGTATTTATATTTATATGTCAATTTCGATTTCGATTTCAATTTCGATTTATATTTATCTATATTTGCGGGACGGATACTAATTTTACTTTATTTCAATTCAGAGGACAGGGAGTGGCCCTGAGGGTAGGCCACATATGCTCGATAGTTATGTGGCTATTCGGACGAGAAGGGAAGGATAAGGAGGTGTCCCCGAGCGTCGCGGTACAAAATCTCTTTTCCAACTAAATAGTTTGTAAATTTGAGATAATTGATGGTGATGTTGTTTCTTCTTAAATAGTTTCTATTTTGAATATATACTTGCATTATCTTTAATTTGTTTGGATATATGATGTTTGAACAGGTACAACGTTGCTATAACAGGTACAAATATACTGTTGGGCAGTGGCAGTGGCCATACCGCCCAGCAGATTTTTTTTAAATTCTGCCCAGAATTGCCACGGTCATTGACCGTGACAATTTTTTTAAAAGGTGACAAGACTTTGTCACGGTTATTAACCGTGACAAAACGTGTCACGGTCATGGCCTGTGACACGACCATGACAATTCTAACAAACTTGTTAAGGTCAATGACCGTGACACGTCCGTGACAAAAAAAGTTGTCTCGCCCAGTATTGTCACGGTCATTGACCTTGACAAGTACAACTTGTCAAGGTCAATGACCGTGACAATATGGCAGATTTGGTGTAGTGTACAAATTCGACATTGGCCTCTAATAGAATTTTAAAACGAAACACCAAAAAGGAACTTATGTGGAAACAAGATTGTAATATTAAGATATGTTTTTATGAAAGCTTGGAAATACTTTTCTCTCCCTGAATTTAAGATATTTATATCGATTTTTTTTGAATTTAGGTTAAATTTAACTAACTCGACCTTTTAAAAACCTCGAAACAAAGAAGGATAATAGAAGGCCATTTTTCCCTAATATATAATCCATTGTTTTTCCTAGCTTTATATTTGAGAAACCAATTTACATCAAAATGAAATCCATCTTATTTAGGCTTAAACAATAATTTAGTCTACTTCCTAGGGTTGTAAATGATATTTGATAATTCGAATTCGTCCGATCTTCAAATATGTTTTTGATGGTGTTTATTTGAATAGTAATCTGAAAGAGTGGATTCGGATAACACTTTTAAAAGCTCGAGAAAATGAATATGGGTTCAAATATTAAGGCATTTGTCACATATAATCCGTATTGAAGCAAACCATTCTTATTTAGGGATATTTGTCCTAATATTTGTATTATTATTATTATTATTATTATTATTATTATATATATATATATATATATATATATATATATATATATATATATATATATATGAAAATTATTTAATGTGTAAAACGATATGAAAATTTTATCCCTTCATCTCATGTATTTACTACCATCTTACACTTTTTGCCTCTTACATTGGTCGATGTTTTACTTTAGACATTATCCTTTTTGTTGACATATAAGCAACCGTGTTGCCAATGTTGTGTAGTAGAGACAAATTAAATTATTATAATACTTATGAGTCTTTTTTCATTTATGTGTTCAATAAAGTGGGTTTTCAAGTTTTTATTGGCCTGATATGATCTGATTAAGTCAATAAAGGGTCACTTAATATGCCTTAATGTCAGCACTAGTTTTTAAGCCTCCTAAAATTCGATTCTCCACTTCTTCCATAATCATACATAATAAAATATTGTATCTTATTTAGAATTATGTGTAGAAAATGTAATTAATAAAAATTTACAAATGGTTAAATTCGATGATAGATAAGCACAATGTAGTGTATAATAAATAATGTAAACATATACATATATTGTTTGAATTCGAGAAATCTGAAAAAATGCGAATAAGTATAAATGTGCATAGTATTTGGGCAGATACAAAGTGGGTCCAATTAAAATGATGAACACTAACTTTCTTACTCAAAGGTACGCATTAAAGTTATCGCATTTATATAGTAAAATAACACATTCTCACATGAAGCCAAACATAAACTCAAAACTAAAAATTTGTCAAAAAAAAAAAACTCATAACTGAAAATATATAAACTTAAAAATAAAAAATAGTTAGGCCCCTTTTGGTTATATATTTAGAAAAATCGATTAAAAACGATTTTGTAATCTAATTTTTTATATTTTTAAATATTAGTGTGCGTTTGGTAAACATGTGTATATATATTATACATATATGTGTATATATAATCTCTCTCTCTCTCTCTCTCTCTCTCTCTCTCTCTCCCTATATATATATATATATATATATAGGGTCCCTCCATTCCCACTCCAAAACCATCTAACCCCACTCCACCTTTACACCAAATGACTATAATAAAAATGTTTTTTTTACACCTTTACACCAAATGACTATATATATATACATGATACATAAATTTATATATGTATATTACATGTTCATGTATAAATGCACAAAAATATAGAGAATTAACGATCCCAAATTAAAAAATGAAAAACACTCTTTTCTTATTTTCTAAAAATTGTATTTAGACTTGGAAATGTTATAATGCAATATTTAAAAATATGTCTCCGAAATGCATAAGAATTGCTCTCACTTGTTTAAACATGAAATACATAAATAAACATACCGAAATAGAGAGATCTGGACAAGAGTGTTCGGCCACCACATATGTGCCGGTTCAACTACATACTTCCTTAAGAGACCAGCCCATCCATATCCCAAAACCTGCCAACCACAACAAAATTGAGATAGCTGAGCCATTGCTTAACTTAATTAAATGATCATAAACAAAACCATAACCATTTTGCTCTCATTGTGTGGTTGATTTTTTACTCGATTATACGTTCAAAGAAAACTTTCGACCTTTTTTTTCTCTAGTAAACCATGAATATGAAAAAAGTGAAGCCACATCTCATTGAAAAATTTAAAGGCATTTAACACGAACAATAGTTTAAAATGACAACTAGAAAATTAAGGGAATTTTGTCATTGCCAATAGATACGTTAACACCAGTTCACATCAATAATGGTGATGATATGAGAAAAAGACGTGTAGTTTGTTATTACTACGAACATAATATCTCATAATAAAAGGGGTTAATTACATCTACCCTGAACTTCACCACTCAAACTTTTAATTTTTGTACTTGACTCCCTCAACTTTTAACCAGACTTCAAGTAACCTCCTGGACAAAAAATTGATCATGTGCATGACACATGAGGGTATTTTGTGAATAAATTAAGGGTAAAAAGGTAAAAATACCAAAACCCTATACCTCTTTCTCTCTCTCCACACCCTCACCCACCATCACCGCCAACCCTCCACCACATCTGACCAAAAACTCATGTTCCATCTCCGGCCATAACCTCCCACACTACAACCTCCACCGAAAGAACCCCAGAATCCTCAACTGTAAACCCAAAATCCATTAAGAAAACCCAACCCTTCTCTCTCTCTAGATTTCTTTTACAATGGTTTTAAATGGTGGATAATGGATTAGATGGTGGAGAACTGAGATTCCGCAAGGGCAGAGCTTAAAGAATGGTCGTCAATGGCACTTTTGGATCGGAGGAGAGAAAAGGAGGATGCGATGGAAACAAAGAGGTCATTCGTGGTTCTCACAAGGGTAAGCTTGGTTTAGATTTGTTTTTTTGCCTAGATTTTTTAATCTCTCATTTTTTTATTCTTTCAAATTATGGTTAAATTTGATTTAATCTGTAAATTTTTAAACTTTAAAAAAATGATTGTTTGGTGGAGTTTTTTCGATTTCAAATTCTATTTTTTTCAAAATAATAAATTCATTTTTTTTTGTCTAGATTTTTTAATTTTTTCAACTTTTTTCCCTGTACTTTTAAATATATTTTGTGCAATTTCCAATTTTTATTTGTCATTTCCATTTTTAGTTTTTCTAGATTTTTATAGTAGTTTAAACTATTTCCCAGAATTTTCAATTATTTTTTGGTAATAATTTTAGAACACTTTTAAATATATTTTATTTAATTTCCCAATGTTTACTTTCATTTACACACTAACCAAATGTTTTAGATTTTTTTGTTCTTTTTTACCCCATAATGTCAAAAAAATTATTCAATTTTTCACATATTTTTGATAAACTTTTATTGTTTTTTGTTGTTTTTCGTTTAACTTTTGGATTTATAATATTTCTTGTCAAAAATTATAAAAAAAAATTGTCATTTTTCAGTTTTATTAAATGTTTTTATGTATTTTCATGTTTTACATATATATTTAGCATTTTCGTGTTTTTTAAATGTTATTCTTTAAGTTTCAAAAATTTTAAATATATACTCGTATTTTTCAAAATTTTGAAATAGTTTTTTAGTATTTTCTTAATTTGTCAAATGTTTTTCTATAATTTTCTAAATGGTTTTTTAAAAAAATCGGTTAGGACGAAAATGTCGTCATATGCCTTGCACAGGATCCATTTTTTGTCCAGAAAGTTAATAGAGTTAATGGTAGGGGGTTACTTGATGTCCTGTTGGAAGTTCAGAGGGGGTTAAGTACAGAAGCTGAAAGTTCGGGTGATGAAGTGAAAGGGGGTCGGTGTAATTAATCCTAAAAAAATTTCGATTTTAGACTTTAATATAAATTAATCAGTTTATTAGAGTTTAATACATTTTTCGTTGCTAAATGACATTTTTCGTCGCCAAATGACATCAAATGTCACTTTTAGTGGCCAAATTTTTACATTTAGTGATGAAAAATATACTAAAGTCTAATAAGCTAATTATGTTGTATTAAAGTTTAAAATTAAAAATTAGTAATACATCAAAGTCAATAAAAATATATGTATTTATCATGAAAAGTTTTATTGAGCCTTTTCAATTCAAGGTTTAAAATTTATTTTCTTACTAAAGTAAGAATTTTACTTATAAACTAGGGTGGAATAAATCAAATACTACCGTCCACTCATTTTTACTTGTAATGGTTGAGAATGAGCACCATCGTGTTTGTTTCAATCGGATAGCATATGAATCACTAATAATTTATCGATTATTTACGAGTTTAGGCGAATTGATACATGGTTTCCTACTCATATATACTAAGGATTTGTAATTAAAAATTTTGAATTAAAAAACACATCGGAGATGAATCCGACCCAAACCAAATTCAACTCGTGAATCCACTTCTAGCCTCTATATTTGATCGTAACCCATTACCGATCCTATCGAATCCGCCTACACCTCATTAGCCGGCGTCCTAATAAACCGACGCTCCATACTATAAATCTCTCCTGAATCTCCCTCAAATGACATTAGTGGATTATGACTTGACGGAATCCATACCACAAGATATAACACTTAATGTTATTTGAAGTAGAATTTAGAGGAATTGTTTGGGACGCATTTCCCTTTATTTATATTGTAGTTGCACAACCACCATATTCTTATATTATACCAATAGTAATCTTCAAGGGTTGTATAGGAGCTCAAGAACAAACCTGGGTAGTAATGATGAGAATCCAAGAGGCCATGAATGAAATTCCCCTGCCATAAAATGCTTTAATGATGGTCACAATCCCAACAGCGTAAGCCGACCCATTCCCAAAAGCACTCCCAGCGTTGGCAAATATGGAGATGAGCACGTGCTCCTTCATGTTAAACGGACTCGGGTTAAGAGAAAACTTTCTAGACCCAAACCCGGGTAAGTGGAACTTGGTGCTGGGGAGTACAGCAGCCATGAACCGTCCGATGGGGAGTGTTGCCACCTGGACGGTGATCTGGGTGATCACCAGTGGCTCTCTCCGGTATGAGAAGAACTGGTTCAAGAAAGAGAGCAGCACACATGAGAGTAGGCCGAGGACCCACATCCGAAAGGTCCATACTGGTAGGGTCGGGTCATCGGTATTTTCCACTGTTAACTGGACTTCCTCGATAGGAGATATTTCGTCTTTGTTTATATCGTTATCATCCAATTCATTGTTGTTTATTGGACCCTCTATTTCTACACTTCCCATTTGGAGGGGAGGGGAGACAGAAACACAACACAAGAGCTGGTCTATAAGTTTTGGTGATACGATACCAGTTTGGTTATATATACGAGGGTTTGTTTTTCTTTTTGTCATTAGTCTCACTTTCTTAACACTAAAGTACACTGTTCAACAAAATAAACAAAGTGGCTATACGTAGTTTTATATATTTTTTGTAAACTGAGTTTATGGTGTTTTGGTAATTTACTTCACTTATTTAAGATGAAGACAATGAAGATTCATCTTGGGAAGACCGATTGAAATGTAGGCCGGAGAGCAGCTGGAGCGGATAGTTAGAGAATAACATATTTGTCCTCTTACAAATTAATATTTTAATCAATAAAGTTGTTAGATTAAGTATATGCGATTTCATATGTTTTTATTTTTCGCAGTTTTAGTGGGCATGGTTTATTAAGCAGTAACCGGGATTTAAAATTTAAAATAAGATTTATATATAAAAATAAGATTTTAAGTGGAATTTGAATCGGGATTTAAAATTTAAAAGTTATAACTTTTTATATAAAAATTGGGGGAGGATCTGGCCTAAGGAGAAAAAAAATCGATCGCCCGATCGAGCTGAATTTTTTACAACTTCGCCTCGTCATCAGCTACAACATATCAAAATTTAGTTAATTCTGATGGTCTGATTGTCCGTAATGTATATTTTAATGTTTGTGTTTGATTATGACTCTTTCTTTAAATCCTTTATATAATAGACAGGTTTAGACTTTTTAAAATACTTTTAACCCTTCTAAAAAAGTATTAGCCTCCCAAATTAGTATCTCCTCTCATCTAGAAAACCTAAACCCTATTTAACACAACTTTCAACCCACGTCTTGAAGATCTAAATCAAGTTTTCTCAAAATCGTCCAAGAACGCGTCTTTATTATTTTCTCGAGAGGAAGGCAACCGTGCAGTTGGATTCTTTGAAAGACTTTTTACATGCATGAATACTTCAATTGTTACCATTTAGTATTATGCGTTTTGAATGTTGCCTAAACACTAATAATTATAATTTTCTTAAAATATATTAGAGAGACTAATTAGGAAAAGTGAAACTAAATTTAGGGACTGTTTTTATTCAAATATTTAATACGAATTAAGAGTCAAAACCCTTTCATGCTTAGATTAGAGGTTGGTATTTTGTTAGAATTTATGGCGTTAGCATATAGAACAAATCGTAGGAATGTTATTAATTGATTTTGTCATGAAAAAAAACACGTTAATTATGTGCATCTTGTATAATAAAGATTTATTGTTATATGTTTTCAAAAATATGCATGTGGATATAAATCTGATAAATTGACGAGAAAACGAATTGCCTAATTAATATTAATTAAACGGACATAAATTGGATAAATAGTGATCTTGCGATGAATTTAAAGAATTGTTGTGATAAGTTGAAAATAACTCATTTGTGATTCGTTATGTTGTTAAAAATTTACATCGTGGAGACGACAGGATTGTTGGGATAGTTAGTGATCTCACCTTATTTTAGGTTGTTTGCTAGGTATGGAACTAGTAGGTAGGCCTTAGTTGTTGGTAACACTTTTTAGGTATGGAACTAGTTAGTGTAGATTTTTAAGGAGGGACGTCTCCGGGGTGGGGCTGATTTTTATGTTGTTCCCGTTGGATCGTTACCCTAGGTACGAGGCTAGATAGTGATTTTGATAGGTATTCTTTCCTAAATGATATATTAGGATATATTTTAGTTTTGAACAAGGTTCTAAAAGGCGCGAGGCGTGGTCGAGGCGTAGAGATCAAGCCTCAAGCCTTAGGAGCCTAGGCGCGCCTAGGCGTAAAAAGGCGTTTTTACTTTTTTTATTATTTTAATTATTCTAAGGCTAGTAATATAATAAAATAATACATACCTTGAATTTTGAAAATATATCCATATGTTTGGTAGCCATCTTTCTCATATTCATGCTCCATAACCAATATTTGTCAACTAATCCTTTGTTTTTTTTAAAAATTGTGCCTTAAGCCTTTTACCAAGAATAAGGCGTAATAAGGCGTGGGCGATGCGTTTCTCTCAAGCCTCAAGCCTAGGCGGGCCTTTTAGATTACAGGTTTTGAAGAACTCTAGGTATGGGACTAGGGGTGGTTTGAGGATTTATGCTCGATTAAAGGGTAGGGCAAATAGAAAAGATGATAACTTGAGAAAATTGAGAATTAATGCGTAAGATAATAAACGGGTATTAAAATGAATTTGCATCGTTAATATGTGCAGGGCCAACAATAAGGGACGAACTGGCTATAGCAACGTAGGTGTGTTGGCGTCATCAACATTTGCAGGGCTAATAGAATACGTGCGAACTGTCTATAGTGATGCGTCGTGCGTGGAACTGAACCTCACTAATATGTGTAGGGATGACAGAATACTGGCGAACTGGCTATAGTGAGGAGATTGTGTGTAGTTTATAGAATTGGTTGCATTAGTAATATGTGCAGGACTTGTAAAGGAGTGAACTGGCTATGCTGGTGTCGCATGAATAAAATCGAGTATAATTAATTTAATTAAATTATGGAAATGGAATTAATAGCTGTAAAAATTTATGGTGAAATGGAATAATTAGACTTAAACAATTGGGGTGGCTTAGTTGTGGATAGATGGTAGTAATTTATTTTTACTCGCATGTAATATATATATATATATATATATATATATATATATATATATCGTTTAATTTAAAATACTCTATTGTGATGTTTATCGTGTATAATGCTATTGTCTAGGTTTACGGACCCTAATTAGGAGGAGTAGCTAGTATTCATGCGGTGGGCTCTGACTCATTGCGTTGACTAACATTTCAAGAATAGTGCTGGAGTAGCTGCACATGAGTGATTGGAGATATTTTTAGGAGTACAGTTGGAGATTTATTTATCTGTTTTAGTAGTTTAGATTTACTTTCCTTTTCGTCATCTTTATTATGAGACTTTTATTTATGGATTTGGTGGGTCAATCAGTTCCACAGTTGTTTATGGATTCAATTAGATATATACATTTGGATTATTTCATTGGAGTTTATATTTATTTGGAGTTGATTTTATTTTGGGAGATAGCATGGTGATGGATTTTATTATTGCTTGAATGATTATATTTATTGAATAAATTTGATTATTATATTGTGACAATTTTTCAAATGTCTCATATATCTGTCACATGATGAGAATGATAACTTATTTAATGACGCCCAATGTAGTTTTGCCGGGGCGGTTGGCTACCTCGCTTGTCATGTAACACCCCCGTTAAATTCTGGCGTCGGCCGCCACCAAAATTAAGCCGGATGTTAATAAATTAAATATCATCCTTAGCATGTGATTGATGTGAGACATATTAATTTTAATCCACAAGATGAATATTTTAAATCAATCCCAAATATTTAGAACATCCAACTATTTTATCACTAAAGTGCGATATAAAGTCTATCGCATGAAATCTCCAAGTCTCTCAATTATTACAATAAATCAAACCAAACTGAAATTTTAAGACAACTTTGGAACCAAAAGGCCAAACAAAAACCCAAATATAGTCTCATAATAAATACGACTGAATAGGAGAATAAATAAACTACTAAACAATTATATAGCTCCAGCTTCACTTCCAAAGGATCTCCAAAATTTTCTATGCAGTTACTCAAATTAAATCCCTGAAAACATTAGTCAACGCATGTGTCAGAGCCAATGCCCTGAGCATGAATACCGGCTACTCCTTTCAATTAGGGTACTTGAACCCAGATAATAGTGCTATATATATTGACCATAACAATAAAATATTTTAATTAAAAGAAAGTCTATAATCCTTAACAATTAAATTTCTAAGTACCCGCAAGGTTTAAATGTGCCACACCAATAATATTTTAAATTATCCCAAGTCCCACGATGTTAATGTGTTTGAATTAACGAGGATGAATTGTTCTCACTTTGTTATTAGGTATAGCGGTCATCACGCCACGGGTGATTTACACCAAAATGACATTAATATTACCATATCCATCCCCTTGTCAAGTCCGCCGTCTGATCCATTTTTTACTACGACTCTCGCGATATGACAAGGTTCCACACACACACACATCCCCTTATCAAGTCCGTCGTCTGATCCTTTTTTATCCTGCGATCCTTGCAATATGACAAGGTTTCATACATGACACGACATAAATCGTCCTCTGACCCGGTTAAACTGTCGGCCCTGGACACATTATGTCGCCAACAATTTTAATACCAGTTTTAGTCTTGCGGTATTAATTTTCCAAAATTTCTCATACTAGTTATTCACATAAACTTTTCCCACCCTTAAAAGCGATGTGAAAATCCTCAAAATATTCCTTAGTCCCAACTAAAAGTTTCCAAAACACAATTTCATCCCATCATTAATAAATGATGATTACAACAATTTTATTTCACGTAGATATCAGTCCTAGGTTATCACAACGGTAAATATAGAGAATTTGCCCTTACCCCAATTTATATAACCCGCATAGATTTATATTAATTAGTCCCATATCTAATTAGTATAAATTGTAACTAAGGCCCACTTACTAGTCTCATACCTAACAAGTGTATTATAACAAAGGATGAAAACCAATTATCTAAAATACTAACGTTCTCGAAATATTCAATATTATAATATTTCATATTTGACATGATCAACAATTTATGATAATATTCTCAACAACACTAAATTCCCAATAAATGATTTTTAATCTAAATATGGGGAAATTAAGAACACGTAATTATTATGATTTTTCCGAATCATTTTTAATCGCAAGTTCCATAATAGCTATTTATTTTCTAGCACAAGTAATTTAATTAATTTAGGAATTTTTTTTTCATAAACATCCAAATTAAATTACTAAGGGATCCTCTACATGTATATGCCCACAATATCACTAACGAAGTAAATACAATACAAATAACAACAAAATTATAATTATTTGGTATTATTAATTATTTTCACAAAATAGCCCCGTAATTAATTTCTTCAATATATTAGGTTCTTAATTTATTTTAGAATACGTGAGTTTTAATGCAGGCTATAATCAAGACACATAACACTAAAGGAAAAGAATAGGATAAACATGTCTGTGATTAAATGTAGAAATTGACTAGAGATTCGGGTTCCTCTTGAAAAGTTGAGCAAAAACTTGAACCAACTTGTGAAAAATTTGTTTAAGCTTCCAAAGTTGAGCTTGAAAGTGGTTTTAATGGTGATTTATGGTAGTTCAAGGGGTGATCACAAATTTGGGATTTACTATTGGTTTGTGAGAGCTTAAGTGAGTGGGAGAGATGGCAAAAATCTGTTTGCTTTCATTAGTTTATTCATTAATTAACTCCAAAAATCTTACACCCATCCAATCTTGGTGAGGGTATTCAAAGGGGTTGGTGAGGGAAGTATAGACTAGGGGTTGAATCAATGAATGGCTTAGGATTAAGCCAAAATAAAAAATAAAATCCCAAATTTATTAATATTTTTATTATTTTTACAACTGAAAATAGCTCCAAAATAGGTATAAATGTTGTTTTTTGAAGATGTCGAAGAAGAGAAAGTTGCTCAAAATTAAATTTTAAGTTGATCTGGAATTTTTCAGAATTTTCTGAGCACTTTTAGTTTTTGACGAAAAATAATAATATTTTATTTATTTATTCATTTTTTTTACTTTTGACCTCATGGCACTCTTAGGCCTATTTTTAGCATCCAATAAATATGGTGAAATTATTTTTAATCCCAAAAAAACGTCCTACAAAAATCACAGAAGTTCGTGTCCTGCGGGGCACATGCTAACAAAAGTCGCATTATATGAGCCATGACCGTATCACAATCACTCCTTGGAATTTTTGCATCAAACTTAACCAACATATTTATTTAATCAAAATAATTAAATTCAAAATTTTTATTTTTCTCGAATATTCCAATTTTATTTAAAAATATCCATTTAAAAATTCGGATTGTTACAGGATGCGCGGGGTGTTACATATTGATGACTCCATCGCATTAAATGCATTCAGCAACTGTTTTACACCACCTGCAAAAACTTTTGCCAATACTCCACCTTCTTGTTGACGTCGTCGGACCTCAGAGACACCATCTATTTCCAAGATTATAATGTGTGTGTGTGTGTGTGTATATATATATATATATATATATATATATATATATATAAGGCTGGAGAACGGTTGAAGACACGTTTAAAATCATCATGTTCCCAAGGAACCAAGAGTGTTAGCTTATTCAAGTGTTTTTCTCATTGTTTAATACACTCTCAACCCACTGTTGTGTGCTTAAAACCATAGTTTGGGCCACATTCAGCTATTTTACATATTGTATTCCTTGTTGAGCCCTAAGTCAGTACTCTGAAATTCCTAGATAAGTCAATTAGTTACTTTCTAAGGTCATTTGGATTGTTAACAAATGCTGCAAGGACCTCAAACTCTCTTGGTCAAATCCCAAGAAGTCTCTTAGATTGTAATAATTATTTTATGATCTAATAAACTATACAACACTCTTTGACAATGGGCATAGAATCCTTAAACGAGGTTTTAACCATTTCAAATATGTGTCCTACACTTTGACACTTCTCATCTCTAACACGACTGAGGTCCTGAGAATGGCACATGTTGGGTCTGAGGTCACTTATGATTTCAATACCCACTGGAGGACTTGCCTCTTAATAATTAATGTTAAATTCTAACTATTTTTCAGAATGAAGAGGTAAAAACAAACACCATTATTACCTCTTAATACTGAGTAAAACTCAAGCATTAATTGGTAAAAACAAATGCCCTCGTAGTTACAAAGAAATAACGCTAAAAATATTGTTTATTAATTAATTATTTTCCCATGCTCTATATAAGATATTAGAGACAATATTTCATTTATTTTCTAACTATTAAAAGAAATAGTATGCAACATCCACATTGCATGACCATGTTAATTTTTGCTACCAATTTAATAGATATTATAGGTTGATAAAAATAAATTTGATAAATTTAATTAAAAAACTTAATTATTGGATAATTAATAATATTAATCTTTAAACTAAGAAATAGTTCAAATATCTAAGAGGGCAAGGGTAAATTTCATGTATAGTTCATATGTATAGTTAAAATATGAAAAATAATAATAATATAGTAACCAAATATAACGCTATTATTCAAATCAAAAGAAAAATATATATAACCAAACTTAATTTTATATATTGGTGTAAGTGTCGTCTATCACTAGTGTTTATGCTATATTTTTTATAGGTTTTTATGGTATAGTCCCTTGACTGAACATTTTAGACTTTTTAGACGGGTCAAACAAATTTTAAATGATTAGGTCCATACAAATACCTTTTACGACATTTCATTCATTTGTTATAATTGACCTAATCAGCGATTGGCAGCATTTCCCATAAGCAAGGATCTTCTCTTTCTTCCTTCCGCTTATGTCAAACAGGTTTGTTCTCTCCCATAACTTAGGATCTTATGATTTATTTTCGGTTCTGTTCAACCAGCTTTATTCTCTCAAAGAAAGAAGTTATCATTTTGTTCGAAGAAATCAATTCTTTTCGCTTTGTTTAACCTAGATTATTCTTTGTATTAATTCGATCATTTGTAAGTTCATACCTGCTATGAAGAACTATTTTACATGTCGATCAATTAAAATAGGTTGATGTTTTTCCTTTGCATTAATTCGATTATTTGTAATTTTATACTTGTTATGAAGAAATGTTTTGCATGTCGATCAATTAAAATAAGTTGATATATTTATTTTCACTTTATCAAATCATTGTAATTGTGTAAATCATGTGTTGACTTAACTCTAATATTGAATGAATGATTTGATTGCTTGTTTTTATAAATTTAGCTTAACTTTATATGAATATATTTTGACTTTGTGTTTTGATTTCGTAACATGTTGTGTATGTATATGTTTTGATTGTGTGTTCCTATGTGTGTGTACTTTATGTATATACGTGTTGTTTATGTGTATACCTCAAATGATCATTGCAGTAAAGTACACGTGAATGTTGGACTTGATTAATTCTGATTTTTTCTTTTAACATTAATTTTACATAATATTAATGTGTGTTTACTTTGTTACTTTTCACTTATTACTTAATAGACTTGTCATATATTAGATGGGCATGTGTTTGTGCATCTGCGCCAACGACATTGACCAATCTTAATATTTTACAATAGTAAAGTACTTTGTATATACATGAGCAGAAACTTACAGTAAAGTATATGCAATTTGATCTAAAGTACACGTGATTTTATAATGATTAATTCTCAGTTGTTTGTTGAGATCAATTCTTCATAATGTTAATGTGCATTTACTTTGTTATTATTGACTCATGCTTAATAGATTAGTCATGTCTTTATTGGAAGGCACCAGCGACATTAATTAAGCTTAAGCTTTAACAAAACCATTTTTTTAGTTTTAATTTAATGCAGGTGATAATGGAAAGTTGTCGGATTGTCCGGTGTTGTTATTTGGATAATATGGCTTGCATTGAATTTTTTTAAGACAGCTCATTAGATTTCATATCCAATGAGTTATGTAACAGGTGTATGGATTTGAAAGCTAGATCTTTTTCATTGAAGTACGACTTTAGTGATGAAAGTCGATTCATGTTGGTCTGTGATAAAGATGTTCACTGTATGTTGTGGTCTCAAGTGATTCTCAAAGCTGATGATGTCATTAATTCAACAGCTTTGGCAAGTAGTACATTTCATAAAATGGTTGAATGCACATATAGAATTCGTGAAACAATTGACCGCAATTATACAAGTTGTGGGAGGGTTAAATGCAGTGGTACAAGTAGAGAAAGGGTAGACTATATATCATCTTCTACTGAGATTGATATTAGTAGTGGAGTTGAAAATAATGTTTATATTGGAGGTGTGGAGCCAAGTACGTCGAAAGTTTATCTCTCTAATTATTGGAAGACATATATTAGTCATGAAGAGTAGTGTTTCAAAGGAGGTGTGGTTGAGTTTTGTGATATGTTGCGAAAGTATGCTGTTGAGGTTGGTTTCAAGTATATATATTTGAAGAATGATAAAAGTCAGGTGACAGCAAAGTGTTCTAAAAGGAGTACAGAGAATTGCATATAGTGAGCTCATGCTTCATTATCAATAGTAAATGGTTACTTTTATATACAAAGTCGAAAGAATTAGCATATTTGCAGGGGTGTATATCGTAGTCCATCAAGCAGAATAACGAAATCCAAATTGGTTTCGACATTGCTTGCTGATGAGATAAGGGATGAACCATTGATGAGACCAATTGATGTAGTTTGAGATATGAAGAAAAGCCACGGTCTTGATATAGATTATCATCATGCATAGTGTGGCGAAGGGATGGTTGCTGCTGAGTTGCATAATGATGAGAAAGTTTTCAATGCATTAATGAATTATTATAGGGAACTTCTATTCCAGTATAATCCAGGATGACATTGCATTCTTAAAGTCGAACCGGAGAGAAAATTATTCAAAAGAATTTTTGTAATGTTTGTAGGATCCATTGATGGATTTCACTACTGCAGGCATGTTTTGTTTCTTGATGATACCTTTTTGAAGAGCATGTACCGTGGAACGATTTTGTCGACAGCAAAAAGGGATGGGAACAATGGTAAATGTGAAGCATTGAAGTTTAATTTACAATATTATGCCTTTATTTTAGAATCCTTTGTATGTTCTTTCAACAGAATATAAAGTACACGCATGACATTTATAAAGTACACGTGAGTATATGCGTGTACATTATGTATTACGTGTGTACTTTGACGTCTGTTTTTATTATTTGCATAGAATACCAAAGTACACGCATTAGATAAAACAATACATATGAATTTATATTCTATGTCACGTGTACTTTGTAATGTCATGCTTTTACTTTAGGATTCCTTGTTTGTTTGGACCAACAGTGCAAAGTACACGCATATCATTGCAAAGTACACATGAAATCATGTTTACACTTTGTGTACTTTGTAATATTTTGCATGTACTTTGTTATTCTTTATTTGGTATAGTCAAATGAAATAATAAATTACACCCATATATATTAAAGTACGAGCATAATATGTTTGTACTTTACATTTGTGTATCCTATCAATACAAATATATTTATTCCACTTGTATAGCCTATGTGTTTATTGGTCCGCGCCAGCGGCACCATTTTTGGAGTTCATCATAGATACTGTATATACTGATATATTTCATTATAATTTCAGGTCTTTATCCTCTTGCATATGTAGTTGTTGATTCAAAGACGGAGTATAATTGGATCTGGTTTCTCATTAATTTGCATGATAAAATAGCTCATTAAGATTGAAACATCACATTCATATCCGATCGGAACAATGGTCTTATTGAAGGTCTTTCTAAGGTTTTTCCAATGTCTGCACATTCCTACTGTATACATCATTTACAAGAAAATATAGAGAAAAATACGGGGGAGTGGGAACTTTCGAAAGAAGCTCGTTCAAGATTTCATGCGTTGTGCATATGTTGTAATAGTTGATGAATTTTGGAAGAACATTGATGCCCTGAAGAATGAAGACCTGAAGAAGGAAGGTGGAGATTTTGTCGCTGATTTTCTTAGTAATTTGGCTTCGGAGAATTAGTCTTGTGCATATTTCACTGGGAAACGTTATGGTGTCATGGCATCAAGTGTTGGAAAATCATTCAACTCTTGGATGCTAGAGGAAAGGCATTTACCGATAATTAATATGATGGACAAAATGAGGAACTAGATTATGAATTTTAATGCAAATAAACTTTTTGAATCTGAAATATGGTCAAAGGAGTTGTGTCCTCATTTTGATATGTTACTGACTGAAAATTGGAAAAAAATAGACATTGGAATATTAGTCGCTCAAGTAAACATGTATTCGAAGTTCATTCAGATGTGCGGGCCACGGTTGACTTAGAACAAGGAATTTACTCTTGTAAGAGTTGGCATCTACGATGCTTTCTATGTTCTCATGCTGTTTCTGTTGTATAGAGATGGGTGAAAGTATTTATGATCATATTGAGGATTATTATAAGGTTTTTTTATTTAAAAAATCATACTCATTACTTATAGTTCCTTTTTCCTGATTTGATGTCCCTAAACATTCCATTACTTGAAAATCTAGCAATCCTTCTTCCATTAACAAAGAGACCGACAGGGAGGCCAAGAAATAAGAGAATAAAATCTGTTGGAGAGGTCATAATAAGAGAAGTCACTTGCTCTAGGTGTAGTAAAACAAGTCATTACAAGTCCACGTGTAAAGAACCAATTTGATTCCTCTTAATATTGTTTAATTCATTCATTGTAACTGTTGATGCAAAAAATTAGATTATCTCCAATTGTTTAATCACAGATAAAAAATAAATAAGACAAGAAATTTTAAAGTGGTTCAGCCTTGAACGAATGGCCTACGTCCACTGTTTGTGTTATTATTGACTGTTTGGGAATTCTCGAGGTAGGATTTATCTCCCAAAAATTCCCGTCCCCCCACAATGAGGATGATACAATGTATTTATAGCCCTGAGGCTGTACATGAGAAAGGATCATACATAGCTGTCCAATAAGCGTATACACCCGTATGATAATAATCAGCATTTAATGCGCATTTAATCCTCTTAATTATCTGATAATAAATGCTCTGATCGAGGTGAAGCTCGGACCGCCTGAGCTGCTCGGATCGCCTAAGCTGCTCGGACAGTCTGAGTATCTCGGTATCCATAAGTTGCTCGGGGCCGTAAAGTTCCTCGGAGAGCACATACTGCTCGGAGTGTTTGAGTTGGTCGGGGAAATTGAGTTCCTCGAAGTCAAGGTGTTGTTCAGAAGTGTTTGTTATTACCACGCAGATTGCCATGTGTCTCCACTTAATTGAGCCATGTCAGCAGACTAAATTTTGTATCAACAGAAGCCCCCAATGTTTCACAGTTCGAGACCGAGGAGTGTGGAACATTCTTCTTGAAATATGGCGGGATTAAATGGTCATCCTGAATTTTAGGAACGTTTTCTTTGCATTTATTTTTTCTTTTCGAATTCATAGAATCAGACTTTTCGAATTTTCTTAATTGCTTCGATCTCCGCGCCCTTTTTGTCCTTTTAGCCGCCGGTAGCGTAAACGTCTCCCTTTATAATCATTATTTTTACCTTTTCCCAAGGTAAGGTATTTAAGAGTTGTGGAAAATCGTATCGTCTTCTACTTTTTCAAATCAGTATCTTTGAGTTTACCATTTTCTCTCTCTCTCTCGTGTTCATCCCATTCATCGTTCGTTGTCAACAGATCCATCCTTTTTCTGTAAGATCTTCTTCCTTCTCTTTCATTTCCTTTATTCACCATGGTTTACCTTGTTGAGTCGCTTGATAAGTTTCGCTCTGATTTCTCTATTCCTTCATGGGTCGTTCTAGATGAACTTTCTGAACCTTCAGATTATTTCCGTTTGGGTGAGGGACATTGGTTCCCCGGCCTCTTTGTGGTTGGATGTGGCTTTTCTTTTCCCCCAAATCCTTTGTGTCTGGAATTCTGTCAATATTTTGACGTGGTTCCTGCAAATAATAGCCCCCAACACATGGAGAATAGTTAATGGAGTTCATAGATTAAATCAGATTCATGGAACCCATATAGGAATTTCAGAAATTATGTTTTGTTATAGATGGGCTATTGGTGACAACACTTTTTATTTAAAAACTAGGTTTTTAAATAGGGCTTTAGTGGTCAATCTCCCAGATGCCAATAGGGATTATTTTGAGCATGGTGTTGTTATAAAAAATTGGCAACATGCTCCATTAACTGGAAATGATGTGTATCAGGGTCCCAGATGCCCTCCCTATGGCAATGGGATAGGTTGTTTTTACTTTACTTTATTTTTGAATTTATTCTTTCTTTGTGTTTGATAAAATGTGTCACTGATATTTTAATTTTCATTTATTTGCAGTTGACAGCAAAAGAAGGTCTCCAAAAGAGGCAGAAGTTAACTTAAAACAGCTGAAACTTATCTGGGGTTTGCATCAAACTGTTGCCAACGAGCATATTAGATCAGCTTCATATTTGCTGCAGTATAAGAGTTACACCGCATCTTTTACTGCTCGTCCGGTGATAAGTGACGTAGAACCAGTACCAGCTTCTTCAAGTTCTTCACCTGAGTCACATATTCCTCTGAGTGAAAGAATGAAGAGAATAAGAGCTCCTGCCCTCTTCGAGAAATCTGCATCTGTTGCTCTAGAGGCAAAGAAAAGCAAACATGATGTCCCAGAAGAAGGGACAAGAAAAATCGATGCACCTCCTCCGGCTGCTCCTGTGAAGGTTGCCGAGAAGCCCCCAGTTGCTCCCAGCAAGGTCGCTGCTCCAAGCGAGGTTATAGTCATATCCCCGACTAAGACTACATCCTTGGTCGAGACTGTTGATGCTCCTCTGAGGAGGCTGAAGAAGAGCTCCTCGGTCAATTTGGCTGAATCCATCGCTCAGCCCCTGACTACGGGAAGTGGTGCTCCCACTTTTGTTGCCCTGAGCTCTGCCATGAGCTCGGTGAAGTCTTGGATCATTCCCGAGATCCAAGGTATTGAAGAAAATCTTTCTCGGGACATGGTTACCACATTAGTTGCTCTTCATATTACTTCTGTAAGTATTATTGTCCTAAACTTTCATTTTTCCCTTGTTATGTCTTTGCACTGACTTACTATTATTTTATTTTCCCAGTTGGTAACCTATTTTAATACAATTTTGAAAAAGGATGAAGCTATTAAAGCTTCAAGCTCCTCGTCAGGTGTAGAGGAAGCTTTGGTGGGTCTGACGCAGTCTCTGAAGGATTCTCGTCAGAAGTATGTTAATGATAAAACTGTTTGGGAGAAAAAACTTAATTCCACCGAGCAGGAGAGGGATCAAGCTGTTGAAGTCTCCAAGGGGTTGGGGAAGAAAATAAAAGACTTGGAGGAGAAGAATAAAGAGCTCGAATGGAAGCTCCAAAATGCTGGGGAGCTTGAAGGTAAGCTCAAAGCTCTTGAGGAAGAGTTGGGCAAACTTCGTGAAGTAAGTCGTCAGAAGGAGGAAGTGGAGAATAAATTGAAGGCTACCGAGGAACTTCTATCCGAGAAGCTTTCCTTGGAGAAGGTGAAAAGAAAGTTAGTTGTGATAAAGTCCTTCAGTGCTGTCTGGGACAAAGGATGGAATAAGGGTCTGGCTGCCATGATGTCGCAGGTGGAATATGGTAGCCTTAAGTACTTTAGGGATGGCTGGGTCGCTGCTCTGAAAGAGCTGAATATTGATGAAAATTTCGACCTGTTTCAGCGACACATCCCTGGCCCCCCTCCAACTCCTGAAGAAGAAGAAGAGGACGAAGCTGCCTCTGAGGAATCCTCCATGGTGATGGGAGATCAAATTTCTCATCCCACAGTTATCCAGTCTTCCTGCGAGCAACTTCAACCATCCATTATTTTAACCGAGCAGCTTCCATCTCCCACCGAGCAGCCATCTGTGCCACCCGAGCAACCTACTTCCTCGTCTCAGCCTTTCGAGAAAGTTTTGGGAGACAAGGAGAAGGTGTAGAGTTGTTCGGATTTTTCTCTCTGTTTATTTTTGCCAATTGTAACTCTGACCTATGTACTTCTCTTTTATGATGTAATAAAATTTGAAATTTTGATTATTCATAATGTTGATTCTATTCCTCTTGCTCCTTATTGATTCTTGCCATCTCTTATTTTTACTAGTTTATAGCCAGGATGGAATTGTTATCTGCTCATGATACAAAATTATTGAGGCAATGCAATGATTACTTCAAAGCTGGTCATACAGATATGACTGAAGCTCAAATCGTTGATATCCTTGGTCAAGATGCTTCAGAGCAAGCAGTTCAAGCCTACCAGTATTTAAAGTGTCTGCTCGACTGGACAGTGGCTAATAATGTAGCGTATTATGAAATGATTGAAGACCTCCAGGGTACTCTCGAGGAGCTTCAACAACAATACAAGGAATCTACAGCCCTTTTGCACCAGGGATATGAGAAGAAGTATCATCAACTAAGTGATGATAAAGGATATGATAGATTGATTGCTGCCTATGATGTGAGGGAGAGAACTTTGAAGACCGAGGTCGAAGAGCACAGGCAGATAGCTAAGTTGCTGGAGCGGGAAAACAATAACCTGCGAGGAGAGGTATCTCAGTTGAAGTCTGCATCATCTTCCTCGAACGCCTTAGTCCCTGTAAACGACGAGGGATTCTCTTTCTTGGAGGTTGAAAATGCCAACCTGAGGGATGAATTAGAAACCTTGAAAAGGATTGGGCCTTCTACCTCTACTCGGGGATGAGCAAGAGCTTCTCGGGGACGAGCAAGAGCTGCTCATATTACTATCGAGGAACAAAGAACTCAATCGGCTCTGGAAAACCAAGCCTTCCAATTGATGGTAAATAACCAGGCATTGGCCGAAATGTCTAAGAAAATCCAAACTTTAGACGAGAAACTGGCTGCCCAAAATTCTACCTGGGAGAATAAAACGAATTTGGTGAAGAATCTCCACGAGCAGTTAGAAAGATTAACCTACCAGTTCCACAAACAGCCTAGGGAGTTCTGGATGGCTGGTTACAATGAAGCCCTCTACCATTTAAATGATCGGCTCCAGAATGCAAATAATGTGGGTTATAAATAATGATGGTTAAATGCTTTGGGCGTGCTGAAGTTGGAACAAGGTCATTATTTGTGGGATTACCACAATCCTGGGTTGCTCGACCTACCAGTGCCTCCTTTCAAGCTTGATATGAGCTGGATTCCTGCTCGGGCCATTCCACAATGCCTAATTTCAAAGTATCTCGGCGACTACAGTCTTCACGCCAACTTCGATATATCTCGCCCCGAGCACCTCCTTGATCGGCCATCAGTTATGAACATCAGGATGCTTAAAGATTTGAATTTCATTAATTCCCCTTATGCCTTAGACGATCCTCCTGCTGGTGAAGAACCTATTTCAAAGGCAGCGGAGAATAAACCAATTGAATAGGAATCTTGATGTAATAATTGATATGTATTTCATTCTCGATGTATTTTGCTCTAGATTTAATGAAAGACTTTTATTTTTCTTTGCAAGCTCGATTGCCATTGTCTTGTAAATATTTTGTAAAACACTTTACATATGTGTATGTATATCTGTTAAAAAGATAACAACATTGTGTTATTTGACGATCAACTAAAGCTGGTTAAAACTTATTGTCGACTATCCTGAATTTGTGGTAATCATTTGACGACTAACTAAAATTGATGATATTTTGTTTCTCGACCAGCTTGGTGGTAATTTAAAATGTTACGAGTATCAAAAATTTTGCTTGATCACTTTTTAATTCTAAGCCATTAGCTGACTTTTATCACATACTCATGCTTTGTTTAAAAAATGTTCCCGACCAACTGTAGTTGACAGCTTCTTATTCCCGACCAACCTGAGTTGGTGGATTTTCTTCCCAACCAACCGGAGTTGGCACTTTTGGGAAATATTTTTTATTCCCGACTAACCAGAGTTGGTGGATTTTCTTTCCAACCAACCGGAGTTGGCACTTTTGGGAAATATTTTTATTCTCGACCAACCGGAGTTGGTGGATTTTCTTTCCAACCAACCGGAGTTGGCACTTTTGGGAAATATTTTTTATTCCCGACCAACCGGAGTTGGTGGATTTTCTTCCCAACCAACCGGAGTTGGCACTTTTGGGAAATATTTTTTATTCTCGACCAACCGGAGTTGGTGGATTTTCTTCCCAACCAACTGGAGTTGGCACTTTTGGGAAATATTTTTTATCCCGACCAACCGGAGTTGGTGGATTTTCTTCCCAACCAACCGGAGTTGTCACTTTTGGGAAATATTTTTTATTCCCGACCAACCGGAGTTGGTGGATTTTCTTCCCGACCAACTGTAGTTGACAGCTTCTTATTCTCGACCAACCTGAGTTGGTGGATTTTCTTCCCAACCAACCGGAGTTGGCACTTTTGGGAAATATTTTTTAATCCCGACCAACCGGAGTTGGTGGATTTTCTTCCCAACCAACCGGAGTTGGCACTTTTGGGAAATATTTTTATTCCCGTTGCTGAGTAGTGTGTAACACTAGTATTCCGCGAAAAAATTTCAATAAAAGGAGAGAATTGGGTAGAATATTCACATTTTATTCATACTGATGAAACAGCATTACATGAGAGTTTACATTACTGATAATATTTGCGCAGGTGTTCTGCATTCCATGCATTCTTAAACTCCTCCCCTTCTAAAGTTTCTATTCTGTAGGTTCCTGGTCGAACAACTTCTGTAACTCAGTAAGGTCCATGCCAGTTCACTTCCAGTTTGTTGTGCTTTTGAATCACTTTCTTTAGCACATAGTCTCATTCTTTCAAGTCGCACTTCTTCACTCTCTTGTTGTAGAACAAACCTGTTCGTTGCTGGTAAGCAACATTCCTGATGGCTGCTTCTTCTCTAACTTCCTCGAGCATGTCTATGTCTAACCTTCTCATTAAATCGCTGACATGGGAGTTGAAGTTCAATACTCGGTGTGTTGGGAGGCCCAACTCGGTAGGTATAACAGCTTCACTTCCAAATGCCAGCATATATGGAGATTCTCCAGTTGCTGCTCGGGGAGTAGTACGATAAGCCCATAGTACTGAATGTAGCTCGTTGATCCAGTTTACTTTCGCGTCATTCAGTCTTTTCTTCAAGACATTTAGCAGTGTTCTGTTTGTCACCTCAGTTTGTCCATTGCTTTGGGTATGGCCTGGTGCCGAGTGGATTTTCAAGATATTTGACTGATGACAATAGGCAGCGAACTCCTCGTTATCAAATTGTGTTCCATGGTCGGTGATGAATGCGTGGGGAAGACCATATCTACAAATGATGTTTTTCCAAATAAATTGGTACACCTTTTCGTATGTCATGTCGACAAGACGCTCGACTTCTACCCACTTAGTAAAATAATCCACTGCGACGACGAGATATTTAAATCTTCCTCTAGTCGTTGGAAGTGGCCCGACCAAGTCAATTCCCTACATGGCAAATGGCCAAGGGGAAGTAATGGGTGTCAACAATGCTTGGGGAGTTCTTCGGATGGAGGAGAAGTGCTGACACTTGTCACATTTCTTAACATAGGCTATACAATCAGCCCTCATCGTTGGCCAGTAGTATCCTTGCGTCATTATTCTTTGCAGAAGTGTCCGACCTGCTACATGGGCTCCACAAGACCCTTCATGGACTTCTTCAATCAAATCCTTCACCTCGGCGGGATGTACAAACCTCTGCAAGCCAGCTATGATTCCTCGTCTGTATAGAATACCATTAGTTAGTGCATAACGAGCAGCTTTAAACTTCAATTTCTTGGCCGCGAGTTTGTCAATCGGTAATTCTCCCTCCTCAATATATGCCCTGATGGGATCCATCCAAGATGGCCCTAAATCAGGGGTAATAAAATTCATCGTCAGATCTTCATATATGCTCCGACCAGCTAGAACTTCAATTGGGATTGTTCTTCGTAGCTCGGTACGAGTAGCCGATGGTAATCGAGCTAAAGCGTCTGCTCTTGCATTCTCCATTCTTAGTATTCTGACCAGTTGAACAGTAACAAATTCCGCTATCAATTCCATTGCCTTTGCATGGTACTTAATCATCAACTCTCATTTTGCTGTATATATACCAAGCAATTGGTTTACAATCAACTGTGAGTCACTGCATACGATTACCTGCTCTGCATTCATAGTTTTTGCCAGACTAAGACCTACAATCATCGCTTCATATTCGGCCTCGTTATTAGAAGCTTGAAATTGAAAGCGCAGAGCATATTCTATATCGACCTCGTCTGGACTTTTCAATACAATCCCGGCTTCACTTCCTGAGGTGCACGATGAGCCATCCACATACAAGTTCCATATAGGTATTTCGTCCTCAAACGTCTTATTGGACAAAGTTCCTCGATGGAATATTTGCTGCTCCTTTATCTCCATTTCTACCACACCTTGTTGTTCGTCGACCTTCTCCTCTTGCTCTCTGACCAACTTAAATTTATCGGGGTTTAAATTTGGTGATTCTGTAACATCCACAGGTTGGTCGATGTTCAGCTTTTGCTCCTCGGGGGTATCAGGATAAGTGAACTCTGCTATAAAATCTGCTACTGCTTGCCCTTTTAGTGACGATCTAGGCTCATAAATTATATCATATTCACCGAGTTCTATTGACCAATACATCAATCTCCCTGATTTTTCTGGTTTATGAAGTGCTTGCCTCAACGGCATATCGGTATATACGACTATGGTATGAGCCTGGAAATATGGCTTCATTCTTCTACTCGCTTCGATCAGCGCCAGTGCCAACTTTTCCAGCTTTGGATATCTGATCTCTGCTCCTCGGAAGGCCTTACTAGTGTAATAAATTGGTTTTTATACTCCATCCTCTACTCTTAATAATGCCGAGCTAACTGCATTTTTTGAAACTGCCAGATACAAGTACAATCTTTCTCCCATCACCGGTCTGGACAACAGTGGAGGTGCTCCCAAATATTTCTTCAATTCTTGAAAAGTTTTCTCGCATTCTTCATTCCATTTAAAAGTCTTTCGGAGCGTTTTGAAGAATGGGAGGCATCTATCAGTTGCTCGCGATACAAATCTGTTAAGTGCTGCTACTCGCCCTGTAAGACTTTTCACTTCTTTCTTCGTCGTTGGATATCGTAATCCCAATAGAGCTTTGATCTTTTCAGGGTTTGCTTCAATGCCTCGTTGATTGACAATATACCCGAGAAACATGCCTTCTCGTACTCCAAATATGCACTTAGTCGGGTTCAACTTCATTTGATATTTGTCTAATTGATCAAAGGTCTGGCCCAAGTCAACTAGATGGTCAGCAGCTTTCTTGCTCTTTGTCAGCATATCATCAACATAAACTTCCATATTGCAACTGATTTGTTCTGCAAACACCTTGTTCATCAGCCGCTGATATGTTGCACCTGCATTTTTTAAACCAAAAGGCATAACATTATAACAATAAGTTCCCCTAAGGGTAATGAAAGAGGTACTTTCCCTGTATTCAGGTTTCATTTTAATCTGGTTGTAACCAGAATAAGCATCCATGAAGCTCAACAGCTCGTGTCCTGAGGTAGCATCCACTAATTGATCAATTCGGGGCAAGGGAAAATGATCCTTTGGACATGCCTTGTTGAGTTCGGTGAAGTCTACACACATCCTCCATTTGTTGTTCTTCTTTTTCACCATCACTACATTTTCTAACCAGTCTGGATATTTAACATCCTCAATAAAGCAAGCTTTCTGGAGCTTCTCGACCTCCTTCTGTATAGCTTGGTTCTTCTCGGGGCTGAATACTCTTCTTCTTTGCTTCACTGGCTTGATCTCCTTATTCACATTGAGCTCGTGACATAAGAAATTTGGGTCTATTCCGGGCATATCTTCATGACTCCAAGAAAAAGTTTATTTTCTTCTTTTTAAGAAAGCTATCAACTCCTGTTTTAGTGAGGCATCTAACGACGAACCTATCTGAGTTGTTTGTTCAGGGTGCCCGTCGTCCAGAATGATGCTTTCAGTAGCTTCCACCACTTGACCTTTCACGAGTTGTGACTCGTCTCTAGGATCCAATGTTTCAATTTCTGCACCTCATCCACCTGATAGGTAGTAGTCTTTTTCCTAGATTCCTCTAATTCCTCCTGCTCGACAGATGAATAGTAGCATTCCCGAGCTATTTTTTGATCATCCTTCACAACTCCTACTCCAAAATTGGTTGAAAATTTTAGGCATTGATGTACCGTAGATGGTACTACTTCGAACTTCTTCAATCCTACCCTTCCCATGATGATATTATAGGCTGATTGCACATTCTTATCCATCACGAATAAGCGTACTCTTTCTGTTCGACAAGCAGGCCATGTACCAATGAACATATCCAATTTGATCGTCCCAAGTGGAAAAACTTTCTCGCCAGCAAAACCGAGAAGGGGCCTATGATAAGGCTCCAACTGAGACAACTTTAGATTTAAGTTGTCGAAGCACGAGTAGAACATAATATCAGCCGAGCTACCACTATCAACCAGTACTCTCGAGATCATCACTTCCTTCATTCTCATTTTGATCACCAATGGGTCATCATGAGGATACAGTACACCTGCGAGGTCATTTTTTAAGAAATCGATGACCAATTTTTCTTTGTTGACCTTCCTCGGGCGATCATCTTTAGCCAAGTTTTTTCGTTGAATATATGAACAAGCTTGAGCCTCATTGAGGTAAGCTTTTCTTTCTGCAGTAAGGCCTCCACCTCCTGCATCTCCACCTGTAATAACATTACAATCAAATGATCCAAAACGTATTGAAAATACCTCACGTTCTGGCTGCCTTGGTCTTTTGGGAAGATCGGGGTCGTCTTCTGGATCATCTTCATGGTCTCTTTTCTTGTTTTCCTCTGCTCGACGAGGAGATCTAGATCTCTCTCTTGCTCGGTCGTTGTTTCTTCTTTCATTTCTACGATCAACATACTTTGCCAGTTTTCCTCGTCTAACGAGTGCTTCGATCTCATTCTGAAGAGCTATGCAATTTTTGGTCGTGTGGCCATGATCCTTGTGGAACTCGCAATATTTGGCCTTATTCCTCTTGTCAGGGTCTGACTTCATTTTCTCCGGCCAGTTTAACTCCTCGCTGTTCTTGATTTCTTCTAGAATATGGTTGATGTCTACCTTCAAAGGAGTATAATTTTCAAATTTCTTCAATACCTCCCATAATGGCTTTGTTTTTTAGTGTTTGTCACCACCATTGTTCTTATGCTCTTTCTTTTTGGCCTTATCAACCTCCACATTGGTCTCTTTGGTATCCATATTCTTCTTTGCAGCCATAGCCTCCTCGGCATTCATGATCTTGGCCACTTTTACCATCAGTTCTGACATGGTTCTGGGTGGATCTTTGGCCAAAGTGTAGTACAACTTGTTGGGCAACAACCCACTCATCAGAGCAGTAATCGTTATTTTTTCCTCATAATCAATAACTTCGAGTTTCTCGTTATTGAAATGAGTTATATAATCCCTGGTTCTCTCACCTGCCTTTTGTCAAACACTTAACAAGTGTGCTACTCGTTTAACAGGTTTTGCTCCTAAACAGAAGGTTCCAATGAAGAGCTCGGCCAGTTGAAAGAAAGTTGAAATCTTACCCCTAGGAAGATTATTGTACCATATTTGAGCAGATCCTGTAAGAGTTCTCGAGAATGCCCTGCATCTCATCTCATCTGGCACAGCATAGATGTCGGAAGAAGCTTGGTATTGCTCTATATGAAGGACAGGGTCGATTTTTCCATCATATTTAGGAGTCACAACAGGTGCTTTGAACTTCGACGGTGTGGGAAAATCCACAATTGCTTGTATGAAAGGTGTCCCTTGGACAAAAGTTCTTTGGAGAGGATTCTTGGCCTTAGCCATTTCCCCTAGTCTATCCTCTAGCCTCTGAATAGAGCCTTTCCACGCATCATTTCCCTCCTCGGGCCTATTGGTTCGAGCAATTGATCGTGTTGAAGTCACTTCTTGGGATCTATCTTGTCGAGCCAATGGTTGTGATTGGGCAGAACCCTCTCTTAGATCGCATGGTTATCGGAAGTTCCTCGACACAGCTTTGGGAGGACTTCTATTCCTCCTTGGGCCCAAACGATCAAAAGGAGATGCTCTACTTAATCTCTCCAGTGCACTAATCCTTTCTGGAGAGAGAGTGACCTTTTGTTCAGTATCTGTGGCTCGTACTGACGAAGTTCTACCTTGTTGATAAGAAAAATCATCAGATCTCTCAATACGATATGAATCGGTATGCCTAGTACGCGAAGAAAATAAATGGGTGTTTCTTTGAACGCTTCGTTGTCCTGAATGGGTTGGTACTCCACCCTGGATAGTTTGTATGAGTTGTCGCATAGCTTCTTGCATGGTTTTCTGTCCCTGAACCAGATTGGCCATAATTCCATCCAGATCTTGGACATTTGGCGGAGCGGATTGATTTGGGGGGTTTCCAGCGTTTCGATTGCTGAATTCAGGATTGTCAGTCATTGGTGATAAATTATTTTTGGTGAAAAACGAAAATTACAGTCGTTTCCCACAGACGGCGCCAATATGTTGATGTAAAAAATTAGATTATCTCTAATTGTTTAATCACAGATAAAAAATAAATAAAATAAGAAATTTTAAAGTGGTTCAGCCTTGAACGAATGGCCTACGTCCACTGTTTGTGTTATTATTGACTGTTTGGGAATTCTCGAGGTAGGATTTATCTCCCAAAAATTCCCGTCCCCCCACAATGAGGATGATACAATGTATTTATAGCCCTGAGGCTGTACATGAGAAAGGATCATACATAGCTGTCCAATAAGCGTATACACCCGTATGATAATAATCAGCATTTAATGCGCATTTAATCCTCTTAATTGTCTGATAATAAATGCTCTGATCGAGGTGCAGCTCGGACCGCCTAAGCTGCTCGGACCGTCTGAGTATCTCGGTATCCATGAGTTGCTCGGGGCAGTAAAGCTCCTCGGAGAGCACATACTGCTCGGAGTGTCTGAGTTGGTCGTGGAAATTGAGTTCCTCGAAGTCAAGGTGTTGTTCAGAAGTGTTGGTTATTGCCACGCAGATTTCCACGTGTCTCCACTTAATTGAGCCATGTTTGCAGACTAAATTTTGTATCAACAGTAACAGTAGATTTAAATAAAATCAATGAACATTCACATTTGAACAAATTATTGTAATTTTATTATTGAGTATTCATTTCTGTATTATTTGTTTGGTAATGGTATTAACATAAAGTCACGTATGTTTTTATACAGTACACGCTCATTGTAATGACTAAAACCATTTTATAAATGCTTATACTTTATAAAAAAGCGTGTACATTATGAAGTACACGTATAATATATAAAGTACATGTAATTAGGAAATGATTTTGGTCAGAACATTGTGAGTGTACTTTATAAAAAAAAAGCGTGTACTTTATATATTGTATAACTTAAAATTTCTATTTGTCACTTTTATTTATGTATTATTGCATTTAGTTTAGATTTGATTTATTCATTTTTTACATCATAATTTCTATTATTAATTTTTGTAAAGGTTTTACTCCTATTATATTATTTTTCAATATTTAATGAACAAGTCACTTTTTTTACATATAAGGCCTGAATGAACAAGTCACTCATATTCTTACACTTCTACGTGTATTATGGTTCGCGTCAACGGCATTAAACAGGTAATTACAGGTCCATGTGTAAAGAACCTATTTGATTCATCTTAATTTTGTTTAATTCATTCATTGTAATAGGAGTTTTAAATAAAATCAATGAACATTCACATTTGAATAAATTATTGTGATTTTATTGTTTAGTATTCATTTATGTATTATTTGTTTAGGAATCGGATCAACACAAACTACACGCATATTTTTATAAAGTACACGCACATTGTAATGAGCAAAATCTATTTCAAATGTGTGTACATTATAAAATATGTGCACGCATATTTTTATAAATTACACGCACATTGTAATGAACACAATCTATTTCAAATGTGTGTGTACTTTATGAAATATGTGTGTACTTTATGAAATATGTGTGTACTTTATAAAGTACACGTATAATATATAAAGTACACGCATTTAGAAAATGGTTTTGGCTAGTACAATGTGCGTATACTTTATAAAGACATGCACGTTCTTTAAATATTGTATAACCTATAACTTATATTTTTCATATTTTATTAATGTATTATTGCATTTATGTTAGATTTATTTATTCAATTTTGACATTATAATTTCTATTATTAATTTTTTTTAAATATTTCGCTTTTATTATATTATTTTTCAATATTTAATGAACAAGTCACTCATATCCTCACATTTCTACGTGTAGTATGGTCCGTATGTAAAGAACCCATTTGATTACATTTAAAATTAGTCATTATTGGTCTACATGTAAAGAACCAATTTGATTACATTTAAAATTGTTGAATTCATTCATTGTAACCATTTAATTGAATAAATTATTTAATAATACAATTGTTTTGAATAAAATGAATGTAATTTTAGTGCTTAGTTTTTAGTCTCATGTTTTAAAGTTTTTTTTATATGAAAGTTCAATAAAGTACACGTATTATTTAGAAAGTACACGTTATCAATTCTCCTAAAGTTCCCGTGTACTTTATTAACTTTGCATGTATTTTACACTTTGCACTCTTAAGTATATTTGTTGAATAATTTCTTTTAACTTTTTGATTAAATAAATTATTTAATAACCCATTTTTTTAGAATAAATGAATGTAATATTATTGTTTAGTATTTAATTATATTTTTTTTAAATTGTGTAGCAGTTTGCAAAGTACACACAATTTTCATAAAATACACGTGATCATTTTTCCTAATGTTCATGTGTACCTTATTAAATTTGCTTATATTTCATATTTGACACTCTATATGAATCATGGTTCAATATAGCACTATATTATGTGGGTTTTAGTGTATGGTATAAGTCACAAACATGCATGAAAGAAATAAAATATTTATTAAAACAAATAAAAAAGTACAATTTTTAACATAATAAAAGCTGAAAAAAATAAAGAAGACTGCTAGTTGGAAAAGATGTTAAAGTTATCTGTGATGTCAGGAAGAGAGTCAGTTAAATTCGAGTAGGCTCGAATTTCTTCTTCCATGACAGTTATAAGGCCTTCATGGTAAGCCTTCTTCTCCTTTAGCTGGCCAATTTTCATTGTAACCTCATGTGTATAGAAAGATATGAGATCTTCATGTGTTTAAGGAGGGTCCTCATCCACATCAAATAAATATATGAGATTGAGAGGAAGTCCAGAGTAGCCTTCCCTCACATATGTTTAAAACTGAACAAAGGCGGTTTTATATAAGGAAAGAGTTTCCTCAATTTCGCTTAATTTTTTTTTGTTTCTTTCATCCTTTTCTAGAGTAGCTTGCAACTTTTCTGTTGGGATACTTATTATGTAATTTTTACTTGATATGTAATAGTTAAGAAATGAACAAATATTACTCTTTCATAGGCCAAATTAAAGATATTTATTTCTTTGATCAGAAGTAGTTGGGATAGTGAGTAGTTGAGCTTAATAAATAGTTTTTGGTTATTGTGTCTTGCTGAATAAATATATATAGTAATTTTCAATTGCAAAATTAAAATTTATTAAATTAATCAGTGTGTCTACTTTGTTTATATTGCGTGTACTTTATAAATAAACCGTGTACTTTTGATTAAAATGCACGTACTTTGTTTAATTACCTTTATTTTGAAGAATCCATACGTGTACTTAGTAAATATCATGTGTACTTTTGATTAAAATGTGTGTACTTTGTTTCATAACACTTACGTACATCGCTTGTGTAGTTATCATTGCGTATACCTTATGTGCACTGATGTCGGCGCCATCGAAATTACACCATTTTGGTGTAATACATATAATAAACAATAACCAATATAAAACAAAACAAATTACAAATATGGTATGTATTTGAATCAATTTATAAAAAGACTTTCTCCTTTTTGGGGAAGAAATATTCTGAAAAAAGAATTTCACTTAGTACATATGCTCTGTGTTTTAGCATTTAAGGGTCTTGAAAGGATTTTTGTAGTACCTTGTTTCTGCTAATTTATTAAATGTAGTAGATAAAGTTTACCCCACACTTAACCCTGAAATTAAAATAAAACAAATATACAAATTAGTATGATGTGAATGAAATGTGTTACAAATATACAAATTAGTACTTTATATAAATAAAGTTTTTACTTACCCATTATATTGCTTAGGACATGCATGATCTCTTATTAGGTCAAATTTGATTCCAGTAAGAAATTTACTGTTCTTTTTTCTTATTCTGTCAATGGATCATGATGCAATGTAAACTCATTTAGTGTACCTTTATTAATTGTTCTCTGAGTTTTAAAACCATTATTTTTCATTATTTCTGCTTCGTTCGTCAATACGTACAATGTTTTTTAGAAGACAGAAAACTGTTAAGAGCATAAATAGTGAGTGTATAAAAATAAAAAAGTATACGTAGATTAAAGAGTGAAAAGTACACGCATAATATTAAAGTACACGTGCTTAGTATTTGTGCATTTCACGTGTATTTTAAAATATAATGTGTGTACTTTGATAATCTGGGTGATTATGTGAAACTAATACAAAGTACACGTATTATATGGTAAAGTACACGTGACTCATATAAGTACAGGTAACATTACTAGTTAAGTTTAGGCTCTAACCATTTTTTTGTCATCATCGAAGTATATTGTGTTTTGTTCCTTGTCGTCCAGTCGAAGGGAATCCATATGAACGACTTTCTTTTGGTCTTTGTATATCGTAAGTAATATGATATGTCATATGTCATGTCTTCATAAAATGAAAAAATTTATAACGGCCTAAGTATTTAAATAAATCTTGGTATAATTCTCCTTTCTTATTGACTTCATTTTTGCTACAAGCTTCTATCTAGAAAAAATTATAGACATTGTGTTAATTAAAAAAGAGAGTGTAATTTTGATTCACAAAGCTTTCGATTTAATTTTATTTACCCAAAAATAATCAGAAAAAGTGTGTGTGTGTGGGGGGGGGGGGGGGGGGGGGATCCCTTCCTTTACCAATTTTAACCTCAATACTTCACTAAAGACGATTATTATCTGTTTCACACAATATAAAATGGTGAGAATATAATAATGCTAAAATTTAATGAATGTATAATATTTGGACTACATACTTGGCTTGATATTTGTTGATTCTTGAGGACTTCAACAAAATCTTCTCATGGGACATATGAAATCAGCCCTTGGTAAATAAATTTTCTGCATTTTATATAAGCAATAACAAATGTATAATAAGAACAACATCATTCTTTTGCACCAAAAAATAAACAAATAAGTGAAGTGACAAATCATCAAACAATACACTTTACCCTGGATCAGCCTTTTGAATGAACTCTTCAATTTTATTCTTCGCATCTTCATCGAGATATTTGTATGCACTGACTGCTTCAAGCTTGAAGTGAGTTTCTTTATATTTTTGTTATTGTTAGCTTACCGGTTCTCGGCTTTTCTAGCTTCTATTTTTTAATTGGGTGATTCTTCTCTGTTTCATTATCATCTTTTTTATTATTGTGTCCTCTTGTAATAGGCCTTTTTACTTCAGGGGTGGCCTGTAGTATCTTTATTTCATCTTTATAAATATAATCACCTTCTCTCTTTTGTTTTCTATCATTTCTCTCATGGATTCTCTTGTACATCGAGGCTTATTCAATCTTCAAGTTCGAAATTTCATCCACGAGTTTTTTATTAGTTTTTCCCTTATATATTTGAAAACGGAATGTTAGATTGTAAGCATTTTTTAATAACAATGAATTCAAAGAACATCATATACAACAATGTAAAACGTGTGTACTTTGAACTAAGTATTGCGTGTATTTTGATAAAATGAGTGTACTTTCATCAAAATTTGTGCGTACTTTATAAAGTACATGTGTGTAGTTTATAAAATAACTGTTTGTACTTAATAAAAAAGATCATGTGCTTTAAAAACGAGTGTACTTTTAAACATTACGTGTACTTTTATGTACTTAATAAAAACAATGAATACAAATTGAAATAAATGAAACAAAAGATAAAGAACAACATCAAATAACATCATAAGTAAACAATGAAAAACGCGTGTACTTTGATTTAAGTACTGCATGTATTTTGATACAATGCGTGTACTTTCATCAAAATACTGCATGTATTTTATAAAGTATATAAATGCTTGTACTAAAAACGCGTGTACTTTTAAACATTATGTGTACTTTAGTTAAAATTAGTGTGTACTTAATAAAAACTGCTTGTACTTTATAGATACCTGTTCAGTTTTTTCCAGTTGTGATTCTTTAAGAATTTTCTTCAACTCCGAAATTTCGTCATTGAGAGATTTATTATTATTTTCCTAATATGTAAAAAGAATGTTAGATTATAATCAATAATTGATAAACATAATGTCAAAGAAAAATGAATACAAGTTAAAATAAATGAAACAAAATATAAAGAACAGTATTAATAACTGTGTGTACTTTAGGAAAACTACATGTACGTCATGAAAATTGCGTGCACTTTATGAAAATTGCGTGTACTTTATGAAAACATTATTATTCTACAGGAAAAAATGCGTGTACTTTCATCAAAATACTGCATGTATTTTGATAAAATGCATGTACCTTATAAAATAACTGCTTGTACTTTATAGAATAATGATGCTTTCGGTTTGAAAATTAATCAAAAGCACTTGTTCAGTTTTTTTCGCTTATGATTCTTGTAGATTTAGACTCAACGCCACCAATTTAAGCTCACCATTTCTCCAATTTTGGAGTACATCTTCATAAATTTTCTTGAGATTTTTATTAGTCTAAGATAGATAGGCATCCGTTTGATCCAACATTCTTGATGACTCATCCTTCTTATTTAATGATTCTTCCAATTGTTTAATTCTTTTTGAGTCAGTCAGTTTTGCTTGAACAAGTTTTTCATTCAAAGATTTGTTTAACTCAAAAAGTTGGGCATTTTCCACCTCTAACTTATTTAGTAACTCTTTTTCTTTCAAAAGTTAGGAATTTTCCACCTCCAACTTCTTAAATTCCTCTTGTGTTTCCAGAATTTGACAACTATATATCTACAATTGTACATTCATAACACTCTCCACCTCCAAAGAATACACCTTCTTTAGTGCACAATCAAGGTTTTCAGCTGCTTTAGATAGTTGGTTATCTTTTTTCAACAACTCTCTTTTCAAAGAAGCAATTTATTCCTCCAAATTCAACTTCTCAACATTATCAGAATCTCTTGATTCAAAATTTTTAACATTTGTTGGTTCATAATTCCCAACATTTTTAAACATTTCAAAATTTTCAGTATCCTTTGGTTGATCATTTCTTTTTTAAAGGAATCACAATGTTCCAACCTGACGAAAAATCATTGTTATCAAATTCTTCAGCAGCTTTTTTCGGCAATGAATCAGTATGTATAGGACTTGCTTCAGAAGAGAAAGGGGGCCCTTCATCTTGAGCATCACTTTCCACTGCACTGTCCTTACTAGCTGATTTATTTGTAATCTCCTTCAAATTTGTTGAAGCGATATGATTCCCAGCAAACCAATCTTTCAAAGATGACAAGTCCCATCTAAGAAATTTTGGTGTCTTCTCTTTCTTCTCTTCAACGGGGAGAATGATATCAAACTTCTCACATACCCAATACTGTGATCTTTCAAAAAACAAAATGATATTAATAATTGTATTATCTAGTTATTCATAATTGAAATAACACGTGTACTTTATAAATACACGTGATATTTACAAAGTACACGTGTACTTTGCAAATATCATAAATGTACTGTGACAACCCGTGATCCGAAATAAGGGGTGACCAGCCCGATACTCCGAAATGACGGAATCATGGATGGAAATCATTCTCAGCATCAGAACAACAAAAATAAGTCTACGGGAAAATCACCCAATAATTCAGAAAACGGGTTGCCAAATTTTAGTTTGATTACAAGTTAAGGAAATAGATTAAACAACCCAATCTGAAAAGAAAGTGGAATTCCAAAGTAACTAATAATAATACCCAAAACAACATACAATAAGAGGACCGAATAAGCTGTCGATCACAGTTACATCCAACGTATTTACAACAGTTCAATAATTTACATAATACATCCATTAAACAATTACAAAAGTTTAGGCAACCCGCCCGAGTAACAGACTCGATCATATCTAGAATTCAAAAATGAAAGCGTCTAACAAAACATCTTGTAATATCCGCAAAATCTTACAGCTCCTCGAAAGTAATGGAATAGGAATATCACATCGGGCGCCCTTGCGGAGGAGCACCTGAGCGGATACAATAACATGCACAACATGGAAAATGAACGGGTCAGGGCCCGGTTTATATATGATTACTAGATGAACAAGAAGCATGATAGATATGGACAGTTAATCATGAATGAAGTAGATAAAAATCTAACAACCTAATAACAAAGCATGATAAGACAATTTAAGTGATTCTAACAGTATTAACTTATACAAGAGAATAAAATTAAACGTCATTATTCCTCATATCTTTTCATTTTCCATTCCTTAACAGGAATATAATTACCATCATATTTTCTTATGGCAATTCACATTATCAAGTCCCACTTGATTTAGAAAGGTTATATTCTTATACATATAACGATTCTAAGACCGCCCCTCCGAGTTTCCCCACTGGGCGCGCCCCTAAATGACTATCATCTTCCTGGGCCTATCTATTCAAGACAACCTGGGCACCTAACGCACGTCGGGAAGTGGCCATATACCTGCGAGTGAGTCATAACCACACCCGAAATTACCTCACTAGCACAGAAAATAAATAAAAATCCCGCACATGGTCGAGGACTATAGTCTCCCTGCATTCATTAGTTAGGTAACATCACCTCATGCGCGAACTTCCCTTATGATAGCATTTAGAGAGGTGTGTTTAAGTAAATTAACATTTACCAATTTAAACCTCATTATCATTTTCATTGATCACGTGTGTGGTGACAATTATTGTGCAACACAAATAAATAAGAAGAAAGCATTCACCAAGTGAGAACAAGGAATATAAAATGACAATCACACAATAAAGGATGTACGTGGTTCAGCAAAGATGTGCCTACGTCCACGGTGGTGCAGTCGATATTATTTCTATATACTTCGGAGAGTGATTACAGAGAATACAACTTGTCCTTTTGCCCCGGACCTAGGGTTTAATATATACATGTACATGTAGGTAAGTGGAGGTGATGGGTTCCTTCATGTTTTCCATCTCCCTTATAACTTTCCTTCATGAGGACGTGGGGGGAGACCGAATCAATATAAAATATAGGGGCCTGGACTTTGGGCCGCCAGGACTGGGCTACTCGTCCAGGCCCATAGTTCTAATTTCGGGTACCCACAATTGCCCCTAAATTTGTTGGGCCATGTTTATGGGTTCAACATATTTAAATGATTAGCCATAATGGATGTTTTGCGATTCCTCGAAAGCCGTGAAGTTGATTTTGGCGGCACCCGCTTCGCTTAATGTGCACTATGATTAGAATTTGACACTTTTCTCCCGTCGCTTCAGTCTTTCCAGTATTCTTCTATCTTCTGAGAGCTCTAGCGCCTCGTACCTTCTTCTCTCAATTTCCATTCCCATTGCTTCTTAGTTGTTTGAGCTCGTGCTTCTTCATCACTTGAACCGATCTTCTATTTTGTAAGTTTCCTGTGCCCTTTCTTTGTACTTTCTCTTTGGTTTGTAGCTTTTCTTGGGTCTTCCAATGACGAAGATTGGAAATAGGTCAATCTCTAAATTTAGGAAGTTTTATAACATCCCTGAGTGGGTAGATATTGGGGGCTGTGCCTCCCCTCCTAGGAGCATTAGGGATATAGATGATGCCCACTAGATCCATGTCTTGTTGCTTTTCTATGGGGGACTCACTTTTCCTCCCAATGATTTGTTCCTGCATTTCTTCGGCTATTTCAATATTGTTCCTGCACAATGCTCGCCCAATGTGTGGAAAATAGTAAATGGCGTACATAGGATAAATCAATTGTATGGTACTAGGTTAGGGCTTGCCGAGGTCTATTTTTGTTACTCCTTTTCTCGAACTAGCTCAGGTGTCCTTTACCTTAAAGCTAGGAGCCCTGACAGGGTATTGGTAGTAAATCTACCTGATTCCCATAAGGACTACTGGTAAGAAGGTTTTATTGTTAGGAATTGGTAGTTCCCTCCCCAATTTGAAGGGTCGAGGTTTGAGAGGTTCTCTGTTCCTTTTTACGGGGAGGAATACATAGGTAGACATTGTACTGTTGTTTTAATTTTTGCTGATTTGTGACCTTTCTAACTCCTCTTTTGCTTTTTCTTCCATAGCGAGGTCAAAGAATTTGGAGCCTGCTCTCAGCGAGGTTCGTATCTCAGAATTGGTTAAGGCTTGGAATATCAGGGAGCCTCTGGGTAACGGCGAGCATCCCAGGTCTGCTGCCTTTCTGCTCGAGTACAAGAACGTTGGCTCCAGCTTCATAGCAAGGCCTGTGGATATATACCAGAGTTTGACTCCTTCGAAGAGACTGCTGCAGAGCCTATCCAGTTGGACGAGGAGGAGAGCAGCTCTGAAAGTGACCTTGCAGGAGCCGTGAGTAATTTGGGTGGAGGGAGCATTGATAGTAGCAGTTCCTCTGACCGTGAGGAGGTTTCTGAAGCTCGGGGATCGTCGAGCACTTCTAGCAGTTCAAGTGAAGAGATGGTTCCTCCGAGGAAGAACTTGATTAGGGATGATGATGAGGAGGACCACGTGCTTCTTGCACAGAGGTCAAAGAAGCAAAAAGCTACTTCTGGGGCCGTGGCTACTGGTTCCCGATCCTCCGCTCAAGAGCAGGAGAGGAGAAAGAAGGAAGAGGAGAAGGTGAGAGAGAGAGAGAGGAAAAAGGAAGAAGAGAGGAAGAAATTGGAGGAGAAAAGGAGGGTCGAGGAGAGGAAAAGGAGAGAGAGCGAGAAGGAGGAGGAGAAGAGATGGGCTGAGGCGAGGACGAAAGCCGGGCAGGCCTTAGTCCCAGTGTCCGCTCTGCCTTAGGGGGCCTCTGTGGAAATTTCTCCTCAGTTGGCCCCGACCCTACTCGAGAGAGCTGTCCTCCCGGCTGATTGCCAAAGGGCAGTGGGGTCAGAGCATTTGGTCCTCCAGGCTAGTCAGAGGCTTGCTCTGGTAAGGTTTCTTTTTCTTTTTCTCTTATGTTTTTCTGACTTCCCTTATTTTCTTCTTCTAATGCCTTCTCTTTTTTACAGTTCGTTACTGACTTCGCCGTGCTGTATCGTTCACGCGATGAGCTGGTGAAGAACAACAGTGAGCTAGAGCAGGAGAATTCTGCCCTGAAGGTGAAGGGTAAGGAGCTCGAGGCTAATTTTAAGGCTATTGATGCTGCTCGGATTTCATCCGACTTGGCTCTTGCCACCCCGAGCAAGGAGAAGGATGTGGCAGTCAAGGATCTGGAGGAGCTGAGGCAGGCCTACGACCTGGTTTGCTCGAGAAAACTTGCTGTCGTGGAGGAGATTTGGTTGCTCTCCAAAGAGCTGAAGAAAAAGGAGTCTGAGGCTGTCACTGCCAAGGAAGACTCTTATAATTCCGGCTGGGCTGCAGCATACGAAGATGCTGAAGTTCAGATAGGCTATATTAGCCGTCTGAACTTCAAGAAAGGATGGAACAAGGCTCTCATAGCCGCTGGGGTGGATGTTGCATCCCCACTCTTTGACGAGGACGACCCAGAGCCGAGGCCAGTCGTGGATGAGGACCCTGCCCAAGCCTTTGAATTCTCTAATCCTGCTCCTCAGGTGACCTCTGCTGATGTTTCTCTTGTTGAGGTGACAGAGACCACCCCTGCCGAGGGCAGTGCTCCTGTTGATGCTGAGAAAGGGCCATCCACCTCTGGGCCACCTGAGGTTGCTAATTGATAGGATTGCTTTGTATTTTTTGCTTTTCCCAGTCTGTAGACTTTCTTTCTTCAGTTCGATGTAACCTCAATCTTTATTAATGAAAAAGGCTTTATTTCTGCTTGTACTGATTTGTCTCTTTTTCTCCTTTATCTTCCTTTCATTTGTAGTTAGTTGATGTAGATGATTACATTCCTGCTACTTCCCAATTGGGTAAGACCCTTGGTCCCAACGCGAGTCCTGAAGTTCGCCAGGCCTTCGTTAAGCTTTGCAAGTCCCTTAGGTCCAGAAATCAGAAGTATAAGGAGCAATCCGAGCTAGTGGCTAAGCTTAAGGACAGTCTCTAGGAGATGGAGGATATTGGTACTTCAGTGCAAGAGGAGGTCAATGTGCTGAGAACAAGACTACTAGAGGCCACCGAGATCAACCAAGTTGGGGAGGCTCTTCAGCAGGAGAATGACGACTTGAGGAGAGAAGTCTTACGACTTAGGGAGCATACGTCGAGCACTATTTCAGCAGTTCTGCAAGGCTCCTCGAGCTCACGAGCTAGATCTGGTCATAATGTTACTCCTCCTATGCCGCGAGGTCCCACTCGCCCTCCCCTTCTGCGAGCTGGTAGGAGCACCAGGAGGAGAAACAGGGAAGCGGAAGGTCTTCGTGATAAGGAAATGGAGGAACTCCGCGGTGATGTTCAGCGAGCAAATGTAATTGCTGCTGGGTTTCAAAGGGACGTCACCCGATTGCGGCACTTGTTCAAGAAAGGTCCTCGGTACAAATCCAGATGAGATGAGGTGCAGGGAATTCTCTAGGACTATCACTGGATCTGCTCAAATATGCTACAACAGTCTTCCTCGCGGGCAGATTGTAACCTACCATCAACTGGAAGAGCTCTTTATAGGAAACTTCTATTTTGGTGTGAAGTCAGTCAAAAGGGTAGCACATCTGTTAAGTATTAGGAAAAAGGCAGGTAAGAGCACAAGATATTATATCACTCATTTTAATAAGGAGAAACAGGAAGTCATTGACTGTGAAGAGAAAATAGCTATTACAGCCCTCATGAGTTGTCTTCTACCAGAAAAGCTGTACTACACTCTGGCCAAGGATCCCCCTAGATCCATGTCGGAGTTGATGGCTAAAGCATCTAAGATTATGAATGTCAAAGAATCTATGGCTGCGAAGAAGAATGCTGAGGCAAAAGCAGAGACTAAAGCTGAAGGTAGGTATGAGAGGAAAGATTACAAGCAAAATGGGGGGAATAAGCAATCGAAAGGCAAGGAAATATTGGAGCACTTACGGAAATATGCCAATTATACTCCGTTAAAGGTGGATATAAACCATATTTTGGAAGATATCAAGAATAGCAAGGAATTAAATTAGCTAGGAAAATTGAGGAAAGCTCCTGAAAGAAGAGATAAGTCCAAATATTGTGAGTTCCACAAGGACCATGGTCACACGACCAAGTAGTGCCCATCTCTCCAAAATGAGATAAAAACACTCATTAGGCGAGGGAAGCTGAACCGATTTGTTAATCGTCGAAACGATGAGAAGACCAACAACAAATCACGGTAAAGGTCCAAATGTCCTCACCGACTAAGAAATGACAAGAATAGGGATCACGAAGATGACCCGGAGGAAGACCCCGATGTTACAACCCCGCCTAATAAAATACCAGGCCATCACTCCTATATCAAATTTAAACCAGGAGTCTCATTTGATTCATTCTCAGCATCACTATCGAAAACCAATTTAATTACTAATATCCTATTAGGCTAGCATCAAAATTTTAATTAACTAATATTTTTAATCAAACCATTCAAGTAAAATAATTATAACAGTTTATATGCAATAACTAAAATGAAATAAAGTGATCGAACACTCGGTACAAAATAATACAACCAAATCGAATGTCGCACAAAAGACGATAAAAGAATAAATGAGTGTAGTTGGGCCATCAGCCCGAATATGTCTACATTACCTCCTATCTAGATCTCAATGATAGAGGCGTCTATTATAAACCTGCTTGCATCCACAACTGCTGCAGAAAATGTCTAACTCAAAGGAATCATCATCCATGCATCTCTATATATATATAGCAAGAGAGGGGAAAATAGAGAAACGGGTCAGAGCCCGATTTTTGAAAATATTTTAGCAAGTGCATAAAATCCATATTTTTAAGATATGATATTTCTCATATTTAAACTAGTATCGCACTCTCATGAGATACACCTCACCCCTCTTCTAATAGTGCACAACTATCGCATATCTTTTAAACAACTAGTTAAGCTACCCTGCCTAACTAATGTATTTACCATCTTCTATTATCCTCATTAATCCGAGTACGAAGGACTAAACTTCTCCCCATTCCCAACATTATGTTACGTTCGTGCGTGGGGTGTCTCGCTAAGCGAAATCCAAATAAGGAACCCCCCGATACACTACTACGTGACAATGTTGATCGTCGGGATCCATTAGGCCCTCTGTACATACAACATCTTATACTATCCCGTATATATATATATATATATAGTTCTCATTAGAACCTACGATTCATATTCATATAAATCTGGATATAAATTTACCAGAAATAGTATATTACTTTATTCATTCATTTACCTTTTATAAAAGGTTACGTTATATGATATCTCATCTCATATATAACAATATACTATAATCAACAAGTATAATAATCAATCCACCGAGCTATAATATAAGTAGCTTAGTCATTTATTTACTAAGCATCGGTGGAACATCACAAGTATACGTGTATTTTATTCTCTGTACATATAATCATATCTAGCACCCCTAGGTTAAGCTGTAGTGCACACATACTCTGCTATCTAATCCCTCTACATCATGTACACAAGGATAACGCTTTCCGAATCACTCAGGAATCGTATCAATACAAATCACACATATTGAAGACGAACATAGTGCACGTACCTATGGGTCATGCACATACCTACACTCCCATAGCCAGTAGACTTATCGACTCATAAATAAGCCCTTCACAGTCCTATGTTCTTGAGGTACCCAATCTAAATCCCCCCCAAGGCACACAAGATAAGATTGTCCTCTTTCAAAAGCCGACCTCCCGTGATAGCAAGTATGGTAGGTATGTCATACACGTAATAAACAATAATATAGGTACACATTTCACCTATATAAATACAACATCAATGAGGTATTCACACAACCATATGATAACGATAGGTATTCATCTCACCTATACATAATTCCCCATAGGTATTTATTCAGCCCATATATATAATAATATCAGGGCATACGCATAGCCCATATAATAAATCCCATATGTAGTATATTTATATCGAATATCCTACGCATTTATCGATTATAACCAATCCTCAATATTTTATTTCCTAGATTTTCTTACCGCGCGATGATAATACCAATTACAACGTTATATTCATTTGTCTTATTTTATATATAACTTAACGAAATCTTCTATATAATCTATATCACTTCCCAATATATTACGGCCATAATTTCCAAACTTTATAACAATAGCCAATAACCTCGAATGTTCCCTTTCATAATAATATAAGCATTCATACACTTAAAATACTACCCCAATACGTACTCTCTTATTTAATATTCAAATCGCTCCTTAATCACTTCATAAAGATTTGTATAAATAATTTTGAATATACCAATTCGTAATAATTAAATAGCGTACACACTACGTATCTTGATTTCTTAAATATCTCCTCACCTATAATAATCGTCGTCCATAGACACATAGGATAATTGCTCAATTCTTTGTGGTACATATCCTAAATTTCATTATAGTCACCTCTTAGGATTTTACTCAACCAAAATCGGTATATAAATACTTTTTCTATGCGCACAATTACTTATATAAAATTGTCCACCAAAATACCTCTCCATGTATTACTCCTCACGAACACCCCTATTTGGGTAAGTCTTGGATTTTACTTTCAACTAACCCAAAGTACACATCTCACTTGAATCATTATTTATAAGTCTCCACACTATTTTTAGGTACCCCAAATGTCTCACTCTATAATTTATTTTCCTAAAAAATACACATTATGTGCCACACCATTTTTACACTTTCCTAACCCCCATTAACTCCCATAAATGGTTAGGGATAATTTCATCTTAGTGAATATTTATTTCCTCAATTAACTAGGCTAAAAACAATTAAGTTTGGAATTTATCCCATTTAAACCAAGCAAACCCAATCTGCCAAAAATCCTAAAGGATCGATCGATCGATCCCTAGCATCAATAGATCGATCGATCTGGGCAGCTTCTTCTCCGAGAAGCTGTCTAGCCATGAAACCTTCCCCCAAGATTTTATCTCCTCTTTTAACCTCCTCTAACCTCAATCAACAACATATATATACATCAAAGGGGTTCTAATCATCCTAGAACCAATTTTCAACAATTAATTTCAATAAATTCAAAGTTTCTCAAATTGGTTATTAATCGAGTTATATCCGTTTTTATCTTCCGAAAACCCGTTTGATCCACGAAAATCCAACCCAAAAATCTTTATAGTTTTACACAAACTACAGTATGAGAAATAAATACACTCAATCGTAAAGTAAGTTAAACACTTGCCTCATGGATAAAATTCGACGACCCCGAGTTGAATCCCGCGAAGTTTGGTTGAAATTCATTTTCTTCCTTCTTCTCTTCTCTTATTCCTTATTCTCTTACTTCTCTCTTCTATTTCTCTCTCTTAGGGAAGATTTTGGGGAAGAAATAAGGGCTTTCTCTTATTAAACCCGAAATTGGGTGTGTACCCAATTGTAAAATGACTCGTGTACTCATTTGCGAGTCCCTACTAGTCCAAAAATTCTCGAGACCTAAACACTACCCCCAGATACTCTATTTTGACTATCTCGGCCATTCCAAACCCAACGGGGAACTTTAAATCTCCATCCGATTCACTTAACTAAAATTCACTAATTAAACCCAACACGTTCAATACGCGTGTTTTCCAATTAAAATATTTCCCTTTGTCGCTTTACCCAACTGCGACATGCAATAAAAATAATCCATTAATATACTTAGTCTCGTAAGAAAATATAATCCATGTAAATATTAGTCCGACACTCGAAAACTAGTATTTACTATTCACTTTATAATATTAAATTTATTTAATTTCACTCATAAATTCCAGAATTACTATTCCTAGAAATTCCTCAAATTATCAAGTCACGTCCACAGTGTAATTTAAATACCTTTAAAAGTACGGGGTATTACACCCGATCTCCCCAAAAAGCCAAGACAGCCAGAACATGAGGTATTTTCAGTCCGTTTTGGTTCATTTGACTGTATTATGATAACAGGTGGAGATGCAGGAGGTGGTGATCATACCGCTGAAAAGAAAGCTTACCTCAATGAGGCCCAAGCTTGTTCCTATATACAGCGGATAAATCTGGCGAAAGAGGATCGTCTAAGGAAGGTTAACAAAGATAAACTGGTCATTGGGTTTTCCAAAAATGATCTGGAAGGTGTTTTGTATCCTCACGACAACCCTTTGGTGATCAAGATGAGGATGAAGGATGTAATCATCTCAAGAGTATTGGTGGATAATGGTAGCTCGACGGACATCATGTTCTACCCTTGCTTTGACAGTTTGAACCTGAAACTCACCCAGTTGAAACCGTATCACAGGCCCCTTATCGGTTTCTCTAGTGAAAAAGTTTTTCCAATTGGGACGATCATGTTGGACATGCTGATTGGTACCTGGACTGCCTGTAGATCAGAAAACATACGATTCTTTGTGATGGATAAAAATGTCCAATCGGCCTACAATATAATCATTGGAATAGTAGGCCTGAAAAAGTTTGAAGCAGTTCCATCCACTGTGCACCAATGTTTAAGGTTATCGACTAACTTTGGGGTGGGAATTGATAAGGGTGATCAGAAAGTAGCCTGAGAATGCTACTACTCATCTGCCGAATAAGAAGAGTTGGAGGATTATAGGAAGAAAATCACCACTTACCAAGTGGATAAGTATGATGAGTTGGAGATTGAAACATTAGACCCCAGAGACGAAATAGAGCTCATTAAAGGTCAAGTTATGAAGGCAATGGAGAGAATTATTCTGGACGACGAACGACCAGAAAGAACAACTCAGATTAGAGCTTCACTTGATCCGATAATAAAGCAAGAGTTGGTGGCATTTCTGAGGCATAGAAAGCAAGCGTTCGCAGGAGTCATGAAGATATGTTGGGGATAGACCCAGCCTTTCTGTGCACAAGCTCAATGTCAATAAAGAGATCAAACTAGTGAAGTAACGAAGAAGGGTCTTTAGTCCAAAAAAGAACCAGGCTATTCAAGAGTAAGTAGAGAAACTACAAAGGGCGTCTTTCATTAAGGATGTCAAATATCCTGATTGGCTAGCCAACGTGGTGATGGTAAAGAAGAAGAACAATAAATAGAGAATGTGCGTAGATTTCGAAGATCTGAATAAAGCTTGTCCAAAAGATCACTTCCTTCTGCCCAGAATAGATCAGCTGGTAGATGCCACTTCGGAACATGAATTATTGAGCTTCATGGATGCTTACTCCGGATACAACCAAATTAATATGAAATCAGAAGACAGGGAGAGTACCTCTTTCATTACCCCATGAGGGAGATACTGTTACAATATTATGCCTTTTGGTCATAAAAATGCAGGGGCTATATACTAGTGGCTGATGACCAAGGTGTTTGCAGAGCAGATCGACAAAAACATGGAGGTGTATGTCAACGACATGCTAACGAAGAGTAAGAAAGTTGCTAACCATATAGTTGATCTGAGTTAAACATTTGACCAGCTGGAGAAGTACCAGATGAAGCTGAACCCGACTAAGTGCATTTTTAGCATACATGAAGGCATGTTCCTTGGTTATATTGTAAACCAACGAGGTATTGAAGCAAATACTAACAAGATCAAAGCCTTACTAGAATTACGATCTCCTACCACTAAGAAAGAAGTTCAGAGCCTTACAGGGCATATAGTAACTCTCAACAGATTCGTCTCTTGAGCAACTGATAGGTGTCTCCCATTCTTTAAGGTGCTCAGAAAGACCTTCGAATGGAATGACAAATATGAGAAGGCGTTCCTGGAGTTGAAGAGATATTTGGGAACACCTCCTTTACTGTCAAGGCCAGTGTTGGGAGAAAAATTATATTTGTACCTGGTTGTCTCAGAAAATGAGATTAGCTTAGCTTTGATAAGAATTGAAAACAGAGTGCCAAAACTAGTTTATTTTACGAGCAAGGCATTCAGGGGAGTAGAGATCAGATATCCAAAATTAGAGAAGTTGGTATTGGCATTAATTGAGGCGAGCAGGAGAATGAAGCCATATTTTCAAGACCACACAATAGTGGTATATACTGACATGCCACTCAGATAGACTTTACACAAGCCAGAAAAATCTGAAAGATTGATGTACTGGGCAGTGGAGTTAGGGGAATATGACCTTATCTACGAGCCAAGGTCTTCTCTCAAAGGACGAGCAGTGGCAGATTTCATCGCTGATTTTACCTATTTAGATACCTTCGACCAATAGGGGATAACACAGAACAACCCACGGATGCTAGAGGATCATCAAAAATTATCCCCGATCAACTCCTAATAGCCGACCTGCCAGAAGGGACGGTGATCGAGCACCAATAATCCTCTGGTAAGAGATCAAAATTGAAGGATGACAAAAGGAAGCACCAGATATTCCATCAGGGGAATTTATCAGACCAAGGGTTTGATAAATATATTCCTATATAAAATTTGTATGTTGATAGTTCTTCATGTGCCACAGGTTGTGGGGCTGGAATTATTCTCAATAGTCTGGATGGAATAGATATAGAATATGCTCTGCATTTCCAGTTCAAGGCTTCCAACAATGAAGCTGAGTATAAAGCCGTAATTATGGGTCTCAATTTAGCTAAGTTATTAAATGCAGATCAAGTAATCGTGTTCAGTGATTCGCAGCTAGTGGTGAATCAAATGCTAAATCTTTATGTGGCAAAAGGAGAATTCATGTCAAGGTATCTAGATAAATCTATGGAGATTGTATCCAATTTTGTAGCTATCCAAGTGATCAAAATACCAAGACTAGAGAATGCAAGGGCAGATGCACTAGCTCGGTCAGCCTCAGCTACTCACACCGAGATACGAAGAAGAATTCCTATTGAGATACTAGCTAATAGAAGTATCGATGAAGATCTGATGGTAAGGCTTATCACTTTGGATATGGGACCTTCCTGGATGGATCTCATCAGGGCTTACATCGAAGAAGGAATTTTACCAGCCGACCAACTTGTGGCCAAGAGGTTAAAGTTTAAAGCTGCTATATATATCTTAAATAATGGAGTTTTATACAGAAGGGTTATGATCGTAGGTATGCAAAGATGTGTTCACCCAGTGAAAGTTTAAGATCTAGTAGAAGAAATTCATGAAGGGTCTTATAGAGCTCACGTAGCAGGTCGAACTCTTTTACAGAGAATAACTACAGAAGGATATTACTGGCCAATAATGCGCGCTGACTGTATAGCTTATGCCAAAAAATGCGACAAATGTTAGCGATTTTCTACTATACGAAGAACTCCTCAGGCATTATTGACGTCAATCACTTCCCCTTGGATATTTTCCATGTGGGGCATAGATTTGGTTGGGCCTCTAACGACGATAAGAGGATGATTCAAATATTTGGTGTTCGTTGTTGATTATTTCACAAAATGGGTAGAAGTTGAGCCTCTCATCGATATGGCATATAAAAGGGTCTATCAATTCATTTGGAAGAATATTATTTACAGATATGGTCTGCCACATGCTTTTATCACTGATCATGGTACCCAATTTGATAATGAGGAGTTCACAGCGTACTATCTACAGTATAACATCCAAAAGATCCATTATGCTCCAGGTCATTCCCAAAGTAACGGGAAAATAGAGGTAACAAATAGAACTTTGCTGAACGGGTTAAAGAAATGAATGGATGATGTGAAAGGGAATTGGATCAACTATGTTATGGGCTTACCGAACAATGCCCCGAACAACAACTAGAGAATCTCCTTTTATGTTAGCCTTTGGAAGTGAAGCAGTCATACCTGCTGAACTAAGATTACCTACTCACAGGGTGCTTAATTTTAGTTCTCCAATAAGCGATTTGATGAGATGTTTAGATTTGGACATGCTCGAAGAAGTCAAAGAGGATACAATAATTCGAAATGCCGCTTATCAGCAACGGACAACCATGTTCTACAATAAACGGGTCAGGAAGTGTGATCTCAAGGTAGGAGATTATGTGCTCAAGAAGGTCATCCAGAAGCACAATAAGTTGGAAGCCAACTGGTATGGGCCTTATCGTGTCACAGCAGTTGTTCGACCTGGAACCTACAGAATAGAAACTCTAAAGGGAGAAGAATTAAAAAATGCTTGGAATACAGAACACCTGCACAAATATTACCAGTAATGTAGATTCACATGTACTCCATTCTTTCAATATGAATAAAAATGATAATTTCCCAATATTCTTTTTAGTTAAATTTTTTTCGGAGTACTAGTGCTACACACTACACCAACTACGGTTGGTCAACATATCAACAACCACCAACTAAGGTTGATAGTCATAACAACAACAACTAACTAATGTTGGTCGGCATATCAACAACCACCAACTAAGGTTGGTCGGCATAATAACAACCACCAACTAAGGTTGGTCGGCATAACAACAGCCACCAACTAAGGTTGGTCGGCATCAACAAACATAACCAATAATGTTAGCAAAAAAGTCATACAAGGCAAGGCCTGTTTTATTATAGGTGACCTCAAGGGGCATCTAAAACTAAGCAAGAAGATGGGTAAAATATCTACTGCCTAGGCACCAAGGCAATCTAGATAAGATTGCTACAACTAAGCGGGAACATGGGATGAAAATAATTCCATTGCTTAGGCACTTATGGGTGATAAGTCACTACAACTAGGCAAACATATGGGGAAAAGTTCCATTGTCTAGGTAATCAAATCAACATATGACAAATTTTCCCTTTATATATATATACATCATACAATTAATTTATTTCTAAGGAAAGTATAAATACAAAAGATGATGTTTCATTTAATAATTACTAACAAAATACAAATAGCCTATTCTATTGGTTTTTTTCCTTCAGATTTAGGTACAGGCTCCATTCCAACTGGAGGATCATCTAGATCAAAAGAAAAGTTGATAAAATTCAAATCTCGCGGCATTCCGATGTTGCTCGAGCTAGGTCAGTCAAGAAGATGTTGAGGTCGAGATATCTTAAAATCTTCATGAAGATTTTAGTCACCAAGATACTTGGAGATCAAACACTAAGGAATGGAACGGGCTGGAATCCAGCTAACATCTAGTCTAAAAAGAGGCACCGACAGGTCAAGTAATTCGGGCTCATACCAATCCCACAACTATGTCCCTTATTTGACCTTCATTACAGTCAAGGCGTTTAACCATCCCTATTTGTATCCCTCATTGTTTGATTATTTCAGTCGGGCATCAAGATGACATAAAGCTTCATTATATCCCCTCATCCAAAACTCTCTGGGTTGTTTATGGAATTGATAAGTTAATATCTCAATATGCCGATGAAGACTTTTCACCAAGTTTTCTTTACTCTCCAACGCAGAACTCTGGTTGGACAGTTGCTCAGTAAGATTTTGAATTTTTTGGGACATTTCAATTAATGATTGATTTTTTTCCTTCAGTTGAACAACTTGATTTGTGAAGGCCAATTGAGTCCTAGCCTTTTCGATGTTGCTCCGACCAGCTCTTGCTCGACCCCGCGAGGAGGATGTAGGCCTGGATCATTTTAAAACCTCCAATTCTTCTCTCAATGTAGCATTTTCAGTTTCCAAAAATGAAAAGCCCTAATCACTGGCTGGGACCGGAGCTCCAGAGGAAGAGGCAGATTTTAGTTATCTCAGCTCTTCTCTTAAATCATTATTCTCTTCCTCCAGTAACTTAGCGATGTTTCTGTGATCTTCAATATCAAGCTTTAGGACACTCTCTCTCTTATTATGGGCTGAAATGAACTTGTTATAACCCCGATCAGCACTCAACTGTTGGTGCTTTTTCTCATAGCCCTCATGTAAAAGAGCAGTGGCTTCTTTATGCTGCAATTTAAGTTCTTCGGTCATTTCTTGAAGATCTTCAATCATTTTGTAGTAAGCCATATTATTTGCTAAAACCCGATCAAGCAAGCATTTTAGATATTGGTAAGCATCGATTGCTCGTTCAGAAGCATCAAATCCAAGAATATCAACTATCTATGCTTCAGTAAAATCTTTACGACTAGCTTTGAAGTAGTCCGTACATTTCTTCATCAACTCTGTATCATAAGATGACAACAGTTTCATCCTGGCAATAAATTAATAAGGAAAATTAAAAACAGGTCAACAACGATACAACTAAATCGAGCAAGTGAAGGAGAAACTCAAAATAAAAGAAAAAAGTCCGTTTTATTAATCATAGGAGGAGAGGGTACAACCAAAGTTACAACAAAATGGAAAAAAGAAAAATAAAACAAATAAAGAGCCGAACAACTTTACACCTTCTCCTTATTCCCTACAACGTTATCAGACGCCTTTGAGGAAGGAATTTATTGCTTGGTGGGAATTTGACGTTGCTCGATAGAAGGAATTGCTTGGTTGACTTGCTCGGAAGATTGAGAGATAGTAGCAGCAAGTGTTTATTCCACAGCTAACAAATAGGATTCATCAGACCCTCCTTCATCTTCCTCTTCTTCTTCAATAGAAGGAGGAAGGCCATGGATATGTCTCTGAAATAATTCAGAATCTTCAGCAACATTTAACTCTTTCAAAGCGGCAGTCCATCCATCCCTAAAGAATTTTACACTTACATACTCCACCTGGGTAGAAGCAACAGTTAGCCTTATTCCACCCTTTGTTCCAATCAGAACTAAATGCTTTCTTCACAGCAGCTTTTTTCTTCACCCTCTCTAAGGAGGTAGTTTCCCTAAGAAGCTCTTCGGCAGACTTCACTTTCTTTTCAAGGTCTTTCTTGTGCTGTTCATGCCTTTCAATCTTTCCCTCAACTTCCACCTTACTAGAAATGGCAACCTTGTATTTTTCCTCTGCCTCATTGGAGGCAGTTATAGCTGCCTTGGCAACTTCCTTAGCTTTTTATTGAGATGATTCATTGGTTTTGATTTTATTCTCCCAGGCAGCTTTGTCATCCTCGTACTTCTGCCGAGACTCCATTAAAGATTTTGATAACCCAGCAAGGGATTCTTCTACCCCACTGGATGAAGTTGAAGCCTTGATAGCCTCATCCTTCTCCAGGATATGGCTAAAATACACCATAAATTGCAAGAGAAAAGAAGCCCACGTCAGAATATGAACATGGTACAAAGAAGTAAAATAGTAAGTGTGATGATACTTACTGATGCAATATGTTGGGCTGCCAAATCAGTAACCTTCTCCCGAGGAGTAGAAGTCTCAGCGGCTCGACAGTCAGGAAGAGTTCAAGACTTGATCAAATTTTTGGCCAAGCTAGGAGCAATGAGAGCTGGAGTATTGACTCTCAAAGAAGGTACCTCAACCTCAGAAGGTTGGGCAGAAACATCTACAGTCTTCTCAGCAAGATCCCTTCTCAATCTTTTCAAAGGAGCAACTTCAATCAAAGGTGTTGTCTCTTTTTGAATAAAGACAGTCCCTTCAATCAAAGGTGCTGCCTCTTTAGGGGCAACAGGGGGCTTCTTACTGATATCTTTGGCAGGTGGAACAACATCCTTTTTCTTAGTTCCTTCAACTGGGATATTATCTTTTCTTTTCTTTGCCCTATCAGCACTAGGGGCAACCTTGGCAAAGAGATTAGGCATCATCCTCTTCTTCGTCATCAGGTCAGAAATAGAAGTATCCAAGTCAGGATAAGCTTCATCAACAAATGAAGAAGATGTTGGAGCTTGCTCAAGGTCAATCACCAAGGGAGGAATAAGAGGTCGAGCAATAAAAGAACAAGTAGTGTTCTTGTATTGCAGCAAATAGGAAGCAGACCTCACGTGTTCCCCAGCTATTGCTCGATGCAATCCCCAGAGAAATTTCAAATCCTTTATATTAATATCACTCTCTTTTGGGGATTTTCTCTTACTGTCAACTGCAACAAACGAAAAAATAAGTGTCAGTGACGCATTTCATCAAACAAAAACAGAGCTAAATTGAAAAAATAAAAATAACCTATCCCATTGCCATAAGTGGACATCTAGGAACTTGGTACACATCTTTCCCTTTTAATGAGGGGTGTTGCCAATTTTTCATCATAAACCCATGTTCAAAATAATCCCTATTAGCATCAGGGAAATTTACCACTAAAGTTCTGTTAGAATACCTAGTTTTTAAATAAAAGGTGGTATTGCTAGTAACCCATTTATAATAATACATAATTTCATAAATCCCTAAATGAGTTCCATGAATTTGATTTAATCTATGTACACTATTAACTACCCTCCATGTATTTGGAACTGCTCTTGCAGGAACAATATCAAAATATTGGCAAAATTCCAAACACAAGGGATTAGGGGGGAAAGAAAAACCACATTCAGCTACAAAAATGGAAGGAAACCAATGTCCCTCGGCTAGAGAAAATAAATCAGAAGGTCAAAGAGGTTCTTCTAGAATAACCCAAGAAGGAATCGGAAAAATTAGCCCTAAACTTATCCAACGATTCGATAAGGTAAACCATGGTGGCTAAATCAAAGAAAGAAGAAATTCTTACAGAAACTCAAGAATTCAGCTAAGGAGGATGATAGAAAGAATGATCGAAAGAAGAAAAAGTGAGAAGACAAAGAGTTTGGAAATCCAAAAGGCAAAAGGTAGAAGACAATTTGATTCTATCGTATTTAAACTCACTACTTTGGGAAACGGGAAAACTAATGATCACTAGAGACGACGATTGCGTTTTCGGCGACACAATGATGAAAAATACGCAAATACTCGAGCGTCTATCAGAGATTCAAAATATTTATGAGTTTTCCATTTCGCGCTCAAAATCATTAAGGTCACGAGTGTTGGAGATCTGTAATATAACAAATTTGGGTAAACATGTCCGAGCCACTTTTGGGCATAATATTTCATACTCTCATATCCAACCTCAACTGTGAAAGATTGGGGGCTTCTGTTCATACAAAAATTAGTCAGCTGACATGGACCAGCTACATGAAGACGCGTGTCATCTAGCGTGGCATCAATATATTTTACCGAGTAACTTACAATGTCGAGCTACTCAGCGTACCAAGCATCTAGTCAGGAAGATCAAACGACAAAAACAGATTCAATGAACATTCTTATCATGTACAGATGTATATATCTATTAAATAATAGCATATTGTTTATTCACACTGAGAGCCCAAAGGCGATAAAAAAATTTATAACACCCCCAGCGGGGTAAGCTTCCATAAGCGAACATATTCAAGATTAAGGCAAATTACCCAGCAATACAAAACAGTGGATGTAGGCCATTTTCCTAAGGCTGAACCACTTTAAAAATCCTTTGTTTTATTTCTTTATTCATATATATCTGTGATTAATTAATTAGATCAAATCTAGTCTTTTACATCAACACCAAGTTTATCTAATATCTCTACAAGATACAACTTATAAATTACACTCCCTAAGTTTATTCTTTCGCTATTTTATTTCTGCACAGAATATTTCAAAACGTTTCATAATGGTACTCCCCATTTTTAAAAGACAAACGTCTCTCCTCTTAGAATGAAATTTATCTCCCCTTTTCAAGGAATAAATATTTCTCCCCTTTTTGTCATAGAATTAAAAAATGAAAAAAGAAATAAAATTAACAAATTGCTTCATTAGAAACATAATGAAATATTTTATAAAGAAGTGAACTAGGAAAATATAACTCAAAGGATTTAAATTATCATCCAAAATAAAATTAAAATAAAAGCTAAAATAAGTTTTGAACTAAATGTAAGAATATATATGGCCTTAAAGATAACTATGAGATAAATACGAGTAAATTTATATCACCAAATTTAAAATTTACTCCCCCTTAATAAACACTCCCAAACATATTATGGCGTAAATTATTTCCCCAAGAAATACAATGTAAATAATATAACCTAAGAACATAAATGTTCTCTCCCGTTATCCTATTATTAGCCTCATTTTGTCTCAAATTTATTTTTCCCCTTAATCAAGTTTTCTTTCCCATTAGGAAAATTCTCCATTTTTAGAATGATAAAAATATAAAGAAAATGAATTAACAAATACACAAGAAACTATAAGAAACAGCTAGAGAAAACAAGATTAGAGTTTAAAAATATTATATGTTTGACAATAAGGACAATAAGATGATAGTAATACGGGATATGAATCACATGGTATAGTATACTAATATCAATAATAATATAACAACCCAAATATATAAAAACCATCACTAAGATTGCAGCATAAATACTCCAAATGTACTTAACATAAAAATAGGCATAATGAGTAAAGAGTTTAGGATTATAATATATATATATATATATATATATATATATATATATATATATCAGTAGATGAATAACTAGTTGATATATTATTATTCAAATCCTAACTCACAAAACATAAGCCTAGATCCTGGTTGAAAAAATAATATCATAACGAAGAAAGTATCTACAAAATCTGTATATGGACCTATGATCAAGTCAAAGGTCATAAAACATCCAAAGTTGAAGCGTGAATACTACAATAAATAGAAATAACAGAAGTCACGCACACAATTATAAAAGACGGACTATTTGAGGTAAAAAGATCTCATCATCGGAATACGGTTATTGGAAAACGGAAACATCGCCTCGTACTCACACATTTAATCTCTTTTATTATCTTTTGTGCCTTAACTCTCCACGCGGTAACCAAATTCGCAATTCGGACTCGGTTAGGACTTTTTCGGGTTATAAGGTATAATATGTAAAAGGAGATGGTTGGATATTTTTGGAATTGAAATTTTTTTCTTGTGATGTCCGTTAGTGCTTTTTCGGGAATTTGCTCATTTTCTCTTCTTTTTCTATTTTTTTCTAATTTTATTTTCTTACTATTTTTGTTGAGCATTTTCTATTTTTTTTTCACCCCTTTTTATTGCACCTTTTTGGACTAAATTTCTGAATGTTTCATTTTCACAATTCCGGGCTAATTTGGTGTTTCGGGTTAATCAAATGAAAAGGAAAATATTTACTCGGCTCAATTGGGTTTGCAAAAGGGATGATTTTTCACAACCTTTTATGGCTAATATTTTTGGGTGTCAAATGAGGTCCTACTTCATTGTCCAAATTGCTGAATGCTTTATCATATACGTTTCGAGATTAATTTGACTTTAGAGATATATTTAGCGCTCTTTTCAAGACAACATCTCACACATTTCCCATAATCGATCAAACAAGGGAATAGAGATCCTCAATGACTTATTAAAACACTGAAAAGAACTTTCAGCTAACCATTAACTCAGAATGATTTAATTACTTAAAAAAATGAAAGGCTCGAAATCTCACCGGGTTTGTTAATCTCCACACTTATTCGTTAAGTCGTCAATTTTCTCTCAATTTCCATCTTTGGTCAATTTCAGCTTTGTGCATTTTGAATTTTACAATTTGACATAGAAAAAATGTGAGATTTTTGAAGCTTTTAAATTCCAATTTTTATTTATTTTGAAGAAAAATATTTTTGGCTTTTTCAAACTTTTTCAATATTTTTGAAATTTTCTATAAAAAACACTTGGAAAGAACATGTGATCGAATCAATGAAACTAAATAATAAATGGGAAGAATATCTCACACCCCTAACTTAAATTTCTCATTGTCCTCAATGCAAATCAAGAACACAACACAAGGAGAGGAAAAGAAAGATATTACCCAAATGGAGCAATCCCCGATGAGTCTGAGTCTATTGAATCTACAAAACCAGTTAGAACCAAGCATAACAAAAAGAATAACAAAAACTTTAACTAATTACTCTAAACTATAAAAAAAAAGAACAAGGAATAAATAAAAAATTTACTATTTACAACCTACAATTTGAACTTCTAATAAATCATATACTAGAAGTCAAAAAATTTGAGGGTCCAACCAAAATACAATTTGACTTTGAGGGATAATCGGTGTACCCTCACTAGGATGCATGCCTCCCAAAAAAAAAGAAATTCATTTGAACAACGGAAGGCATGTGTGAGATGGAAAAAATGAATCATCACCAATTAAAATTTTTAAAGTGATGATGGGGGATTTGGATGCTGGGGGGGACAAGTACAATTGGGATCAAAGAAAAATATAATCACCTTCCTAAGATTTTTCAAGTAAGATGGGAAGTGGGGCACACAAAAAGGAAGAGTCAATATTGAAAAACAATTCAAGTAAAGAGTCCTCATCGGCAAAAAGTCAAAATGTTTCAAAAGTTTCAACCGACTCATAGGAATCCGGTGGTACTTCTAATGGTTCAATAACGGTGAACGAAAATGGTGATGAAATAAATTCAACCTCAAGTGATTCGTCATCACTTGGAGATTGAATTTTAAGGGAGCAAGACTCACTTTCAATGATATGTGATAACTTGCTTTTTGTGTGTATGTCATTGTTGAAAGCCAAGTTAATCAAAACCTCAAATACCTACAAAATAATATGAAACTAAAGTGTAGAGATAAGTAAGGGTATCAATACACATTAAGGGAGTAAGCTAGAGACAAACTCAATTGTAATTCAATTTTATTTTCTTTTTGGGATTTTTCTTTTTCTATTTTTTTTAGCTTTTTCAAATATTAAAATAATTGGGTGAGGTGAGTGTGACACCCTGCCTAATTAAACCTTGGGTGATCAAGCCTTATTTTAATTTAAACAGGTTTCTTAAATGGTTCATTCTTAGCATCACTGTCGAACGCCTTTTAATTTACTAACCACCTAAATGAAATTAAACGGGTGCCAAATTTTATCCTTCTTAAACAGAACATTCACCATACAACCACATTACAAATTCTAGTAATAAATAAGCAGTTTGTATAAATACTCTGAAAGCAGGTAAAGTCTTGCCGAAAACCACGACCAATAAAAGACAACTACAAATCCATAACTAGAATAAACTGTAATAGTAAAGGTAGAACAACATGTCCCAACTAAGAATATGTGTATATATTTATATTTTTAAATAGTTGGGGTCGATGGATCATTCCGAACCAACTTTCACTTGGGGTCGATGAATCATTCTGAACCAAGAGTCCTTTATGTGAAATAGAAGGATATGTTAGTGGTAACTGATATTAAATACATTGTTGTGTGATAAAATGTATTTTATGTGCATAATCTACTAATTTAGAATAGTAGACAATGAAATGAAATGTAAATGTCTTAGTAATAATTTATAGCGTCATGTAATTATTACAAGAATAAGGACAACGAACAGTAAATAAGTTAACTACGGTTATGGGTAGTATAACTAAGTAGACTAAGTATCCTCGATAGTTACGTATTATGTAAGAGAGGTGTGGAAGTTCAAGGGAGTGTGCGAAACCTTAATATGTGTAATCAATAACTTAATCGTGATAACTGCTTGCAAAATATTTTCAAATGTTTTGAGTACTAACTCTTGCTATGTAAAATTTTAAAAACCTTTTAGGTGCCCAGCCACAGGGACACCCAGCATGATTTCATTCCAGAGATTTGGGAGCTGCAGCATGTGTGGATGTTGTAGGGATTGTTTAGACGCTTCCTCTTTTTCAGTTCTAGTGCAGGATCTCAGTTTTAATATTCTTAGTTGGGACATGTTGTTCTACCTTTACTATTACAGTTTATTCTAGTTATGGATTTGTAGTTGTCTTTTATTGGCCGTGGTTTTCGGCAAGACTTTACCTGCTTTCAGAGTATTTATACAAACTGCTTATTTATTACTAGAATTTGTAATGTGGTTGTATGGTGAATGTTCTGTTTAAGAAGGATAAAATTTGGCACCCGTTTAATTTCATTTAGGTGGTTAGTAAATTAAAAGGTGTTCGACAGTGATGCTAAGAATGAACCATTTAAGAAACCTGTTTAAATTAAAATAAGGCTTGATCACCCAAGGTTTAATTAGGCAGGGTGTCACAGATGGTATCAGAGCATCAGATTCTAGTGTCCATAGGATCTGTACGGCTTACTACGATTCAGCGTAACATTTGGTTGTATTAGAGCCCTACTATTAGGATTGTTGATTCAAAATTTCCACTGTTGCATTATCGTACTTCTGCTCTTAAATTTCGTATAAACTGTGTACTTATACAATTTGAATCTTATTTCAGATGCCACCAAGGAGACAGAGAGCAGAGAGGGCTGAAGCCAGAGAGGAGGTGAGGAAGGCTCATCAGGAGCCACAGGTACCGATACCACCACCCCCACCCGAGTTAATCTCCACTACTCAGGTTGCAGTGATAGTGGCTCAGGCAGTCGAGACAGCTATGAGGGCCATGGCAGCCCATTTTCCTCAGCCCCAAGTACCTCCCCCTGTGGCACCGGTAGTGCAAGTTCCAGCAGGACCATCTACTTGGCAGCGAGTCAGGGAGACATTTCAGAAAGGACACCCACCCGAGTTTCAGGGCAGTACCGATGTGGTGGAAGTGTGCAACTGGAAGAAAAATATCCAGCGTCACTTGCGCATGCTAGAGTGCACCGAGGTACAGGAACAGATGCTAGCCACTTTCCGTCTGTCAGGAGCGGCCCTACGTGGTGGGAGTCAGTTACCACCACCGAGGAAAGGGACACTTGGACTATTTCTGAGTTTTGGGTGCGGTTTGACCGCAAGTATTTCCCTCCAGCAGTGGAGTCAGAGATGAGGAAGAAATTCAGCGAAGTGGTTCAGGGGGATCGCTCAGTTGCTGACTACGAGGAGGAGTTTACCCGCTTGGCAAATTTTGTGCCAAACGAGGTGAGCAATGAGGAGAGGAAGAAGTCCAAATTTATGGAGGGCCTAACCTAGAGAATCAGACAGCATTTGATTGGTAATCCGGCGTTGGTAACCTACACAGATGTCGTCGATGCCGCTCTACTACACTGTCAGGATCACCGTTTTCATACGAGGGGAAATAAGAGGGGTGAGCCTAGCCAACCGGGTAAGGTGGATGGGGGTAGTGGCAGCAGCGCATCACAGCAGCAAACAGCGGTCAGATAGGGCAGGATTCCCGACAGGGGAACTCTGCCAAGAAGTTTAAGCACGGGAGGCATCGCTTTGACCGGCAGGGCCAGTAGGGTCCTCAGCAACTAGTCCCTCAGGGTCGACAGGGCCAGGGTAATCACATTGGGGGACAATAAGGCCAAGGACGACAGGGCCAACAGGGCCAAGGACAGAGACAGTTCCTGGGTCAGTGTTTCACTTGTGGCCAGCAGGGTCACAAGAGCAGAAATTGTCCACAGCCAGACAGGGCACAACAACAGGGTGCCCAACAGGAGCAGCAGGCGCCATTAGCCCCAGCAGCAGTACAGACCCCACAGCCAGGGCAGATGCAGTACGGGCGTGTGTTCAACATCCGTGATATTCAATTTCAGCCGGCACCTCCAGCACCGCCGGCAGTTGCGGGTATGTTTCCTATTCATGGGCTTGAGGGGAGTATTTTGTTTGACACGGGGGCGACGCATTCGTTTATTTCCACTAGATTTGCACGGGCAGCCGACCTATTAGCGACAGCAGACACTCATTTTATGTGTGTGGAGTCACCGATGGGTAGTGGGTCCCTTATACACTCGATTTGTAAGGGTGTGGACATTATGGTCAGGAGATTGAGTCTAGCGGCGGACCTCCTAGTGCTGGATATGGAGGGATATGACGCCATCCTATGCATGGATTGGTTGGCACATAATAGGGCAATGGTAGATTGTTATGAGAGGACCATCGTGTTCTCCATCCCGGGACAAGAGATGTTCCTTGTGGCAATGCCACTTCCCGAGGGAGGATCGCGAACTCATTTATATTATATTGAGGAGGAGACCTCACATGGGGTTGTCGTTTCTCTGGACTCAATCCCAGTTGTGAGGGATTTTGAGGATGTCTTTCAGGAGATACCAGGGTTACCACCTAGCAGAGAGATAGAGTGCGTTATTGATCTAACACCGGGGATGAGACCGATTGCCAGAGCACCATATCGCATGGCTCCTTTGGAGATGAGGGAACTGAGAGAACAGATTCAGCAGCTATTAGGACAGGGTTTCATTCGACGGAGTACATCTCCATGGGGTGCGCCGGTGTTATTTGTAAAGAAATGGGATGGTTGACTTCGTCTGTGTGTAGATTACAGAGAGCTGAACAAAGTGATGATACGTAATAAGTATCCATTGCCGAGGATTGACGACTTGTTTGATCAATTGAGAGGGGCTGCATACTTCTCGAAGATCGATTTGAGGTCGGGTTACCACCAATTGCGCATTCGTGAATAGGATGTACCTAAGACCGCTTTCCTGTCGCGGTACGGGTCATATGAGTTCAGAGTGATGCCTTTTGGGCTAACTAATGCGCCAGCAGTATTCATGGATCTCATAAACAGGGTATTCAGGGAGTTTTTGGATCAGTTTGTGATTGTATTCATAGACGACATTCTAATTTACTCTCGCACGGAGGAGGAACACGCTGAACACTTACGAATGGTTCTACAGACATTGCGGGACCATCACTTGTACGCTAAATTTGAGAAGTGTGGGTTTTGGCTTCGGGAGGTTCAGTTCCTAGGCCACGTCGTATCTAGCAGAGGCATTGCTATTGACCCGAGTAAAGTATCGACGGTAAGGGAGTGGGGACAACCCACGACACCGACCGAAATTCGCAGTTTCTTGGGATTGGCCGATTATTATCGTCGCTTCATCAAGGGATTCTCAAAAATTGCTGGATCGTTGACGAATCTGACTCGGAAGGGAATTCCCTTCATATGGAGTGACAGTTGTCAGTTAGCATTTGATGAATTAAAAGACAAGTTGACATCAGCCCCCGTTCTTGTCTTGCCTAGGAGCGGAGTGGAATACCGAGTCTATACTGATGCGTCCTTACAAGGACTTGGGGGGGGTGTTACAGCAGGAGGAGAAGGCCATAGCTTATGCGTCCCGAAAGCTTAAGCCACACGAGAAGAATTACCCCACCCATGACCTCGAGTTGGCAGCGGTTGTTTTTGCATTGAGGATATGGAGGCACTATCTTCTGGGCGAGCAGTTCACTCTATTCACGGATCATAAGTCATTGCTGTATCTGTTCACTCAGAAGGACCTGAATATGAGGCAAAGAAGGTGGCTTGAATTCGTGAAGGAATACCAATTTGATATACAGTATCATCCTGGTAGGGCTAACGTGGTGGCAGATGCGTTAAGCAGAAGACCTACCGGGGAGTTAGCAGGAGTTTGGAAGGCGAAGTGGAGTGAAATTCAACACGAGGATGAAATGGCGAGAGCATGCATGGCAGTTCTAGCTATCACTCCCGAGAACGTTATGCGGGTAGTGAGGGAACAGGCAGATGACCCATTTTGTCAGGACAAAGTACGGCAGTTACTGGCCAAGGGGCAGAGTTCTACTCCATCAGTTCAGAGGGTGGACTACGTTTCAACGGTAGGCTGATAGTACCCGAAGATGATGATTTGAGGCATGCCATTATGACAGAGTCACACGGGTCAAAATTCTCGGTACATCCAGGTGGGGATAAAATGTACCAGGATATGCGACGAGTATATTGGTGGTCAGGCATGAAACGAGATATTGCAAAATTTGTCTCAAGGTGTGTTACATGCCAGCTCATAAAAGTTGACCATCAGAGACCTTCAGGGATGCTACAACCACTAGAGATTCCCGTGTGGAAGTGGGAGAGTATCTCAATGGACTTTATTACCGGGTTACCAACCTCACAGAAGGGTCACGATTCTATATGGGTGATAGTGGATCGTTTGACTAAGGTAGCTCATTTCTTACCGGTTCGTACGGATTATGATACTATACGGTACGCGCAGTTATTCATTTCAGAGATTGTTAAGCTGCACGGAGTTCCTATTAATATTGTGTCAGATCGAGATAAGATATTTGCGTCACATTTTTGGCAGAGCTTTCAGGAGGCCATGGGCACCGACTTACGGTTGAGTACGGCATATCACCCACATACGGACGGTCAGACGGAAAGAGTAAACCAGATGTTAGAGGACATGCTGAGAATGTGTATTCTAGATTTTGGGGGAAATTGGGAGACATACCTCCCTTTGGTGGAGTTTGCATATAATAACTCTTACCAATTCACTATTGGCATGGCTCCATTCGAGGCGCTTTACGGGAGGCCTTGTCGTTCACCCGCCTGTTGGTTAGAGGTGGGGGATAACAAGCTATTGGGGCCAGAGATGATACAAGAGACTTCCTCCAAAATAGAGTTGATTCGAGGACGTATTCGAATAGCCCAGGATAGGCAGAAGAGTTATGCTGACGCCGGTAGGAGACACGTGGAACTAGATGTGGGCGACCAGGTGTTAATTCGGGTATCTCCTATGAAAGGGATTACGAGGTTCGGCAAAAAGGGGAAATTAGCACCGAGATATGTGGGGCCTTTTCCCATCATTGAGAGAGTGGGACCGGTAGCTTACAGATTGGGACTCCCTGAGCATCTTCAGCGAATACACGATGTGTTCCATGTGGCATCGCTGAAGAAATACAAGAGGAGCGAGAGAGCTTTCTGGCACATTCCACTGGAGGAGATCGATTTGCAGCCAAATGTCTCGTATGAAGAAAGACCCGTGGCTATCCTGGATTATAGTGAGCGCAAACTAAGATCCAAGGTGGTACCCTTAGTGCGAGTACAGTGGGGACATCACAATATGGATGAGTCCACTTGGGAACGGGAGGAGGATATGCGAGAGCAATATCCAGAATTATTCACAGCAGGTATTTTCTAATTTCGAGGACGAAATTCCTTTTGTAAGAGGAGAAGTATGTAATACCCCGTAATTCTGCTTAATTAGGAAAATACGTTTTATTTAAATTACGTGAGTAGAGTAATTTAATGTGAGTTTTATTTAAATTACGTGAGTAGAGTAATTTAATGTGATTAAATACGTTTTATTTAAATTACGTGAGTAGAGTAATTTAATGAGAGTTTTATTTAAATTACATGAGTAGAGTAATTTAATGTGATTAAATACGTTTTATTTAAATTACGTGAGAAGAGTAATTTAATGAGATATAATGTTAATAAAGATGAATATGACGATTAAAAATTTACTAAATGTGAGTAGTAAATTTTTAATGTTGATATGTACGGTCTAGTGACTATATGGACGTACCGGAGTTATCTCAACCGAGTGTCACGCGTAGGACAAAAATTAAGGATGAGAGTAGAAAAATAATTAAGAGACTCAAACGATAACTTAGAGTCCACAATTGATTCCGAAAGGGTCGAATTAGTCAAAATAGTGTACCCGGGGGTACTAGTTGAGTGCCGGGTCATTTTTGGACTAAACCGGGACCATTCGGGGGCATTGTGGTCTCTTTACAATTATGGGGAAGTAGACCTACGAATTTTGAAACCCTAGATCAGATTATAAGAGTGGAGGCTAGGGTTAGAAAGAAAGAAAATACACCATAGCCATTAGAGAAGAGAGAGAGACAATTTCCTAAGGAAAAAGAAGGAAGGAAGGGAAATTCTAAGGAGATTTCACCATAAAGTTGTTGGGAAGGAGGATTGAAGGATCAAAATCATCAACCATCATCAACAACCACGAAATCAGACCCTACAAATCATAAGGCAAGTGGTTATTTACAAAATAATTGAGTTATAATACCCATAATTAAGCTTTAGTAAGAACATGATTTTTATGATATTCTTGGGAATAAAACAATTGATTATGATCCATGATTGATAAGGATTGCATGTAGGACGTTTTTGGATTTCCAAGTATGTTGATATCATAGAAAACTAGATGATAAATTCGAAAGAAAATCTGGAATTTGGATGAAAGATATAAAGAATGCATTTTTAGGGTTCTTGAATATTAGAGAGATTTTTAGTTGATTTTTTGCCAAGATTTATAATGATTTTGTTGTTTTAAATCGTTAGTAATCATCCCAGAACATGTAGGAATGATTAGAAATTGTTGGTTGTAAATATGGTGGATTATCATGAAAGATAGAGAAATAAAAATGGTGAAACCCGTAAGAAGAAGATGAACTGGGTCTGTCACTTCTTGATCGATCGATCGACCCTTGAATGTCGATCGATCGAGCAGTCGATCGATCGACCATATCCCATCGATCGATCGACCCTGGCTGAACTTTAGAGAATTTTGTGAATAAATTTCTTTAATTACCGTCGCTTAATGGGAACCTTAGAAATGATATTTTACCTGGTTTCTCCACAAATGATTGAGTGGAAATTTTGGAGAAATGGACTGACGAAAGAACGATCGATTCAGCCGTATGTTGAGATTATGAGAATTTAATTACGGAAAGAGTGAGATTTAATTCCGGAAAGAAAATATCAGTAGGTTAAAAATTAACTTAACTACTGAATTAAGGGAGGGGTAACTAGGGCCCTTAGAGTTGCGTGAATACTCGAATAAATACAATAGTGAAATAAATTGTAATTAATAAGTACGGTGAATATAAGTAAAATATATCACGTACGGGTATGATTTGATAGGTCCGGTGTGTACCTATTAAATTATATAAAAATTTGGGTTAAGAGAATATTACCTAAATTAATTATGTTAGGGTCGATGTGACATTCCGAACTAAAATAAAATTATTATATGTTTGGGGTCGATGAAAAATGCCGAACCAAACTTTTAACTGGTGTCGCGATGAAAGAGTCCCGAACCAGAATATGTGTACATATTTATATTTTTAAATAGTTGGGGTCGATGGATCATTCCGAACCAACTTTCACTTGGAGTCGATGAATCATTCTGAACCAAGAGTCCTTTATGTGTAATAGAAGGATATGTTAGTGGTAACTGATATTAAATACATTGTTGTGTGATAAAATGTATTCTATGTGCATAATCTACTAATTTAGAATAGTAGACAATGAAATGAAATGTAAATGTCTTAGTAATAATTTATAGTGTCATGTAATTATTACAAGAATAAGGACAACGAACAGTAAATAAGTTAACTATGGTTATGGGTAGTATAACTAGGTAGACTAAGTATCCTCGATAGTTACGTACTATGTAAGAGAGGTGAGGAAGTTCAAGGGAGTGTGCGAAACCTTAATATGTGTAATCAATAACTTAATCGTGATAACTGCTTGCAAAATATTTTCAAATGTTTTGAGTACTAACTCTTGCTATGTAAAATTTTAAAAACCTTTTAGGTGCCCAGCCACAGGGACACCCAGCATGATTTCATTCCAGAGATTTGGGAGCTACAGCATGTGTGGATGTTGCAGGGATTATTTAGACGCTTCCTCTTTTTCAGTTCTAGTGCAGGATCTCAGTTTTAATATTCTTAGTTGGGACATGTTGTTCTACCTTTACTATTACAGTTTATTCTAGTTATGGATTTGTAGTTGTCTTTTATTGGCCGTGGTTTTCGGCAAGACTTTACCTGCTTTCAGAGTATTTATACAAACTGCTTATTTATTACTAGAATTTGTAATGTGGTTGTATAGTGAATGTTCTGTTTAAGAAGGATAAAATTTGGCACCCGTTTAATTTCATTTAGGTGGTTAGTAAATTAAAAGGCGTTCGACAGTGATGCTAAGAATGAACCATTTAAGAAACCTGTCTAAATTAAAATAAGGCTTGATCACCCAAGGTTTAATTAGGCGGGGTGTCACAGTGAGGTGAAATGACACTAAACTGAAATGTGAGATGAAAAAAACTAACTAGAAAGTGACTAAAAGTGAAAAATAAAGTCTAACACTAAAATAAGAGATGAATGAGGTAAATAAATTTGAGAACAATCAAGGAGTGGGATTACACCACAAATTTTAGCTATTCTAACTAATTAACTTAATTAATTGAATTCTCCCAAATTAATATCAATATTACAAATCAACTCTCGTTGCAAATGTAATTTTAATAGAACCTTTTAGAAAATTAAGTTTAACACCCCACAACTCTAAAAAAATAGATCTGCACTCCTTTTAATTAATTGCCCGCTAGGATCGATCAATTAAAATTTATGTCAATCTTAGAAAATAAATTTAGAGTTGAAATTCAAGTTATAATACCCCACTTAAGAAACCCCTATCTCTAGTTCGAATCTAAAATGAGTATTATAACTAAAATTTCGATTTTCTCTTGAAAATCATTTACCCTCTCTCGAGGCGTAAATTTAAGGGTGAGGGATCAAAATTAACATTCAAAGGGAATTTTCAAGTAATCAAACTAATTAAATTAAAATAACATCAAATAAGGGTTTCCCCCCACCCCTTGAAATGGGATTTAGCCTAAGATGGTATGGAATTTGACAAATTAATAATCAAAGGCATAAAATAAATGAGAAGAGAAAAGAACAATCAAACCCAATCTCTTGATGCTTAATTGAACTTCTATCCATGTGTTGAAATCAACATCCCTCAATTTGAATGATCCAAACAAAATTACATCGCAAACTTCACTCAAGTTAATTCTCACAACAATTTATTTTCCCTCACTATTTAAAAAAATAAAATAAAATTCTAATCTAAAAACCTACACTAAAATGGTATTTCTCTCTCTACAATTCTCTCTACAAATTCCTATTCTAAAGCTTCCTTTTAAAATGGTCTTCTTCTCCTTAAATAGTAGGCATGGAGCATGGGGGTAATTTGGTAGGTTTAATGTGTAAGAGGTGTGTAAGGTGTTGAGGTGAGGGTATTTAAGGGATTATGCATACATGTGCATGGGTAAGAGGTGAGGTCATGTAGGAAGTGGGGTGCTAACAAATCTGATTTGGTTTAGAGGGGTTTTGGGGGTAGATAGGGAAAAAAGGAACTAAATTGGTTTAAGTTGGTTTGTTAAACACATGTGGGGTTTAGACTTATTTTTTTGGTTTGGATTAAGTTGGTTTGGCATTTGGTAGGTGGAAGAGTCGTGCTTGGCTTTGGAGGTTTGGGGAATGGGTCTCGGTTAGGTTGTTGTCGGACTTGGGTTGGAGATAAGGTTCATGTCTGGTGGTTGGGTTGGAGTCACGACCGGGCTAGAGGTCATCGTCGGCGGGTTGGTTGTTGGCCGGAGGTATAAGGGGTAGCGGTTCGGATGGAGGTGGCTGGGATCGACCGGAGGGAGGTCGCCTGATTCGAGCATGAAATGTATGTCGGAAAGGTTCCGAGTTTAGCGTCGGAGTGGGGGTCACCGGGGTGAGGTAACATGCGGGAAAGTTGCGGGTCATGGGGCGACGCCAAAATTTTTCCAGCGGGTTTGACGGTTTCAGGTCAAGGAGTTTGGCGGTTTCGGGTTGGAGGGGGTTGTGGATTGAGATGGTTTTTAGGTCTTTAACAGGTGGATTATTGGAGTGTTGATAACGTGATTGGTTTTTCAGGTGGGTTTATGGAAATGATGATAGAGGTTGGAGAGGGAGTGAGTGGGTTAATGGTGGGAGTGAGGTTTTTGGTTTTGGTTTATGGTGTATATGGTTTGGGGGTGTTAATGGTGGGTTAGAGAGGAGAGAGAAGATGGGTTGTTTTAGTGGGGAAGAAGAAGAATAGGGGGGTTAAAGTGTGGTGAGGGTGTAGGTTAGTTGGGTGTGGGTAATGGTTTAGTTTAGGTGTGTATGTGGTGTATACTTTGGATGGGTGTGAGTGGGTTATGTGTGTGTTTTATTTGGACACTAAAAAATAACATAAAAAAAACTAAAACTAATAAAAATCTAAAAAATAAAAATCCTACTTCTAATAATAAAATAAAGACTCAAATTAAAAATAAAACTAAAAAAAAGAAATAAAATAAAAATAAAAAATAGAAATCTATTAAACTAAAAACTAAAAACTAAAATTCTACAAAAAAGTAAAATCTAATAAAACTAAAAAATAAATGAAATCCTAAAAAAATCTAATCCTAATAAAAACTAAGAACTAAAAAAAATCAAAATAAAATAAAATTATACTAATAAAGATAAAATAGAAAAATAGAAAACAAAACCTAGAAAATATTAAATAAATCAAAAATAAATACTAAAAATAAAACGACTCAAACTAAAAATCTAAAAAATATTAAAAAGGGACAAACAAAACACACACAGGGTTTGGGGTAAGTTTAGACTCGGTTTAGGGTAGGCTAGGATATGGAACAAGGGTATTTAGCTCCATTCAACGCACATTTGCCTTGATATATAGCGTTTGACACCGTAAACGGACATTTGACCTACAAGATAAACATTTAAGTACATAAGACCCAAATTGTCGAGAATTAGCAACAAAAATATGTCTATTCGAGGTATAAAATGTACACTTTTGGGTACTTATCAATATGTTCTTCAAAAATTTGAGGTGACAGACAAGTCTCGGCCTCCTCTTTGTTTTCCAAATTAGAACGCATATCATCGCAAAGTGAGAGCACTTCCATTACCAGACCAATATCGATCGCGCTTTGGGTGGAAAGAAAATCGAGTAATTATTTGATTAGAAAAAGCATTCTTTCTTCCAAAGTAGGATTCCTTGGCTCTATAACCTCGGATTCCACATTTGGTTGAAAACGTTCTTTAGTTTCAAAAATATCAGAAGAAAAGTCGTCATTGGATTCAAATCATGCATCCAACTCTTTCTCCCAAAAATGATTTTTTTCCCTATATTTGTTTTCAAGCCTTTCATATTCATGAATTAAAAACCACTACCCCATTTTAATAGACCGAGACGGTAATTCTTGAAAATAAAAAGTTTGAAAAATATTTCCATATAAACCATTATAATTACCGAACTCACTATAGAAAGACATGATTACCGAATAGTTTATAGACGGACAATCCATGTAAAGAGGTGTGTGGCTAAGGATTCAACATCTTTTGGCGCTCAATTGTGCAATCTTACAAAAAAGGTTAAAATAAAAAAAAATACAAAAGAAAAAAAATCTTACGAAATAGTAAATCAATTATAATCTATAACAAAACACTCCTCGACAACGGCGCCATTTTGATCGAGTGGAAAAAACGAGCGTCCGTATAAATATGCTAATCATTTTTATCCACTTCCGACTGCAATACAAAAAAAAAACTAAACTTTAACTACACTCTTAAGGAGTATAGCGGCTAGTCTGGGTATCGAATCCACACGGAATGTTTGATAGATTTTAATTGATTTATTACTTCAAAAATAAAGTGTAAAAGATGATGATGGGGTGAGAAAGAAAAAAGTGAAAAACTAAAGAAGTTACCTAAACCGAATTAAAACTAACAAATACAGATTAATTAATACAAATGAGAGATAAGGTTGGAATACAATCCCCCAAACCTTTGTACGTTTACCGGAGATAAAACTAGTTATGAATTAGATAATTGATTTAATCCAGTCTTTATTAATCTCAAGCAATATATATATGAGGGTACTAGCCCGCACCATACACAATCAAAAGTAAGAATAAAGCGGTGTCGTTATAGCTACACTCGCGTCGCACTCTTAAGCATCTCGGTTACCTAGGGAAAACGAGATCAAAAGTCCTACGACGGTTGTGATCACTACACAACATGATTCGATCATTTATTTAATTCAGGGAACTAATTTTACACACATGCAAACAATATCAGGTTGGGTTCATGCACCCCAACCCCTAAAAAATCTAGCCTAGCATGGTGTAACTAGGATTAACTACATAAGAATCCATTAACAAGTATGTGAAAATAAGGAAATAATGATAAAAGTACTGGAAGTTAAGGTTACCAAGATTGAAGAACAGAAACATGCAAGAAACCAAAGATTGAAGAAAAAATTGGAAAAGCTCTTGAATTAAAGGTGCAAAATATGTAAATTCTTCTCATAGATGTTATTCCTTGATTAAGATATTTTACATGAATGAATTCTGAATAAAATGAGTCCTAATGACTAAATATATAGGTTACAAGTCGTTTAGAAGAGTCCCCAAAATATAAAACTCTTTTGGCTAAAAGATAAGGACAAAATAAAAATCCAGTGTCTTGCAATTTTGTCACATTTAGAAAGCGTGACTATTTTGTAACGAATCTTGAGCGTGACTAATGGCCGGTCTAGATCTTTTATTTTTAATAGGTCCGGATCGCCTTTGAAATTTCTCCATAACTATTTTTCTTGAATTCTCTCCTCTTTAAATGATCATAAGTTCTTCACCGTAGCTCGGATTGAGGTGCCATTTTTTCCAATGTTCTTGTAATTGAAAGCGCTTCAACTTTTCAGTTAGTCCCACCTCCGGACTAAGGCTCAAAATTACGTAAATGCCCTTTAACTCCTTTTTTCTTGATTTCTTTCACTATTTTGAGTTCTCTCTTGCACTTTCTTGCATGAAATACCCGTAAAATACATGAGAAATACACAAAATATTAAATACTTACCAAAAGGGGTTAGTAGCATAAATATGAGAGAAATCCAAGCTATTTACACAACACAGGATCATAAAAATACCAAAATTAAGGGGATATGTGTGAAGAATTTATGCCTAGTCAAGTTTCGTCATATTATGATATGTGAAACATCTAAAGAGGCTTAGGACATACTCTTACTCACCCATGAGGGGACTAGTACGGTTAAGGATTCCAAACTCTCAGTCCTCACCGCTAAGTTTAAGACCATTAGGATGGAGGTGATCAAAACTTTTTATGAGTTTTATACAAGACTGTCTGATATAGTTTACTTATCTTTTAACTTAGGAAAGAGAATACCTGATACCAGAGTTGTCAAGAAAATATTAAGATCCTTATCTGAAAGATATAATCCCAAAGTGTTTGTCTTAAATTCTTTGGGTACTATTGACTCTACGAAACGCAAAGAACTTGTAGGTGACCTTTAAACCTATGAGCTCGACACTTTTTTTTCCAAAAAGATACAGAAAGATAAGGGCATTGCTTTGAAAGCCCGAAAGAAGGAAACACCTATTTTAGGTGATGAGTCTGATATCGATTCTGATGATTTGGTTATGTTTACAAAAAAAAATAAAAAATTTATCAAGTTTGAAAAGTAGTCAAAAGTTTATGAAAAGAAGTTTGAGAAAAATAAATTTAACAAGGCTCTAAAATTCCCTAAAAATCGTAATGATAATTGTAAGAGGGATGAATTAGATAGATATTTTGGGTCTGGGGTCATGGCCAAAGTGCAGCTGAGTGTCCCACTAATCTAAGGAAGGAAGGGAAGAAGAAGAAGAAGAAGAAGAAGAAGAAGAAGAAGAAGAAGAAGAAGAAGAAGAAGAAGAAGAAGAAGAAGAAGAAGAAGAAGGTATACAATGCTACCCTTAGCGATAGTAAATAGAAAAAGGAATATAATTCTCCTATTAAGCATAATTACACTACGTTCATGACCAGTCATGTGAGCCTAAATGAAAAGTCTTCTAATGAAGATAATTTTGTGCATAACGATTTCGAGGCAAAGTTGTGTGAATCCCAAGTGAGTAATGAAAAGAATGAGGAGAATGAAGATGAAGAGAGGAGGAGGATATTGAGCTTCAAGTTTCCTTTATGGAGTTATACGCGAAGTCATTAAAGTTGAAGAAACTTGAAGTTGGAAGCTAACTAGAAGGAACGTGTTATAGGGAATGATGATAGTAAATTGATTGAAGATCTTAGGGCACATGATAAGACTCTTCGAGAGAAGATTGAATCTGTTGAGGGAGAGAGAGATCACCTTCTTGGTTTGATAGAGTTTTTAAAAATGATTCCTTTGAGTTTAAAAAGTCTCATCATTTTCTCGAGTCTAGGATTGTGTAGTTAAAGGAAAGATTGAGATACTCGAGTAATGTTAAGTTTGATTTGGAGTCTACGTCGAGAAAGTTAGATAAGATGTTAGGACCATTCAAATCAAAAATGATAAAGACAAGACTAATATTTTGAGAGGGTCAACAACTTCCAGGGACGTCAAAAAAGTTCAATTCTTAGGTAAGATTCCTCGTCATATTTACACGTGCACATATTGTGGTAGAAAATGTCACCTTAGGCATTTTTACTTTGATCTTAGAAAAGGTCTCTTAGACTTTCACAAAGTCCCAAAATCTAAGAGTCGCATTACACCTATGTGGGTTTGGAAATCCAATTTGGAGGCTTTAAACATTAGACTTGTTGATTATTGCATGCTTGCACATGATACTTCCCATGTTATTTTTAATGGTTAATTGTGTTTGAGTTTTTTCATATACTAGCTTTTATGCTTCATGATGTATGTTATTGCTAGTTGTATGATTGTGTATCTTTTGTATTTTGATTTCTCTTTTATTAGGTCTTATTGAAAAGAATAAAAAGATTATATTTGTCCTTTGAGTCATTTTTTAATTTGGTGTCATTTTAAAAAATATTTTAAAGCTCAAAAAGATTTTGGTTTTTGTGTAGTTTGGTTTTACACATTTTGTCTGGCATATCAGTGTGTTTGAATCCCATTTGTTCCATATTTCCGTGTGGCTAAGATATTTAATTATCATTTTCAATACTTATAATTGTTCTTAATCATACCTGCATGGAGTTGGTCGACTTTGATATGATTAATTGATTCACTTTGCATATGCCACCGCACACACTTTGAATAAGCTCTTTTGGATTTTAACTGTCTATATTGCATGAGCTAAGTGAGGTGTTATCCTATCAATCATGTCATTTACGTACTTTTTAGCTATGAGCGATTTGTGCATGTAAGAACTGAGAGTTTATTTTGTTTAAAAATTATAAGTGAGCAATGGAAAAAAACTACGTAGGAAACAATCTTCCTTGTGTGAAATGACACCATTGGAAGGAGCCTAAAAAAAAGAGTCAAAGAAAGGAAAATTTTCCAATGCCAAGTTTTTGCGTTGATGCTTCAAATATAAATATCTTCAAAATAAAAAGAGAGTAAAAATGATATATATATATATATATATATATATATATATATATATATATATATATATATATATATATGTGTGTGTGTGTGTGTGTGTGTGTGTGTGTGTGTGTTATTTTGAGGGTGTTATATTGAAGATCAATGGTTTTGCATAATGAGTCCCAGTTAAGCTTGATTATTTTGGCGCTATTGATTTGAGAATCATCACCATTTTCTAGGCTAGTGTGCATTGTGTATATTTGTCCTTTATGAGTTCTTTATTTGTCACTTGAGGCTAAATCGAACTTGATAAGTTTTTGCGTTCAAAATATAACTCCTTGGATATATTTTAAGTGATTAAGTTATATTTCGTTTGTTTCTAGTTCACACCCCTTCACTCCGTACCAATTTTGTTTAGACACATCGTTATTACGTGAGTGTTAAAAACTTATGTGTTTTGTGTCTTTTGGGGTGTTTATACGTATATATATTTATGTTCATCATTATTATTTGTTCTATTATATATATATATATATTGAGTTTTGTCCCATGCCCAAAAAAATTTAGGCTCCTCTTCCATGTATTTTCTAAATTGTATTTAGTCCCATAACTACCCAAAACTTCTCTCAACCGCCTTGTAACCGCCTATCTTTCTCTTTATAAAGAATGACATGTGTCTTATAGCTATTACAATAGGATAAACGATAAAAAAATTAAAAACATAAGAGTGGGTACAAATGAATCTTTAAAAGTGGGACTAAATACCTGTAATCCCTATATATATAGGATATGTTGGTTTTTGAGTCTTTGCTTTTGAATTTAATCAATATTTGTCATATGTATCTTTGATTCATATTGACATGTTGTATGATCACATTGGTATCTTTTGTTGCTAGTTATCATCGGTATCTCATTTATGTGTCAAATTTGGTTTCATTTGTTCATTGTGTGGATTATTTGTGCTATGTTGCCAAGTGCGTTTGTCTTTCCATGCTCCACTTCACATGATTACATGAGATACTTATTTTTCTTTATGCTTACATGTGTTACATTTAGGGTAAATGTAGTTTATATTGTGAACCTTATTTTATATCTACTCCTGATCAAAAAATGGAAGAAATGGTATTTAACTCTTTAACTCGGGGGGTAATTTTTACCTTTTTTGTGGGAGGGGGGACATCCTATCTTAGGTGGAGATTGTTAGACAAAGGGGGAGGGTTTTTCATATGCAGTTTATACTGTTATGTATTCAAGTTGCGTTTTAAAGGTGTATTTAAGTGGATAGCTTTGCAATAATGTGGCAAAGTTTATACAAGAGAAATACACAATATTTGAGATTGTCAAGTGTCTTTACTTTTTCCTTTGGGGATTGGGATTGAGTCTTTAGACAGCTTGACGGCCAGTAGGTTTTTTATTTTTTTCCCAGAATATCCAAAGGGGGAGATTTATAAAGACAAATTTTCTAATCAAGTCAATTTGCGTATATTGGATTAATTTCGCTTGGACAAAACCGTTTGCATCATAGGTTAGATCTTGAGTTGGTTTATCCTTTAAAGCATGTGACATGTATGATTGAAGTTCGTAGAGGCCAAGTTAAAGCGTCTACATCATCATTTCATGTTCCATGCCACATTTCATCTTCAATGTCTATGGATCTCAAGAGGTATGGATGTTTATATTTTTCATCCTTGGAATTTCATCGGGTGTTATTTTTAAAATATTATTTGAGGCGATTTTTCATAAAAGGACTTTTTAAATAAAATATCTATTTTATGTGAAAAAATTATTCGAACGAGATTTCTTGGTCATTAAAACAAATTTACAAAATTTGTTCGAATGAAGTTTTAAGCTGGTCCAAACGAGAATGGGTTTTTCATTCGAACGAGGTTCAAATGAGGATCGAACAATATATTTCTCCTTTACAGTGGAATCTCGTTCGAAGGTCGTTTGAATTCTATTCAAATGATATGCACAATGTCACTCGAATGAGAATGTGTACTTCGTTCAAATGAGCCTACGTTTTATGTTCGAATGAGCCTACTATTTTTGTTCGAACAATTTTACGTTGTCTCGAAAAATCGTGTTTTGTATAAATAGGTGTGTTGGGAACATTTTTCTATGAGAGTTTTGGCTAAAATTGATTTCTTATACAAATCTAAAATCCTCCAAACCCTAGTTTACGCCCAAACACTTTGAGATCCAAGATTCAATCTTTATATTCTTTGATATCTCCGTTTTGTTCCCCAAGTTTGTGTTTCTCATCAACTCGCTTGAGAAGATTTTTGTGCGGTGGATTACGTGCATCGTTTTCTCGTTTACGTATAGTGAACTCTATGTGTATGGCGATTTGAAGCGGTGGACTACATGTTCTCTCCGTTGATGGTTCCTGAGCCTAGATCGGTGTATACCAAAGCATGTTCTGACTCAGACATTGTGGTAGTGCATAAGTGAACTCCTACGTGTCACTGTGAAGATGGTCGAAAGAATGAAGACACGTTAAGGCTTGAAGGAGTTGAGTTCATTGCATAAGAGTTCTGTCATGTCCTTGTGTAAAACCTGACATAGTATATTTACGTTGGATGGGTCGTCCGAGGTTTTTCACATTTCTCGTACATTGGGTGTTGTGATTGATTATTTTATTTTATCCAGCTATCACTTAAATGCATGTTTTAGGGTAAGATAAAATTGGTTAACCATTTAACATAACAATAGATAAAATTGTTGTTATTTTTATTTGTGTTATTTGTTTAAGATTAATTTAATTTTGAGCAAGGTTCTAAAAAATTCGGGGAGTCACCGAGGCGTGCAGGCTAAGTTTTAAGCCATAGAAGCCTAGGCGGCGCCTTAGGCGTAAAAAAATATGAAAAGGCTTTAAGGTCTTTTTTAATATATTTTAACATTTTTAACTATAACAAGGCGATTAAAAATACTAAAATCGTTCATACCTTAATGTATGTCTGAATATATGCAAACTAAAATACTATTTTTTTCAAATATTAAGAAAAAAAAATGTGTTTTTTTGGACGAGACGCAGATAGGTTTGGGACACCATTTTTCTTTTGATTGTTTTGAATGAGATATTGGTTCGGTTTTTTGCAAAAAAAAATCTTTAAAAGGTGATATCGTCCCACTAAAATATTTTTGTTTTAAAAAAAAAGTTTGCCTTAAGCCTTTTACCAAGAATAAGGCGTGAAAGTCTTAAAGCGGGGCGTTTCTCCCAAGCCTCAAGCTTGCGGAGCCTAGGCACACCTTTTAGAACACTGATTTTGAGAACTTAAATATTTTAATATTGTTTTACCAGCCGTATTAGACCATAATCGTCTTTCAAAATAAGAATAATATGCAATTCAAATATATCAATTATATTTCCAAAAAAATATCTCTATAAAACGTCTTACATGAAAACACAAGCACATTTATGCAGTAATAGAAAAACTCCAAGACCCACTTTCGAATAAGAAAAATATTGACATAATTATCCTACTTGCCAAAACTTTGATTTTATGACAATATTCATTAAAGATTATTTTAAAGTCTAATAACATGATGATATATATCAACCAGGAACATTATATCATATCTCATTTGTGCAAAACTAAAAAAATGAACAACATTGAAAAAAAGGTACAAACTTAAATTCAATTTAGATAATGAATCATAAAACCATAGCTGAAAAGCTTTTACTTAGTTAAATCTTTAACACCCATTTAAGATCATTTTCAACTACCACATTTTCCCTTAAATAAGTATTTTTTATTAAAACCTTTGGTTTTATATCCTTGATGTGACCCAATTTTGGATAGATATAAATTTTTGAGATATCATCTTTGTTCAAATTGTTATGCAACTGGCGACTTTTACTCATGAACACAGACAGAATATTATTTCCAATTTGCAAAAGTGTCATCGCATGTTACAATGTTGTAGCCTAGTTACTTTTTCACTCATGTTTTTTGTATGGCATAAGCTTTTCAATTTTCTCCAATCATGAAATGAAAATTCTTTACATACATATTTTAAGAGTTTAGACACACTTTTATAAGTCTAATTAAGATTTAAACACTTTGAGAAGACCATGAATCTTTCATCACTTATAAAATGGCATATATTTAATGTGTATTGCGGTGTAAAGTGCAACAAGATATGATCATGAGTTCCACAACATAATTTCTCTCGAAGTTTAAAAGACTTGAAAGAAAATAGAATCCATCTCATGAAGCAAACATCACATTCTCAACTAAAAGAAAAAATGATTAAAAATAGTCATTCTCATATCGAAAGTTATATCATAGAGTATATCATGTAAAAGTCATAAACATGACTGTATCAAAAATATATTTTTGAATTTTCAATAAAAGATATGTACAAACATAAAAGAGAATGTTATTGGATTAAAAGATATACATAAAGCACATAATCCTAAATAAGTTACTACATGTTCAACCAATAATGAGAATAGTTAATGAAGTCATAAGATAACAATCTAGAGAAATCACAGAGGTTAAAACTAAAGAGTATGCAATCTCTAAATATAAAATAGACAAGTCAAGGTAGGGGTGGAAATTTTTGACACGACACGATAACTCGACACGAAGTTAGCGGGTTAGGGTTGACGATTTCTTGACACGAACCCGAATATGGCACGACCCGCCAACACGAATAATAAATAGGTTGGGTTAGTGTCAAACACGTATAACTCGAAAATGACACGAATAGACCCGTTTAACTCGTATTTTATGGAGATTATATTAGATAATTTATATATCTTGATAGACATTTTATAAAATTCATGGATAATTGGATGATAAATTATTTATGTGTCGTAAGAAGTTGAAATTAATTAAATTTAAGTTATTGTAGCTCTATGAGTGGTATGATTAGTTAAGAGAGAAGAAACAAATTATTTTATATTTTACTTAATGGATTATGCGAGTCAACCAGAACGCGACACGATAATAAATAGGTCGGGTTAGTGTTTGCTCATCTAACACGATTAGTTAAATGGGTCGGGTTAGGGTTGACTAATACTTAACACGAACCCGACATGACACGACCCGAACACGACACGACGCACACATATTGCCACCCCTGTCAAGGATAATAATCATATGAGAATAATATCAATCTAAGGTACACATGATAACACTTTAATATGAAGGGATATATAACATGATGGATCACTAAGAGATAAAATAGATATGACAACCCTAAAATCATATTGTTGGCAAGACCAAATAAATAACAATTTTTAAAAATAAAATCTTTTCGAATCATTCAAGATATAAAGCGAGAATAAATTAATAAAATTAAATAATTCATATATGAGATGTCAAAGCAATAAACATCATATACAAAAATCATATGAGAAGTAAAAGATGATAGCCTTGCATAAAAATATATTAAATGAAGTGCTAAAAAAGGATATTGAAAAAATAAGGATTTTTTTTTTAATTGTCACCCAACAATTTATAATTATATTTATGTTTGCACCCCCATTTTTTTTATTTCTTTGTGTTTATACTCCCATCGTTAGTCAAATCCGTTAGTTGCTATCAAAATTTTCAGAAAAAGACCATCTTACACCCGTTTTAATCCAAAATAATATAAGAGTTTAAAAAACATGAAATTATATGATAAATTAATGAAAAAATATTTTAAATTTTGAAAATTATATAAAAATAGTTAAAAATTTTGGGAATTAGAGAAAATATTTTTAAATTTTGAAAATCGTGATAATAAATATAAATTTTGAAATTATAAATATTGGAAAAATTTATTAAAAAAATTAAAAATAACAAGCAAACATTTAAAAAGTATGAAATATATTGAAAAAACTCTAATAAATCCAAAAATAGTATAAAACATTTAAAATTATAGTAAAAAAATTAAATTGCAAAATATATCATTTAAAAATTCTGAAAAATACAAAAAAACTTTTTTTTATTACAGTTTTTTAGGAAAAAATGAAAATAGAAAAGTTTACGGTTTTATATTATAAATCAAGTAAAAAAAACTCATTTGTAAAAAAAAGGTTAAATCAAGTAAAAAAATAATATACTACAAAAACAGTGAAAATAATTCATATTTTTTTTCTAAATATAGTTTTTACTTACTTAATTTAAAATATTCATCGGCAAACCTTTTTCTTTAAACTGTGTTTTTTTTCACTTTTTTTCTAAATAAGAACCATTTTATAAAATTGTAAATAACATTTGTTTTTAAGTAACTTATTTTAATGAAAATCATAAAAACTCCAAATAAAAACTATTTTTTTAGTTACTTATTTTTTTATTTGATTTAACCTTTTTTCTAAAAAAAATATTTTCTTGATTTATAATTTTTGCCCAAAAATATTTATAATTATTTTTCCACAAAAAATTATACTTTTTTTAGTAAAATTTTTTTTATAAAAAACCCTTACAAACATTTTCTGGTGTTTTTTAGAATTTTTAAATGATATTTTTATAATTTAAAGTTTTTATATTATTTTTGTATTTATCAAAGTTTCTTTTCAATATATTTCATACTTTGTAGATATTTCTCTATTATTTTCATAAATTTTAATAAGTCTTCCCCCATTTTTATAAGCTTTTTGAAATTTATATTTATTTTCATTATTTCCAGATTTTAAAAATATTTTCTCTAATTTTAAAATTTTAAACTATTTTCCTATAATTTCATATTTTAATATATTTTTAATGATTTACTATGTAATTTTTATTTTTGTAACCTTTATATTGTTTTGGATTAAACGAGAGATAAAATGATCTTTTTCAAAAAATTTGACCGCAACTAATGGATTTTACTAACAATAGGGTGCAAACACAAAAAAAATAAAATAAATGGAGTGCAAACACAAATATCGTTATAAAATATGGGGTGACAGGTCAAAAAACCCAAAAAATAAACAAACTTTAACGTTTTAAGGTGGAGGGGACCAATTTCAGATTATTTTTCATATCAATTTCATTTTGATTCGAAATATCCTTCTTGACTCACAAAAGGAGAAAAATCTTTTATGTTTCTTAACCCATGTTTTTCTTTCACTGCATTTATATGCAAATTTGTTTGAAGAATATTTTTTTTAGTTTTGTTATTCCTCACAAAACTACTACCACAACAACAATGATGGAAAGTCATGGTTCGTCTAAGAAAAAAACAAAACTCCCTTAAATGACTAAATTTGTGATCACATTAAAAATTTTAAGGCCTGGTAATTTTTGGGTATTAGGTTTAAGATTAACTTTTTTTTTAAATCAATTTGAAACCAAAAATCGCTATGGTGAAATTTCTTATGGAAATAAGAATAAAAAAAAGTCATTTCTAGGTATCTTAGGATTGAGCACGTGGTTTTTGTTTTCAATCTAGGAATGTACAAATTCTTTCTTCTTTTAAAAAATGTTCTTAAAACTTCTTCATTTTTCTTGAAATTTCCTTTTCATTTATTGTTATTTCATTTTGAGAAGCTTTCACAAAAATTGTTTCAAGCCTTTCAAGTTGAAACACTGAATTTGCTAAAATTCAACCCTTTTTTTTTTTCGAGTTGTTATCAAAACACATATTTAAGTCATTGTGATATCGCTTCATAATTAACTTTCACATATTTGCTCAAAATCAAATAATTTTGAAGACTTTCAACTTTCTTTTCCAAAACAATTTTGGGCCCTTGACAGAAATGAAGATTAATTTTTAATTATTCAAGAGATAACTTTTTATTTACTCTTCAAAATTAATAAAGGTTCATCCTCTTATTTTGAGACAACTGTCTTTTCTTTTAATTCATTAAGAAGGTCGGAATATTCGAAAAGAGATTTATGCTTTTTAAATAGGGTAGGACCTTGAGCTTCCAAAGCACACAAAATTTATTTTCATCATTCAGAAGTAAAAAGCTCATTTAAATCTCATATTTATCTTTTTAAAGAGTTTTTTTTCAAAAGAGTTTAATTTCTTTTTTAAATATTATTGTTGAATTCAAATCAACATTTGAATTTTTTTTGTCAACAACTTAGTCTTATCACACATTTGAGCACGATCAACTTGAATTTGATTAACAAAAGATGCCTTAAGTTGTAAATCATTGTTCTCCTTTTTAAACTCTTTCATTTGGGAGGATAATTAAAAAATATCTCTAACAAGTATCAATGATTATCCCTAAAGTTTTTCATATTTAGCTTCAAGAATCAGAGAGTCCTTTTTGTCAAATTATTCCTCACTAGATTCATATTCTTTTGGGTTAACTACAAATAAAATCAAATGAAGTAACATGTCCGGTAAAATTACGAATAAGATTACTAATAAGAGCGAGCATCTTTAAATATACTACTAATACTTTTCAAAGAACTACTACTAACAAAATCATGATTGTTACTCATAGGAAAATCTTCAAAGATTTTCAAACTAAAATTTATTTCTACACACGCGAAAATATTTTCCTATAGGTTGTTAAATCTAAAAAAAAAAAGGTTTAACACTGATTCCATTTGTAAAAATGTGTGCACATAGAGAATAGACTAAGGAAAATCTGGAGAAAACGACGGCTATGAGAAACTACCCAAATTAAAATTATTACCAAAGTCGAGGTAATATTTTTCTTTAATTCGAATTCAGAAAAAACTAATCATAATATTTGAGTGATAAAACGTGATTTACAAAATGATTTTTTTTGTTAACATAGGTTAATTAAGCATATCAAGGGAGTCAAAATACATAAAAGTAAAGCATATACTTGAGACGAGGCTTATTACGAGAAAATTTTCACTAACGGTAAAAACCCTCGGGTCGAACCGACAACTTCCACTAGTAACAAAAAGTGAAAAATGACATAAAAACTTTAACCTCTGTTAGACTCAATAACGTCCAACCTCCACAGATGGCTTTCCCACCTTGTGGTGTAAAGTTCAAGCACGGACCGTTTTCCGACCACTCGCCATGTCCCGGGTGTAAACCTTGATGATTTAATCCCGATAAATCCCGACATAGGCACGACCCAATAAATTTCCAAGGTTATCAAATTATAAGTCACTCGTATGGTCGTTTTGAGTACGCCAATGTGTCCATAAGGGTCGAGATAGTCAAAATAATATACCCGGGGGTTTAGTTTGGGTCTTGGGGCATTTTTAGGCCTAATAAGCATCCCGGGAGGGCGTTTTGGACATTTCACATTTTTGGGTAATTAAACCTGCAAGGATGCAAATTTCCAATTGAGTCCTTTGTAGTTTTAGCTCAATTTCGGACAAAAACGTTTGAATCATAGGATAGAGTATATTGATCATCTTTCAAGCCTATGATGTGTTTGTTGAAGACGTAGCGGCCAAGTGTATAAAGATTCATCAAAATATCGTGGTTTATGTGCCTCGTTTCAACGTCATCAACAGTGGTTCCATGCTCCCAAGGTATGAATGCATTACATATATATATTGGAGCTTGAAACAGTTTATATTGGGTGTTAGGTTTTTAAAACTGTGTTTTGTTTTTAGAATGTATCCATTAAAACTTATATATAAAGTATATAAAAGTTTCTCGGCTTAAAAAGAATTTTTGAACATTCTGTAAGTTCGCTCGAAGTGTCGTTCGAACGAGATTGCCAAACGACTTCCCATTATGGCATACTGGAACTTCGTTCGAAATGTCGTTCAAACGAGATGATCTTTCTAACGATATTTCTAATGAGCTTCGAACGAGTTCATACTAGAACTTCGTTAGAATACTCGTTCGAACGAGAATGTCGTTCGAATGAGATTTGGCGGGAACAGTTTTTGGCAGTTTTTAAGCAGTTTTTTCTCCCACCTCCCCACTTGTTTCTTAACTGATTTTTCTCAGACTTTATTATGTGCGGGAAACCATTTTTATAATTTATATATTTCATATCCTACTAACTCCTAGAGAGTGTTTTGAGAGCAAAATCAAATAGAGAAAAAGATCATGTTTTGAGTGAGATTTTACAAAGAGAAAAACTTATACCACTCTAGTTTACACCCAAATAAGTTTCTTCCAAGTTCCCATATACATATATCTTGCTTGGATTTTGGCACCGGTTCACTCTACCTCTTTGAAGAGTTATCTTGGGGTTTTCTTCTACATCCCTCAAAAAAGAAGAAGTTTGCATTGATTTACCTACTTGGAGAAAGGCTCCTTGTTCGGTGACGGTGACCATATAGAGTCCGATCGGTGGACTCCAAGACCATGGTGGAGCTCCGTGGTTATTCGCTAGGTGGAGGTGTCTACAAGAAGAAGCGTCGGGGCTTGAGAGGGATCGAGTCGTGTGTTGTAAGCCTTTCTGTCTTGTAGTTGTAAATTCCGTACTTAGTGGATTTGTGGCTAGGGCCGTTCGAGGTTGTTTTCCGTTGTGGGTTTTTCCTCGTACATCGCGGAGTAGTGAGATTGATTTATTTTTATCTTTCATAATGACTTAGAACTCATGCTTAGGATAATTCAAGATAAAAATAGTTTTAGTTGTCACACTTAATTTAATGGGGTGCTAATTAAATTTGGGTAATTGTTTATTTAATTCAAGTCTATTTGTTAAATATGGTTTATCCTATTTTGTTTAAATGAAAAATCTGATTTAGGCAAATTCTAGGACTTGAATTAATTGGTTTAAGTGAAATTAATATTTGTGTGTGTTTAATTAATTTTCACTTGGGTTTAATTTTAATTTGAAAGAGAAATTAAAATTTGGTGTTTGTTTGTTTTGTGAACCATCATCTAAAGCTTCCGCACCGTTTTTCATAAAAGGAAATATAATTTTATAAGAAATGAAAATCGGGGGTTCCTACTTTCACAGATTGGTATTAGAGCCAAAAACGATTAATTACTTCGTTAAGATCTTTTAAATATTTTTGGCTAAAATGGAATTTTCCCCACTTTCTAAATTTCCTATTTTCGATGGTTCTAACTACGCGTATTGGAAAGCGCGAATGAAATCGGCACTAAAATCTATCGACGAGAGAGTTTGGATGTCTGTTATTAATGGGTGGTCCCCACCTACTCATTTAGTAGATAATGAGCGTGTTCCCAAACCGGCCGATAGATGGAGTGAGGGTGAATTTAAACTTTCTAATTTTAATTCCTGAGGTTTAAATGCCTTGTTTAGCGCTGTCACACCAAATCAATTCCGACGCATTATGACGTGTGAGACCGCTAAAGAAGTTTGGGATATTTTACAACTCACCCACGAAGGTACTAGTGTCGTTAAAGCTTCGAAACTCCAAAACCTCACCACTCAATTTGAAACTATAAAAATGAACGAAAAAAAAAGTCTTGATGAATTTTATGCTAGACTTTTCGATATTATTAATTCATCTTTTAACTTGGGAGAGAAAATACCCGACAACCGAGTAGTAAAGAAAATTTTAAGGTCCCTTCCCGATAGATTTATTCCAAAAGTGACCGTTTTAAATTCTTTACCAACTTTAGCCTCTATGAAATTAGAAGAGCTCATAGGTGATTTACAAACCTATGAACTAGACATGTTTCCCTCTAAAACCGAAAACAAAATTGAAAAGGGCATTGCTTTAAAATCCCGAAAAGAGATCAAAAAAGTAGTAGAGAGCGAAAGTAATAGTGACTCGGAAGACAAGGCTTTGTTTGCTCGGAAATTTAGAAAATTTCTTAAATTTAAAAAAGATAAATTTAAAAATGACTTTAAGAAATTTGAAACTTCTAAGTATGACAAAACTGAGAAGATCCCTAAACCTATTAATGAACAATTAAATAGGGACAAGTCAAATAGGTGTTTTGGTTGTGAGGGTTATGGCCATAGGTCTTCTGAGTGCCCCACTAAACTAAGGAAAGAGGGTAAGCGACCCATTTCATATAATGCGACGCTTAGTGATAGTGATAAGGAAGATGGACCCGATTCCCCCACTAAGCCCAACTTTGTGGTTTTATGGCTAGTGATACTGAGAACTCGTCGATTGATGAAACTTTAACACATGACACTTCCGAGGTCAAAGTTTTTGATTCCCTTATTTTTTATGATAGTGAGAGTGGAGCAGAAAGAGAGAGTGAAAATGAAGAAGAGGTTAATGTGAGTGAACTTCAAAATGCTTTTCAAGAACTTTATAAAGAATCTATTAAATTCAAAAAGAGCTAATTTGAAGTTAGAGCCTAGTTTGAAAGAACGTGTCAAGGTCGTTGATAATAGCATGTTGGTTGAAGACCTTAGGACACGAGAGAAATATATTCTAGAGAAGCTTGAATATATAGAAGGCGAGAGAGATAGCCTTAGGGGTTTAATGGAATCCTTGAAAAACGAGCTTCTTGCTTTTGAAGAGCGAAATGTTTTATTAGAGTCTAACATTTTAGAATTACAAAATAAATTGAAAGACTCTAGTAAAGTCAAATTTGATTTGGAGTGTCGTTCAGAAAAACTAGATAAAATCTTAGGAACGGTCCAAATTAAAAATGACATGTGTGGTTTAGGCTTCAATACTTGTAATGAATCTACTAATAAAGCCAAAACCAATGTTTTAGGAGAATCTACTTGGAATGACTTTAGAGATCACTCCTTAGGTACTCTTTTTCGACGTGTTTTTACTTGTACACATTGTGATCGAAAAGGGCACTTTAGGAAATATTGTTATGATCTTAAACGAATTTCTAGAAATACCCAATGTAAAGTAATCAAGGTAGTTAAAGTTCCTACACCCCAAAAGAGTCATTCTTCATTAATTTGGATTAGGAAATCCGACTTGGTTGCCTTGCAAAATAGGGTTTTTGATTCTCATTTACTATCACATGCTTCCTCCCTTGCTAAATCTAAAGGATGAATGTGTTAGTCATTTGTATAGATTAGCTTTTGTACCTCATGTTATATCATTATGCTAATTGTATGCTTGTTTAATCATTTTCTAGTTTATGCTTCATGCTTAATCACAAGCTAGAATAATGATTCTTGTTTAATCTTTTGTATTTTATTTCTTCATTTTGTTTGCATTAAATGAAAAATATAAAAAGATTTTTGTTTATCATTTGGGTTTTTATCTATTGGAATTTAAGCACTTAATAAAAATTCAAATGATTTTTGTTTGCCTTTTGAGTATATATTTTTATTTTTGGTTACAAATGTCAAAAACTCAAAAAGATTTTTTTTGTGTATTTTGGTTTGACACACTTTAAGTGGCATATACTTGTGTTAGAATCCCATATTTTACGCTCCCATGTGGCTAGAACCTTTGGTTTAGATTGTCAATCCTTAAAGTGTTCTTTACCATATTTTATGGAGTAGTTGGATTTTGTGTTGATTAAATGGATTCTATTTTTATATGCCTCTATTCACACATGCACGAACTCTTTTGAATTTTTAACTTCATATGTATATTTGAGCTATTTGAGGTGTTCTCCTTCCAATCTTGTCATCTACATATTTGTGACTTAGGAGGACTAGTGCATGTCAAAATCCGTTGCACGTGAGATTTGTGTGAAAAATGAAAATATGATAAATAAAAATGTGCATGGGGAAGGGCTCCGAAAGGACTTAGTGATCCTTTGCGATTGTAAGCCACCGTTTTGAATGGACCTAAAAGAAATACGTGGTCCAAAGGCCTAAAAACAGAAATTATGGCATTAAAAAGAAAAGCAATTGCCAAGGCCTATGTTTGATTTATATATTCATTCAAAATTAATATAAATGCTTATTGAGGGAGATTGGATGGTATATCAACGGTTTGCACAATGTCCGTTTATCCTAGTTGCATATCTCATGTCATGACTCTATTGATTTGTAGAATCATCAATATGCTAGGCTTGTATGCATTGTGTATGTTTGTTCATTGAATTCAATCTATATTGTCACATGAGGTTATATTTAAATGTGATGAAGTTTTCAATCAAATGAGAACTCTGTGAACATGTTTTTAAGTGATTGGGTCTAAATCTAATCGTTACTAGTTCACACCCCAACTCTTCTGTTTCCATATGACACATTTTTGCCATTCGAGTGTGAAAGACTCCTATTATATTTTGTGTGTGTCATTTGTGTGTTTATATCTATATATGTGTACTTACATCTATTAGCTATATCTTATGTATACATATTTGATATTTTTGTTTAATCTTTGCTTTGATTTCTAATCCATATATGCTTTAATTCACACTTGATATCCATCTTACTGCATTCTTCGTTGATATCACATGCTTAAAAGTTTATATATCATATTGGTATCATTTTATTGCATCCTGTTTGGTCTAAGTTGTTATTTGTTGGGTTAGTTTGTACTTTTGTTGCCTATAAGCTTTAACGTTTTCATCTCTAAATGCACCATTAAATATTTTAGCTTGTTCACCCAAACTATTTGGGGGTGATTTATTTAGGGGTGATTCTTTAGCCTTTGTCTATTCCTGAACAAAAAGGGGGAGAATGATAGGGGGAGAAATGGTTCGTATCTTAGTTTAAGGGAGATTTATCTTAGGGGGAGACGTTTTTCTAAGTTGATCATACTTGATAAAGGGAGAGAATTAATTTAAGGGGAGTAGTTAACTTTACTTGCATTTACTATTTTGATATTCCTTTTGCGTGTAATGCTTAAGTGTGCAGGAATTATTTGATAAAGCGGCAACTTTCAACGACAAAGATTGTTGATCCTTTGGGTTGTTTGAGTCAAGCATTGTAATTTTATTTTGGGTAGGACTTTTTATCAGTGTAGTAGAGCTTGACGGCCCTTTAGGATTTTTGTTGGTTTTTGTCCCGGAATAGCCAAAGGGGGAGATTTGTAAGGACGCAAATTTCCAATTGAGTCCTTTGTAGTTTTGGCTCAATTCCGGACAAAAACGTTTGAGTCATAGGATAGAGTATATTGATCATCTTTCAAGCCTATGATGTGTTTGTTGAAGACGTAGCGGCCAAGTGTATAAAGCTTCATCAAAATTTTGTGGTTTATGTGCCTCGTTTCAACGTCATCAACAGTGGTTCCATGCTCCCAAGGTATGAATGCATTACATTTATATATAGGAGCTTGGAACAGTTTATATTGGGTTTTAGGTTTTTAAAACTGTGTTTTGTTTTCAGAATGTTTTCCATTAAAACTTATATATAAAGTATATAAAAGTTTCTAGGCTTAAAAAGAATTTTTGAACATTCTGTAAGTTCGTTCGAAGTGTCGTTCGAACGAGATTGTCGTTCGAACCACAAGTCGTTCGAACGAGATTGCCAAACCACTTCCCATTATGGCATACTGGAACTTCGTTCGAAATGTCGTTCGAACGAGATGGTCGTTCTAACGATAATTCTAATGAGCTTATAACGAGTTCATACTGGAACTTCGTTAGAAGACTCGTTCGAATGAGAATGTCGTTCGAATGAGATTTGGCGGGAACAGTTTTTAAGCAGTTTTTTCTCCCACCTCCCCACTTGTTTCTTAACTGATTTTTCTCAGACTTTATTATGTGCGGGAAACCATTTTTATAATTTATCTTTTTCATACCCTATTAACTCCTAGAGAGTATTTTGAGAGCAAAATCAAATAGAGAAAAAGATCATGTTTTGAGTGAGATTTTACAAAGAGAAAAACTTATACCACTCTAGTTTACACCCAAATAAGTTTCTTCAAAGTTCCCATATACATATATCTTGATTGGAGTTTGGCACCGGTTCACTCTACCACTTTGAAGAGTTATCTTGGGGTTTTATTCTACATCCCTCAAAGAAGAAGAAGTTTGCATTGATTTACCCACTTGGAGAAAGGCTCCTTGTTCGGGTGACGGTGACCATATAGAGTCCGATCGGTGGACTCCGAAACCACGGTGGAGCTCCGTGGTTATTCGGTAGGTGGAGGTGTCTACAAGAAGAAGCGTCGGGGCTTGAGAGGGATCGAGTCGTGTGTTGTAAGCCTTTATGTCTTATAGTTGTAAATTCCGTACTTAGTGGATTTGTGGCTAGGGTCGTCCGAGGTTGTTTCCCGTTGTGTGTTTTTACTCGTACATCGAGGAGTAGTGCGATTGATTTATTTTTATCTTTCATAATGACTTAGAACTCATGCTTAGGATAATTCAAGATAAAAATGGTTTTAGTTGTCACACTTAATTAAATTGGGTGCTAATTAAATTTGGGTAATTGTTTATTTAATTCAAGTCCATTTGTTAAAAATGGTTTATCCTATTTTGTTTAAATGAAAAATCTGATTTAGGCAAATTCTAGGACTTGAATTAATTGGTTTAAGTGAAATTAATATTTGTGTGTGGTTAATTAATTTTCACTTGGGTTTAATTTTAATTTGAAAGAGAAATTAAAATTTGGTGTTTGTTTGTTTTGTGAACCATCATTTAACGCTTCCACACCGTTTTTCATAAAAGGAAATAATATTTTATAAGAAATTAAAATCGGGGGTTCCTACTTTCACAAAACCCACGAATTTACGAAGGATATATCAGATGTTAGGGGTTTCCATCTAGGGTTAACATAAACAAAACCAAAGAACGACCATTGGAGAAGAAGTGGAGAAGCTTTTCAAGGTGTTCTAGGCCAAAAACTCCGTCGTTTGCACCGCCGCCACCGCCAAAATGTAGATTGCGCGACGAGGAACACAACCACATCACCTTCTTCCACAAATCAGGAACCAAATTTCCAGGCAAGTATCTATCTTGCTGATTTCTAGTTAATGTTCCTTTCATGTTAGTCTAGGAATGAAAATCATATATTTTAATGGAAGAATTATATGTTTTAGAAGAAAAATCGCACGTGTTGTAGGGAGAATCTATGTAGCCTGAATTTTAATCAGATGTAGAGATTTTATCACGAAATTTGAAATAATATTGATGAACGAATTGATGTTGGTTAGGTTCTTTAATTTAAAATTTGGGAATTAGGGTTCTTACGAATTAATTTGGGGATTTCATGTAATCTAAAGGATTTTTGATGAATTAATGATTCTAGGAGGTTATGAATGATATTATTGATTGGGATTAAAGAGGAGACGTTGGGGATTAAACTGTAGAGGTTACGAGACTGCCAAAGGTGGAAGACGAAACAGTCCAGTTCGCACGATGTCACACAAAGTCATTCGAGCGAGATGCCCATGTCGCGCGAAGTCGTTCGAGAGACACGTGGAAGTCATTCGAGCGAGAACCATTCTGGTTCGAGCGAGATTTTTAATTTCTAGGGAAATTCCCATTTTTCCCCTATTTTAGGAATCGATTAATTTGAGTGAGGAAAACTAGTATCCAAGGGATTTAGAATAGTACAAAAATTATTGGGGGTTGTTTAGGTGTAATGATTTAAGTATTTGGGACGGTGAGTTTACTTTGAAGATCACGAGAGTGAGATAATCGTAATAAAAGATATGATTCCGTTATACGGGATAAATGAGTAAAATGTCTTCAGAACGAATAATTATAATTATGGGCTGTGGGTACACCAAATTGAGAAATGTGAATAAGTGTTATATATATATGACTATGTGATTGTGCATATATTATAAATGTGTAAAAATCGTACCCAAGCTAGTTGCTATAACGGGGGGGTTTCCACGCCGGGATAGTCTTATCTCGATTGGGCCTTTACGGGACCCTAGAACATAGGATTCCTTGGTACAGGCTATCAGATTGATAGTCAGACGGTCCTAAGAGACGTGAGGGTATGTGCTGGCCTCTTAGTGACTTGGAACTATGCTTCGACTCCTTTTGTTTATGTTTTGTGTTAATACAGTTCGAGAGTGATTTCGAACTAGTATTTCCCTTAGTACGAGTGATACGGGGACTTGATAGCAGAGTATGCTAGTACCATCAATTTTATGTGGGGTGCCGATAGTATATATTGCATGAGTGATTAATATATATAGGCATGAGACTAAGAAATTTCTACAATGTATAAAAGTAGATAAGTAACAATTTAATTACTCCGATTTTATTATAAGTGTGTAAGAATTTTGGTAACAACACTGGAATATTTTAAGAATGAAATGAATTATATGTGAGAACTTTATTTTTAAAAATTTATTATCTTAGCTATAGAATTTGTCGGCATGAAACCTTATGGGAGATTTGAGTTAAAATAAACTTTTGGAGTTAATAGTGCGGTAGGTGTGCACACTAGTTGAGAGGTGAGAATTTCTCAAGAGAGTGTCTCATACTAACATGACTGTTGCATTAGCCAGTAAGCATTTTAAATACTTGCTAAACTAAATTTAAACTGTTTTACAATCGGACTCTGACCCGTTTCTTGACATCTCTTCTCTCTTGTGTATATATGTATATATTACAGGTGCCCAGCCACAGGGACGTATTTCTTAGGTTCTTTGGACGGGACGTGCTGCAGCTTAGGTGGGAGTTACAGGCCTCTTGCTTAGACGACCTCATTATTGATTCCACTTCTAGTTCTATTTTATCCAGTGGGGCATGTGTCGCCCTTTTTCCTTATTCTGTTGGATTTATTAGAGATTATGTTCATTTATCTTTAGAATTTCATTACTGTCAGGATGGTTTTCTTTTATGGTTTTAAAGTTGGTATTAGTTATTGGAATAGTTAAATTTGTGGATGTTTATTTCCATTCTAATAATTGTGTGTTTCCTAATCTGTATCTTGTTAAAAGTTTTATAATTGGATTTAATGAAATAAAACTAATGTTTAAATGGTTTTGACACTTAGCTTAATTAATTAGGGTGTGTAAATTGGAAACTTTATTTTGCGCCAGTGATGCTAAGAATGAACCTACCGTTCACCTTGATTATAATTTTAATAAAGGACTGATCACCCGGTATTTAATTAGGCGGGGTGTTACAGGTAGTATCAGAGCATCAGGTTCTAGTGTCCTTTAGGATCTGTACGGCTTATTTTGCTTTCAGCTTAGCGTTCTTGCTATAGAGCACTATTTTTTCGGATTGTTGTATTTTGCTTTTATGCTTACGTCTTCAGCTATTTAGGATTTGCTAATAACTGTAGACTAATAAATTCCTTTACATTTCAGATGCCTCCGAGACGCGTACCCAAGGACAGACGTGCCCAGGCCGAGCAGCCAATAGCTCCGGTTCAGGGAACGATGAACGCAGCAGAAGTGGACGCTATCGTTGCTCAGGTGGTGAATACCGCGTTGGCAGTAGTGCAACAGGCTCCACCCCAGGTTCAGGCAGTGGCGCCAGTACCGGCACAGCTTCCTTCTGCATGGGAGCGAGTTAGGGATGCCTTCCAGAAGGTGCATCCCGCAGAGTTTATGGGTAGTTCGGATATCATCAGCATGAGCAGAGTTCCCATCAGGGAGACCCTACCAAGCAGTTCCGATCAGGTGACTCCAAGTATGGATTTAGGTAGGGACAACAGGGCCAGTCTAATTAGCAGAGCCAACAGGACCAATATCGTGAGTCGGAGGGTCAACAACAGGGCCATCAGGGCTAACAGCGTTTCCAGCCGGGCCAGCAGGGCCAGTGGCGGGGTGGTAACGACCAACAGGGCCGTGGTCAGCAGGGACAGAGGGGAGGTAATTTTAGGGGCCGATGTTTCAATTATGGCAAAAATGGCCATAGGCGCCATGATTGTCCAAAGGGAGATAGGGCCCCACAGTAGCAGGGTGCCCGTAATGAGCTACAGAGGCCATTTTTTCCATCTGCCCTCCCAGCACCAGCTCAGGCACTAGCCCTACCAGCCATCCCAGCAGCTCCAGTACAGCAGGGGCAGTTACAGTACGGACGTGTCTATAATGTCCACCAAGCAGTATCTCCTCAGGCACCACCCGCGATTGAGGGTACGTTTCCTATCCATGGTACTATGGGTCGGGTTTTATTTGATACTGGGGCGATACACTATTTTATAGCTACTCATTTTACGAAGGCCTTAGGGTTATTAGCCACAGCAGAGAGCACTGTGACATGTGTAGACTCACCACTAGGAAATGGATCGTTAATTTTCTTTATATGTCGAGGTGTGGGAGTAGAAATTGGTAGCTTAATCTTACCAGCAGACATGTTAGTCTTAGATATGCATGAGCACGATGTTATTATTGGCATGGATTGGCTCGCAGCATACAGAGCTATGATAGATTGTGTCGGTAGGAATATTATCTTTGCCATTTCGGGGCAAGAGATGTTTCTAGTGGCGATGCCTCGCATAGAGGGAGGCTCTTTTGCTCATTTGTATTACATAGAGGAGGATACCTCTAAGGAGGTTGTGATTCCCATAGACTCGATCCCAGTTGTTCGTGAGTATCCTGGTGTATTTCAGGAGATACCAGGACTACCCCCTAGTCGAGAGATATATTTTGTCATAGATTTCTTACCGAATACTCGACCGATAGCACGCGCTCCGTACCGTATGGCTCCAGCAAAAATGAGGGAGTTACGAGATCAGATAGAGAAGTTGTTAGGTCAGGACTTCATTCGTAGGAGTACCTCACCTTGGGGTGCTCCAGTTTTGTTTGTGAAGAAGAGAGATGGTTCACTGAGGCTATGCGTGGACTACCGGGAGCTGAAGAAGGTCACGATACGGAACAAATATCCGTTCCCTCGGATCGATGACCTGTTCGACCAGCTGAGAGGAGAAACCTTCTTTTCAAAGATAGATTTGAGATCGGGATACCATCAGCTACGGATTAGGGAGCAAGATGTGTATAAGACTGCTTTCTTGACGAGGTATGGGTCCTATGAGTTCAGAGTCATGCCGTTTGGATTGGCAAATGCTCCAGCCGTATTTATGGACTTGATAAACCGAGTGTTCAGAGTGTTCTTGGATCAGTTTATCATCGTCTTCATAGATGACATTCTGATATATTCACACTCTGAGGAGGAGCATGTTGAGCATTTAAGGCAGGTTCTTCAGACCCTACGAGAGCATCAGTTGTATGCTAAGTACGAGAAGTGCGGATTCTGGTTACGGGAGGTGCATTTTTTGGGACATGTTATTTCTGAACTGGGAATAGCGGTTGATCCGAGTAAAGTGTCAGCAGTGAGGGAATTGGGACAACCCACAACACCGACGGAAGTACATAGTTTCTTGGGGCTAGCCAGATACTACAGGAGATTTATCTGAGGGTTCTCCAAGATAGCGGGTCCATTGACAAACCTAACTCGCAAGGGGGTACCATATGTTTGGGACGATGCTTGTCAATTGGCTTTCGATGAGCTTAAAGATAATCTAACTTCGACACCAGTTCTTGATTTACCCAAGCCAGGCGTGGAGTATCTGGTTTACATCGACGCCTCCTTACGGGGACTCGGAGGAGTACTTCAGCAGGAGGAAAAGGCTATAGCTTTTGCCTCCCGCAAGCTTAAGCCACACGAGAGAAATTACCCCACTCACGACCTAGAGTTAGCAGTGGTCGTCTTTGCATTGAGAATATGGAGAAATTATTTATTGGGAAAGAAATTCCATTTGTTCACAGACCATAAGTCACTGCAGTACCTGTTCACTCAGCGAGAGCTGAATATGCGTCAGCGTAGGTGGTTAGAGTTTGTGAAAGACTATCAGTTCGACATAAAGTACCATCCGGGGAAGGCTAACGTAGTTACTGATGCGTTGAGCCGTAGACTGGTAGACGACGTAGCGAACGTCCGGAGAGTAAAGTGGAAAGAGTTGGGTCACAAGGACGCGGTAGCCTGTTCCTTCATATCTGTTATGACAGTGACACCCGAGATTGTTACGAGGGTAATACAGGCCCAGACAACAGACTCATTTTTCCAGGAGCAGATTGTACGGCTTTTAGCCGAGGGTCCTGAGTCCTATTCAGTTAGTTCTGATGGAGGTTTGAGGTTTAATGGGAGATTAGGGGTCCCAGAAGAAGCAGACTTACGTCATGCAGTGATGACACAGTCTCACGGGTCCAGATTTGCAGTGCATCCCGGGGGAGATAAAATGTACCTGGATATTAGGCGACAATACTGGTGGAGTGGAATAAAGAAGGACATTACTGAGTTCGTGTCCAAGTATTCTACTTGCTAGATGGTAAAAGTAGACCACCAGAAACTGTCGGGGTTGTTTCAACCGTTGGAAATACCCACTTGGAAGTGGGAGAGTATCCCCATGAATTTTATTACTGGGTTGCCTACATCACAGCGGGGTCACGACTCCATATGAGTGATTGTGGACCGTTTGACCAAGGTGGCTCATTTTTTTCTAGTACGAACAGACTATACCACGGGCCAATATGCTCAGTTGTTCATTGCCGAGATCGTTAGACTACATGGGGTGCCCCTGGATATTGTGTCAAACAGAGACAAGATTTTTGTGTCGCATTTCTGGGAAAGCTTTTAGGAGATCATGGGTACAAAATTGAGGTTGAGTTCGGCTTACCACCTACAGACAAATGGACAAACAGAGCATACCAATCAGATGTTGGAAGATATGCTACGCATGTGTGTTCTTGATTTTGGGGGAGGTTGGGAGCCATATCTCCCACTGGTAGAGTTTGCTTATAATAACTCTTATCAGTTCACGATTGTCATGGCTCCATTTGAGGCATTGTATGGCAGGCCTTTTCGTTCTCCAACTTGTTGGTTAGAGGTGGAGGACAACAAGTTGCTCGGACCAGAGATAATTTAGGAAACCTCGGCTAGGATTGAGCTTATCAGGAGTCACATTCGGGTAGCCCAGGACAGGCAGAAAAGCTACGCCGATGCAAAATGGTTTTTCTGAGAATTTAATGTGGGGGACCAAGTATTACTACGTGTATCTCCTATGAAAGGAGTGATGAGGTTTGGGAAGAAAGGGAAACTAGCCCCGAGGTACGTGGGACCATTTCCCATTATCGAGAGGATTGGGTCGGTAGCATATGGATTGGGGCTGCCAGAACACTTACACCGCATTCACGATGTATTCCACATCTCGTCGTTGAGACGATACCATCGGGATGACATGGCCCACACCCACATCGCGATTGAGGAGGTTGACTTACAGCCTGATAGCTCTTACGAGGAGAGGCCAGTGGTTATTCTAGACCGTAGCGAAAGGAGATTGAGGTCGAAAGTAGTACCACTTGTACGGGTCCAGTGGGAACATCATAATGTGGAGGAATCCACTTGGGAGTGTGAGGCTGACATGCGTGAGAAATACCCAGAGTTATTCTTATCAAGTATACTTTACTTTTTGAATTTCGGGACGAAATTCCGTTATTAAGAGGGAAGTATGAAATACCCCGTATTTTTATGACTTTTAAATTTTGGGATTTATTAAATTTAATTAGAAATATTAATTTAATATTAATTCGGAAAATCATTTAAATATATACTAGCGTGATGAGAGTTAGTAATTATTGGAATTTTTTTGTAAGTTACTTTATGGGTAAAGTAATATGTGTAATTGAATTTAGTAAAATTACCACGAGAATCTAATTTGATAACCTTAGAAATTTATCGGGACACGCCTGTATCGTGTCGGGATTAAACTCGAATTATTAAAAGTGAATAAATTATAAGTCACTCGTATGATTGTTTTGAGTACGCCAATGTATCCGGAAGGGTCGAGATAGTCAAAATAATGTACCCGGGAGTTTAGTTTGGGTCTTGGGGAGTTTTTAGGCCTAATAAGCATCCCGGGAGGGCGTTTTGGACATTTCATATTTTTGGGTAATTAAACCCACGAATTTACAAAGGATATATCAGATGTTAGGGGTTTCCATCTAGGGTTAACATAAACAAAATCAAAGAACGTCCATTGGAGAAGAAGTGGAGAAGCTTTTCAAGGAGTTCTAGGCCAAAAACTCCGCCGTTTGCACCACCGTCACCGCCAAACTGTAGATCAAGTGACGAGGAACACAACCACATCACCTTCTTCCACAAATCAGGAACCAAATTTCCAGGCAAGTATCTATCTTGTTGATTTCTAGTTAATGTTCCTTTCAGGTTAGTCTAGGAATGAAAATCATATATTTTAATGGAAGAATTATATGTTTTAGAAGAAAAATCGCACGTGTTGTAGGGAGAATCTATGTAGCCTGAATTTTAATCAGATGTAGAGATTGTCTCACAAAATTTGAAATAATATTGATGAACTAATTAATGTTGGTTAGGTTCTTTAATTTAAAATTTGGGAATTAGGGTTCTTACGAATTAATTTGGGGATTTCATGTAATCTAAAGGATTTTTGATGAATTAATGATTCTAGGAGGTTATGAATGATATATAATCATGATATTATTGATTGGGATTAAAGAGGAGACATTGGGGATTAAACTATAGATGCTTTTAGGCTTAAAAATGGTGAAAAATGAGACTGCCAAAGGTTGAAGACGAAACAGTCTGGCGCGATGTCGCGCGAAGTCCTTCGAGCGAGATGCCCATGTCGCGCGAAGGCGTTCGAGCGACACGTGGAAGTCGTTCGAGCGAGAACCATTCTGGTTCGAGCGAGATTTTTAATTTCTAGGGAAATTCCCATTTTGCCCCTATTTTAGGAATCGATTAATTTGAGTGAGGAAAACCAGTATCCAAGTGATTTAGAATAGTACAAAAATTATTGGGGGTTGTTTAGGTGTAATGATTTAAGTATTTGGGACGGTGAGTTTACTTTGAAGATCACGAGAGTGAGATAATCGTAATAAAAGATATGATTCCGTTATACGGGATAAATGAGTAAAATGTCTTCAGAACGAATAATTATAATTATGGGTTGTGGGTACACCAAATTGAGAAATATGAATAAGTGTTATATATATATGACTATGTGATTGTGCATATATTATAAATGTGTAAAAATCGTACCCAAGCTAGTTGCTATAACGGGGGGGTTTCCACGCCGGGATAGTCTTATCTCGATTGGGACTTTACGGGACCCTAGAACATAGGATTCCTTGGTACAGGCTATCAGATTGATAGTCAGACGGTCCTAAGAGACGTGAGGGTGTGTGCTGGCCTCTTAGTGACTTGGAACTATGCTTCGCCTCCTTTTGTTTATGTTTTGTGTTAATACAGTTCGAGAGTGATTTCGAACTAGTATTTCCCTTAGTACGAGTGATACGGGGACTTGATAGCAGAGTATGCTAGTACCATCAATTTTATGTGGGGTGCCGATAGTATATATTGCATGAGTGATTAATATATATAGGCATGAGACTAAGAAATTTCTACAATGTATAAAAGTAGATAAGTAACAATTTAATTACTCCGATTTTATTATAAATGTGTAAGAATTTTGGTAGCAACAGTGGAATATTTTAAGAATGAAATGAATTATATGTGAGAACTTTATTTTCAGAAATTTATTATCTTAGCTATAGAATTTTTTGGCGTGAAACCTTATGGGAGATTTGAGTTAAAATAAACTTTTGGAGTTAATAGTGCGTTAGGTGTGCACACTAGTTGAGAGGTGAGAATTTCTCAAGAGAGTGTCTCATACTAACATGACTGTTGCATTAGTCAGTAAGCATTTTAAATACTTGCTAAACTAAATTTAAACTGTTTTACAATCGGGCTCTGACCCATTTCTTGTCATATCTTCTCTCTTGTGTATATATGTATATATTACAGGTGCCCAGCCACAAGGACGTATTTCTTAGGTTCTTTGGACGGGACGTGCTGCAGCTTAGGTGGGAGTTACAGGCCTCTTACTTAGACGACCTCACTATTGATTCCACTTCTAGTTCTATTTTATCCAGTGGGGCATGTGTCACCCTTTTTCCTTATTCTGTTGGATTTATCAGAGATTATGTTCATTTATCTTTAGAATTTCACTCTTTAGGATTTCATTACTGTCAGGATGGTTTTCCTATATGGTTTTAAAGTTGGTATTAGTTATTGGAACAATTAAATTTGTGGATGTTTATTTCCATTCTAATAATTGTGTGTTTCCTAATCTGTATCTTGTTAAAGGTTTTATAATTAGATTTAATGAAATAAAACTAATGTTTAAATGGTTTTGACACTTAGCTTAATTAATTGGGGTGTGTAAATTGGAAACGTTATTTTTGCGCCAGTGATTCTAAGAATGAACCTACCGTTCACCTTGATTATAATTTTAATAAAGGACTGATCACCCGGTATTTAATTAGGCGGGGTGTTACAAGTATTTTGCCTCATTATTCCTATTCAGAAGATGGGTGCCTCAACACGTAGGATTAAGGTAATGAGATATATGTAAAGCCCATGCCTTCACTGGGATATCACGCGTGGTCAAGTCATACATGCCCCATAAAATCCCTACTAGATGCTTATCCACACACACACACACACCAGGTATGTTCACATAATCCAAACAAATGAGTAGCAATCCTTATTTGATGGGTTATAAAGATAATCTCGCTTAATTCATGATTTACAAGTTGTTTAGCATTAATGTCTTTATAAAGTACCTAAAACCAAATGTTCCGAAAATAGGTATCATCCCCCTAAACCAACAATTTTATAAATATTATTAAATTACTCTAAGTCGTTAAGATAACACCAATTTAAAACACAAGCTAAACGCCCTGAAAATAACCCAAATCGGGTCAGCATCTAAGGTCGGATACATCCGACGGGCCCAATACTGGGTTTTTCCCCAAGCTTTAGTCTATGGCGACCATAACCCAAATCAAAGCACACCATGACCTCAAATCAACAACAATATCCTATCATCTCATTATATAATCAGCATATTAGTGTAGGGAAAAAGTTTTTATGCGATTTAGAAGGACTATAACAATATTAAGGATATAATTTCGTACTTTAATCCAAGTAAACAAAACTTCATTCTCCTCAAGTGAATGGATTAAATAACCTATTATTTCATTTATATTTATAATACTAGTTAAATTCAGAGTTATGCTTAGGACCTAGATTGTCTTTTACATAAAAGGCCCAAAATCAGCCCCAATTAATCTAAAACGTGGCCCAACACATATATTAACCCAATAAACTATTTTTGTAACACTCCGCCTAATTAATTACTGGGTGATCAGTTCTTAATTAATTAACTTCAAAATATCAAGTTGGTTCAGATAATGCATCACTGTTCAAAACTCAAATTTTAATTTAACAAAAACTAACCACCTAATATTTAAAAAGGTTGGTGTCAAAATTTTATCTTGTTATTAACCATCAACAATAAAGGAAAATATCTAACCATCACCATACATCATAATAGCATAATGTAAGAACTAACTGAATTTAAATAAAGAACTGGAATAAACACATCCAGTCAAAATCCCATACAATAATTCAATAACATGAAATCAAAGTCTAATGATAGAATAAAATAACTCTAAATCTCTAAATGTAAAATAGGAGGGGCGACATGCCCATCTAAAATAAATGACTGATAGATAAGGATAAATAGTCTCATAAGTGTCTACTAGCAATATCCTATAGCTTCCACAGCAGCTACAGCTCAACAAATGAATGGAATCTCCTAAGTCTGGTGTCCCTGTGGCTGAGCACCTAAAATAATAGAATAAGAAAAAAGATTTGCAAAAAAACGGGTCAGACCCGATTAGAAAACAGTTTAAATATAGTAAGTGCTTAAATTGATTTAATTAACACATATATTATCCATGTTAACTTAGCGTACTCACTTGAGATGCTCACCTCTCATCTAATGTGCAAACCTAGCGAATCCAACTACCCATACTAGTCTCGATACTCTTCCTGACTATATGTAGGATAACCACTATGTCGGATACAATATCTAAATAACATGAACCATTATTTTACTATTATTTAGGAATAGGTTTAAGGATTTTATAACTCATTCTCCTAGCATTCTTTATTCCCAACTGGTGACCCAATAAGTATATATTTCAATAAAGTAGTCAACATGAAACACAGCATAGGAACTCAATATACATATATAAAATCTCACTATGTATACATACAAATATATCAATACTGCACCCATGGTTAAGAAACCCCTGGTGCTAGGCATACTCGGCTATGCAGTCCCATTGCAACACGCAAGCATAAAGGACAATGGGTTTAATCTCTCAAGAACTAATAAAATAGATACACATATTGGAGGCGAACATAGTCCCAAGCTGATGGGCTACGCACATACCTACGCACCCATACGATCGTCAATACTATCGTTCTCACAGATAGCCCGTACCTAGGTTCCATGCTCTAGTGATACGACTCAAAATCTCCCGAAGGCACACGAGATAGGGTCATCCACAACGGACTAACCTCCGTTCAATAGCCAGTATACACATGATATTCCAAGTAATAAACATGCACACAACTTATATACATTAATAGGTATTCACATAACCTAAATACTAAATCCCTAAGTAATATTAACGCCATTATTCTCCACGATCTCCGTATATATTTAGCCTCTCTAGGACTTACATTATCTCCTAGGTTTTCGCATAAATTCAATACCCCGAGGACCACTACACCCTTAATTCCCTAAAACTTTAGAATTTAAGCCACGTGTTACTCACGTAGGTTAATACACTCGCTTGGATAACCCTAGGATGGTTTTTAACTCGAACGGACCCTAAAACCTCATTCTGGAATCTCTTTAGAACTTCCAGGATTCTCGTTTGAACGAAGTTCCCACTTAGGAGTTCATTCGAACGAAGTTCCCACTTCGAATGAACTCAATAACTCATTAGAAGGGTCATTGGAAATCTCGTTAGATGTTTAGTTAGAAGTCTCGTTCGAACGAGGTCATTCGAATGACCTGAGCTGGTCTTCTAATGAAAATTCTGAACATACCCAGTTCTTCCAAATTTCAATTTTTCTCAACATTCCAAACCTCAAACTCAATCCAAATTTCGTCCAACATCAGTTTAAATGTTTATAAACTAATGGGACAGTTTCTAACACAAATTAGTATCAAATCTTTATGTTTTCAAAAGGGAAAACAATAATTTCTAAAATCTCTATGAATCCTCATATAATGAACACAAAATCTACAGATTTGTACATAAATTCAATTCGTGATTTGTACATAAAATCTCCAGATTTTATAGTGTACAAATGGGGTAAATCCTCTACATGCAACCCATCACCAAAATCTAATGTTCTTCTACGATTAAACCTAATGAAACCCAAATTTCCATCATTGAATGTCTAAATCATTAACAGAGTTTAACAAAAATAATATATGCTAAATAAACTAGCAAGATAAGCACTTGCCTAGGAATGAACTTCTGATTCTTGGACTTAAATTGGTATGGAAACGATCCTCTTGACATGATCTACGTGCTGGTGTTATTTTTTGGTATGAAAGCTTGAGTTCTTGGCTTAGGGTTCTAATGTAGTCTTCTTCTTCCTTGGTTCTCTCTCTCTTTCTCTCTCTTTCTCACGTAAGTTGAAACTGATAGACCACTAACCCTCAATGTTTTTAATTAAACCTAATTTTCATCCATTTAATTATCCAAAAATCCCAAAAGACCAAAATACCCCTCTAGGGTGTCGTTTTGGGCCAAAATGCCTTGGACTCCAAATAAAATACCCGAGTATTGTTTCTGACTATTTTGACCCTTTCGAACACTCTGGCACACTCAAAATAGTCATTCAAGTTATAAAATAATTTACCTTTTTAACCCCCAAATACATACCAGTGACGCGACTTATACTCACATCCCAAATAATTATATCATGACTGTCGTGTATCTTATCCCGACCATAATATTATTTTCGATAACTACTAACTCTCGTCATGCTAGTAATTATTACCATTAAATCGTATTAATTTCAAATTAAATTTTCTCCCTTTTAAATTAATTAATCCCCATTTTCCATAATTTCATAATAAAATAAATATGCGTAAAAATATGGGGAATTACATAAGGTGTTATCAGAGCATCAGGTTCTAGTGTCCTTAGGATCTGTACGGCTTATTGTGTTTTCACGTAGCGTCCTTTTATATAGAGTCCTATATTTTAGGATTGTTGTACTCTTTATGCATTTTACGTTCTTCAACTACTTTTAGATAATAACTGTAGACTTATGAAACTTTTCTCTCCTTTCAGATGCCTCCTCGATGTGCACAGAGAGTTTCCATGGATGCCCAAACTGAGCCTCAGCCTGCACCAGCTCAGGGTATGCTGAATGCCACTGAATTTTCCGCCATTGTAGCTCAGGCAGTAAATGCGGCATTGGCAGTTGTGCAACCGGCACCACTTCAGGCACCGGTGGTGGCTCCAACTCAAGCCCAGGCCTTTAAGTCTGCTTGGGAACGTGTTAGGGATGCCTTCCAAAAGGTTCATCCTCCGAAGTTTATAGGGAGCTCCGATGTGGTGGTAGCGAGCCAATGCAAGAAGGATATCCAGAGGCACTTGAGGATGCATGAGTGCACGGAGGTGCAGAGCCAGATATTGGCAACGTTCAAGTTAGTGGGAGCATCACTGCAGTAGTGGGAGTCTATTACCACCGCTGAGGAGAGATACACACTCACTATTCGAGGATTTTGAGTGCGGTTCGACCGCAAATATTTCCCCTCGACCGTCCAGACAGAGATGAGATGGAAATCGGTGAACTTGAAATAGGAAGGAAAGATCGTGGTGGAATATGAGGCAGAGTTTATCAACTTTATGAATATTGTACTGGATGAGATCCCAACTAAGGAGAAGAAGATTCAGCATATTATGGATCAGTTGACATGGAGAATCCGCCAACACTTGATAGGCAATCTCTCTTTGGCCACCTATTTAGACGTGATTAATGCAGCACTACTCCACTGCCAGGACCACCATTTTCATCTGATCGAGGTTAAGCGAGTAGAAGAGTCCAGCCAGCAGGGTAGGATGGGAGGAAATGGTGCCAGTGGGGCACAAACAGTTCAGGGTCAGCATAGACATAGTGACCAGGGTTCTGAGCAGGAGGATCCTAAAAGGTTCAGGTCAGGAGGTTTTAAACATGGGCAGGGAGGATTTCGACATGGCCAGCAGGGTCAGCATGGCCATTAAGGCCAGCAGCAGGTTCGGCAGGGCCAGAATGGCCAAGGGAGAGGTGGTAACGGCAATCAGGTTCGGGGCAGTAGGTACAGAGGGGAGGATCCTTCCCAGGTAGATGTTTTACTTATGGAAACACTAGCCACAAACATCAGGACTCCCCTTAGAAGGGTAGAGGCTAGAAGCAGCAGTAGCAGTAGGGTGCTCGTCAGAAGCCCCAGAGACCGTTATTTCCCGCAGCTCTCCAAGAACCTCCACAGATGCCAGCACGATCACCCATTCCAGCCGCCCCAATTCATTAAGGGAAGCTTCAGTATAGAAGAGTCTACAATCTTCACCAGGCCGCAGTCCCGCAGGACCCACCTGCGATTGAGGGTATGTTTTCCATCCAGGGGACTTTGGGGCATATTTTATTTGACACGGGGGCCACACACTATTTTATTACCACGGGATTTGCACATACTACGAGATTGTTTGATACAGCAGAGAGTATGGTCACTTGTATGGATTCGTCGTTGAGTAAAGATTCCATTATTTCTTTTATTTGTCGAGGAGTGGGTATAGAGATTGGGAGGTTTATTTTACCCGCTGACATGCTCGTATTGGATATGTCCGAGTATGACGCGATTGTAGGTATGTATTGGTTTGTCAGGTATAGGGCCATGATTGATTATTTTAGTATGAGTATAGTTTTTGACATACCCGGTTAGCAAATGTTCCTGGTGGCGATGCCTCACCCTGAGGGAGGATCGTCCACACATTTATACTATATAGATGAGGAGACCTCTAGGGAGGTGGTGGTACCATTTGACTCGATTCCTGTTGTTCGAGAGTTTATCGATGTGTTTTAGGAGATTCTGGGGTTACCACCGAGTAGAAAGATAGACTTTGTCATTGATTTAGCTCCGAGCACTCGGCTGATAGCTAGCGCACCTTATCGTATAACTCCAGCCAAGATGAGGTAGTTACGTAACCAAATTGATCAGTTATTGGGACAGGAATTTATTCATAGGAGTACTTAATCGTGGGGTGCTCCCGTACTATTCGTTAAGAAGAGGGATAGATCGTTGAGTTTATGTGTTAATTACCGGGAGTTGAATAAAGTCACGATATGGAACAAATATCCATTACCTCGAATCGATGACTTATTCGACCAATTGAGAGGGGTTGCCTTCTTCTCAAAGATTGACTTGAGATCGAGATACCATCAGTTGCATATCAGGGAGTAGGATGTGTCTAAGACTGCCTTCTTAACGAGATATGGTTCCTATGAATTTAGGGTTATGCCTTTCGAGCTAACCAACACCCCAGTTGTATTTATGAACTTGATGAACAGGGTGTTCAGAGAGTTCCTGGACCAGTTCGTCATCGTCTTTATAGATGACATTCTGGTTTACTCATAGACCAAGGAGGCATGCTAAACACTTGAGGCAAGTTTTGCAGACACTGCGCCAGCATGAGTTGTACACAAAATATGAGAAATGTGGGTTTGGGATAAATAAGGCCTAGTTTTGGGGGCATATCATCTCTGACAGAGGGATATCCGTGGATTAGGGGATGGTGTTAACGGTGAGGTAGTGGGGACAGCCCACAACACCGACCAAGATACTTAGTTTATTGGGCTTAGACGGGTACTACAGGAGGTTCATTCGAGGATTTTGGAAGATAGCGAGTCCGTTGACACACCTGACTCGCAAAGGGGTTCCGTTTATTTGGAGTGATGCCAGTCAATTAGCCTTTAATGAGTTGAAAGACATGTTAACTTCAGCACCGGTGTAAGCATTGCCCAGGATGGGAATGGAGTATCTAGTCTACACTGATGCATCCTTATTAGGACTTGGGGGTGTGCTTCAGCAGGAGAATCAGGCTATAGCTTATGCCTCCGGTAAGCTTAAGCCTCACGAGAGAAATTAACCCACCCACGACTTGAAGTTAGCAGCGATCGTGTTTGCACTTAGGATTTGGAGACATTACCTCTTGGGGGAGAAATTTTGCTTATTTACAGACCACAAGTCACTACAGTACCTCTTCACGTAGAAGGAGATAAATATGCGCCAATGCCGGTGGCTGAGTTTGTGAAGGATTATCAATTTGATATTCAATACCACCGTGGGAAGGCTAACGTGGTAGCAGACGCGTTGAGCCGTAGGCTAGTAGGTGAGGTGGCCGAGGTGTGGAAGGCGAAATGGAAGGAATTAGGACACCAGGATTCGATGGCTCGATCGTTCATGTTTATGATGACAGTTATGCCCCATATTATTACGAGAGTAGTACAGGCTCAGGCAACTGATCCTTTCTGCCAAAGTCAAATAGTGAAACTTCTAGCATAGGGGGCCGAGTCTTATATCGTGGGTTCAGATGGGGGTTTGCATTTCAATAAAAGATTGGTTGTTCCTGAGGGAGAAGACTTATGACACGAGGTTATGATAGAGTCACACGATTCATAATTTGTGGTACATCCTAGTAGGGATAAGATGTACCAGGATATGCATAGACAGTACTGGTGGAGCAAGATGAAGAAAGATATTACCGGGTTCATCTCAAAATGAACCACTTATTAGTTGGTAAAGGTGGATCACCAGAAATCGGAGGGACTTCTACAGCCATTAGAGGTTCCTATGTGGAAATGGGAGAGCATTTCCATAGATTTCATCATGGTATTACCTACATCGTAGAGGGGTCACGATTCGATATGGGTGATAGTGGATCGGTTGACCAAGGTAGGCCACTTTTTGCCAGCCATGACAGATTACACCATGGGACAATACGCACAGATATTCATAGCAGAGATAGTGAGACTCCACGGAGTGCCTCTCAATATCATATTTGATAGAGATAAGGTGTTTGTGTCTCGATTTTTAAAGAGTTTTCAGGAGGTAATGAGTACGGAGTTGCGACTGAGCACAACCTATCACCCGCAGACGGATGGTCAGACCGAGCGAACAAATCAGATGTTAGAGGACATGTTGCGTATGTGCATCATTGATTTTGGTGGAGGTTGGGAGCAGTATCTTTCACTGGTGGAGTTTGCCTATAACAACTCCTACCAGTTTACTATCGGTATGGCTCCATTCGAAGCACTATACGGCAGATCTTGTCATTCCCCGGTATGTTGGTTAGAGGTGGGGAACAACAAGCTACTTGGTTCGGAGGTGATTCAGGATACTTCGAAAAGGATAGAGTTGATATGGAGTCGTATTCGGGTTGCTCGGGATCGACAGAAGAGCTACGCTAACGCCAAATGGTATTTCTGAGAGTTCAATATTGGGGATCAGGTGTTACTTCGGGTGTCCCATATGAAGGGAGTTATGTATTTTGGGAAGAAGGGAAAGTTAGCTCCTAGGTATGTAGGGCCATTCCCCGTTATCGAGAGGACTGGGCCAGTTGCTTATAAACTTGGGTTACCGGATCACTTACATAGGGTACATGACGTGTTTCATATCTCTTCGCTAAGGAGATTTCTTCGAGATAATTTGTCCCATACTCACATTGCATTGGAGGAGATTGATTTATGGCCTGATAGCTCATACGAGGAGGGGCCAGTTGCTATCCTAAATCGTAGGGAGAGGAACTTAAGGTCGAAGTTAGTACCACTAGTCCGTGTTCTGTGACGGCACCATAATATTGAGGAATCAACCTAGGAGCATGAGGATGACATGCGTGAACGTTATCCAGAGTTATTCTTTCTAGATATATATTCATTTTTGAATTTCGGGATGAAATTCTGTTATTAGGGGGAAAGTATGTAATACCCCGTATTTTTACACATATTTATTTTATTATGGAATTATGGAAAATGGGGATTAATTAACTTTAAAGGGAGAAAATTTAATATGAAATTAATCTGATTTAATGGTAATAATTACTAGCATGATGAAAGTTAGTAGTTATCGAAAATAATACTATAGTGGGGATGAGATACATGGCAATCATGATATAATTATTTGGGACGCGCATATGAGTCGCGTCATTGGTATATATTTGGGGGTTAAAAAGGTAAATTATTTTTATAACTCGAATGACTATTTTGAGTGCGCCAGAGTGTTTGGATGGGTCAAAATAGTCAGAAAACACTACTGGGTATTTTATTTGAAGTCCGGGGCATTTTAGCCCAAAACGACACCCCGAAAGGGGTATTTTGGTCTTTAGGGATTTTTGAATAATCAAATGGATGAAAATTAGATTTAATTCAAAACATTAAGGGTTAGTGGTCTGTCAGTTTCAACTTACGTGAGAAAAAGAGAGAAAGAGAGAGAGAACCAAGGAAGAAAAAGACTCCATTAGAGCCCTAAGTTAAGAACTCAAGCTTTCACACCAAAAAAATTACACCAGCGCATAGATCGTGCTAAGAGGATCATTTTCATACCAATTTCAGTCCAAGAATCAGACATTCATTCTGAGGCAAGTATTTATCTTGCTAGTTTATTTAGCATATATTGTTCTTGTTAAACTGTGTTAATAATTTAGACATCCTATGATGGAAATTTGGGTTTCATTAGGTTTAATCGTAGAAGAACATTAGATTTTGGTGATGGGTTGCATGTAGAGGATTTACCCCATTTGTAGACTATAAAGTTTGGAGATTTTATGTACAAATCACAAATTAAATTTAAGGATTTGAAATAACTAAAGTGTTATGTTCGTTATATGAGGATTCTTAGAGATTTTAGAAATTATTATTTTTCCTTTTGAAAACATAAAGATTTGAATACTAATTTGTGTTAGAAATTGTCCCATAACCATTAGCGATAGTTTAAAAACATTTAAACTGATGTTGGATGAACTTTGGATTGAGTTTGAGGTTTGGAATGTTGAGAAAAATCGAAATTTGGAAGAACTGGGTCTGTTCGGAATTTTCGTTTGAAGAGCAGCCCAGATTGTTCGAACGTCCTCGTTCGAACGAGACTTCTAACGAGATATCCAACGACCCTTCTAACGAGTTATCGAGTTCGTTCTAAGTGGGAACTTCGTTTGAACGAACTCGTTCAAATGAGAATCCTGTAACTTCTAACGAGATTCCAGAACGAGGTTTTAGGGTCCGTTCGAGTTAAAAACCATCCTAGGGTTATCTAAGCGAGTGTATCAACCTACGTGAGTAATGCGTGGATTAAATTCCAAAGTTTAAGGGGATTAAGGGTTTAATGGTCCTTGGGGTATTGAATTTGTGTGAAAACCTAGGAGATAATGTATGTCCTAGAGAGGCTTTATATATACGGAGATCGTGGAGAGTAATGGCGTTAATATTACTTACGAATTTTAGTATTTTGGTTATGTGAATAACTATTAATGTATATATGTTGTGTGCATACTTATTACTTGGAATATCATGTGTATGACATACCTAGCTACTGGCTATCGAACGGAGGTTAGTGAATTGTGGACAACCCTATCTTGTGTGCCTTTGGTGGATTTTGAGTCGTATCACTAGAGCATGGAACCTAGGTACGAGCTATCTGTGAGAATGATAGTGTTGACGATCGTATGGGTGCAAAGGTATGTTCGTAGACCATCGGCTTGGGACTATGTTTGCCTCCAATATGTGTATATGCTTTATTGGTTCTTGAGAGATTGAACCCATTGTCCTTTATGCGTGAGCGTTGCAATGGGACTAGATAAGCGAGTATGCCTAGCACCAAGGGTTTCTTAACCATGGGTGCAGTATTGATATATTTGTATGTATACATAGTGAGATTTTATATATGTATACTGAGCTCCTATTCTATGTTTCATATTGACTACTTTATTGAAATATATACTTATTAGGTCACCAGTTGGGAATAAAGAATGCTAGGAGAACGATGTAACACCCCGTAATTTTGGGGACTTAGTATTTAATTATTTTGGAAGATATAAAAATATTTAAATTGGAGAAACTTAAATTTATGATTTGGAGAATTTATTTGAGTGGGAAGAACTATTTATATTTGGCGACTTTAAGTTAAATTGTTCGAAATTTCGTGTCGCATTTTGAGCTCAAAATTGGAGAATGTTATAAAGTATTTTGGATGACGATTCTGAGTACGCAGGTGAGTCCGGATGGGTCGAGTTAGTCAGAAAAGAGTACTCGGGATAGTAATCGGGTCTCGGAGCATTTTTGGGCATAGTCGGGCCCACATGGGGTGATTTAGGTCATTTTAATTAGGCCCATGTGGCCAAAAATGGGATTAGGAGCTTTAACCTAATTGGGTAAGTGTTGAACGACAGTTAACACAAATTCTAAACCTAGGGCTTGAGAGGGAATTTGGGGAAAAGAAAATCAAGAGCCAATTGGGGATTTTTGAAGCCAAATTAAGGGACAAAAGTGAGTGTTCTTCATTAACACCTTAACTACACCAACGGATCAGACTCTACAAACGATTCCAGGCAAGTGGTTAACTGTTGTGATTCTTAAATTGATGATAATGAATTCATATTATGGGAAGTGTAAATCAAAATTCGTTTTGGGTGGGTATCCATGTAAAAATTGGGTTTTCGGTAATTGATATATTTTAATGAAATTAAGGGTGGAATTGATTATGGTTATGATTCTGGAATGCGGGAGTATGAATTGTTGGATAAAACTAGTAAGAATCGATGGTAAATTTCTGTTAATAGGAATGAAAATCGTTTGGGAGATTTGAAACCCGGATAAAACCCAAATCGGGAAAACGTTGGAATTAATGAAATTTGATGATGATTTAAGGTCTTTAGGGTGTTTAGACCCTTTTCTTATGTGGAGGAAATGTTGATTTTAATTGGGCAAGGGTTTAGGTCAAAAATAAAAGCTTTAGGGTTAGTACATGGCCGAACAGTAGGCTGGAGAAGACGATGACTGGGACGATCGATCGATCGACCCAGGGGGTTCGATCGATCGATGATACAGGATTTTTGGCAGTGACGCAAGTTTTTAATTGTATGGGGGATTTTTATTGGGGAAAATTCTTGGGTTGATTTAAATGATGAGGATTTATTGAGAGCATGACACTTGGCAATTATAGGTAAATATAATTGGAAGGTTTGGGAGAGATAAGTGCGTGTCACACTATGAGAGAATATTGGGAATAAATTCTGAGATTTAAAAATGGACCTAGTGAGCGAGTCCGGGTATTTTGGGAAAGTGACACCGAAGTGTTAAATTAATTACTGAGAGGAACAGATTAAATTGGAGTCGGAATATAGACTCGGGAATTATTAAGTTATGGGCCAAGTGAGCGAGCCCGGGTATAATGGTTGGGCGACACCAAGTATTAAATTAATTTATGTGTTAATTAATTAAATTAGAGTCCAAGCATAGACTCGGAAAAATCTCATATAAATTAGTGTGTAAAGTATTCATATTAGAGTCGGACTATAGACTTGGGGAAAATATTATATTATATTAATTAATGTGTGAATTAAATAAATTAGAGTCGGACCATAGACTCGGGATAATGATAATTTAATAAGTGAGAAATTAATTAGGTTGAGTCAGGCCAGAGACTCAGGAAATTACAGGCTAGTGTTACGGGTTCTGAGTACACAGTAAAGCCGGGTTTTAAATTATATATGTATGATGTAGGGATAGTATATATATGTGTGTATATTGTGTGTGCTATTAAATATCAGTGATTAGATATTTATTTAATTTATATACTCTAGTGCTATCAAGGGAGGTTGCGCGATTTGGGTAAATCCCCTAGTTTGAGGAGTAGGGTGAGTATAGCCCCAGGTCATAGCGTTCGGTTTATGGGTGAGGGCCTATCTCACTTTCAGGGGAGGAATATGACCGCCTCCACTACATTTATATTTTGTTCCATGTTGGTGAGCGATTCCAACTTGGGTAAATAGGTTATGTGAGCACACCTAGTGAGATAGCACTTTAGAAGAAATCATCCGGTGAGGGTATACTCGGAGGGATGGATATACGTATGATATATCAGTGAATGTTTTAGTAAAGGCACGTATATAATGATATTAAATATTGTATGCGGGTAATAATACAGTGTGTGATGTACTTATTTTATATAACGTGTGTCACGGTTATATGTTATGATTTAAAAGAAATAAATTATAATCCATGAATTATTATACTCGGGTTAGAGTAGCATGGAAAGGGGAGATTATACCAGGACTAGTTGGATGGGCTAGTACAACTAGGTGGGGTTAAGGTAACCGTTAGGTGTGCATAATAGTGGAGGGGTAAGAATGTCCTCAAGAGAGTGCGACACTAACTTAAATATGGAGCGCATTCATATATTTTTAATTACTGCAGTAAATTCACTTGCTAAATATTTTCAAAATATTTTGGGTTCTAACCCTTGCTATAAAATTATTTTCAAAACCTTTTAGGAGTCCAGCCACAGGGACGCCAGGATTGATATTCTATTCTAGGTACACGGAGCTACGGCATATGTGGATGCTAGCAGGAGTTTGGATTAGACGCATCGTTCATTAATTCCTAGAGTAGGAATCATTTATCAGTTTCAGTTTACTTAGGGCATGTCGCCCGGACGTTTCAGTTGTAGTTTTAAGTTTTATTTATTTAGGTGTTGGATATTTGTATTGGACTATTTACTTTGGTGACCGATGGTTTATTCGGCATGTAGTTTATTATTTATTCAGTTGATTTAATTCAGTCGTGGTGTATGACTCGTATTAACTTTCCGCATGTTATTGATTGTTTAATTAAAGATAAAATTTGGCACCAACTTTTTGAATACTAGGTGGTTAGTAAGTTTTAAAAATGTTTTCGACAGTGATGCTAAAGATGAACCAACTGGGATTCCTGTTTTAATTTGGTATATGACTAATTACCCGGTATTTTATTAGGCGGAGTGTCGCAAACGAGTTATAAAATCCTTAAACCTATTCCTAAATAATAGTAAAATAATGTTTTCGGGTTATTTAGATATTGTATGCGACATAGTGGTTATCATACATATAGTCAGGAAGAGTATCGAGACTAGTATGGGTAGTTGGACTCGTTAGGTGTGCACATTAGATGAGAGGTGAGCATCTCAAGTGAGTACGCTAAGTTAACATGGATAATATATGTGCTAATTAAATCAATTTAAGCACTTGCTATATTTAAACTGTTTTCTACTCGGGCTCTGGCCCATTTTTCTTCAAATCTCTTTTCTTGTTCTATTGTTTTAGGTGCTCAGCCACAGGGACACCAGACTTAGGAGATTCCATCATTTGCCGAGTTATAGCTGCTATGGAAGCTACGGGATATTGCTAGTAGACACTTCTAAGTCTATTTCTCCTTATCTATCAGTCATTTATTTCAGTTGGGCATGTCGTCCCTCCTATTTTACATTCAGAGATTTAGAGTAATTTTATTCTATCATTAGACTTTGATTTCATGTTATTGAATTATTGTATGGGATTTTGACTGGATGTGTTTATACCAATTCTTTATTTAAATTCAGTTAGTTATTACATTATGCTATTATGATGTATGGTGATGGTTAGATATTTTCCTTTATTGTTGATGATTAATAACAAGATAAATTTTTTACACCAACCTTTTTTAAATATTAGGTGGTTAGTTTTATTAAATTAAAATTTGAGTTTTCGACAGTGATGCATTATCTGAATTAACTTGATATTCTGAAATTAATTAATTAAAGACTGATCACCCGGTAATTAATTAGGCAGGGTGTCACAATTTGCCCACTATTTTTTTAAACTTAATACAAACTTTCTAAACATCCTACAAACCTACCCATAGGTTCACATATTCCTTGAGTTAATTGTTTAATTAAAATTATAAATTACCCAATGTGTGTTGCTCATAATTTAAATTTATAATTAGTAATTTATTAAATATGACTCGATATTATAAGAACCTACTTCATGATCGGTGGAACCTAATGTCAAGGGAATAACCAAACAAAGAAACCCCCAACACTTAACCCCATGGTTGTTTCATAGCCACCTATAATACTAAGTCACTATATTATTTATCTTAATAAATTACTATGAGTTATCAAATTAGCAAAGCAATATAAATCTAAGTAACGCACAATTAAACTATGAAACACTACATATGCAATAAGGAAATATACTAAATGACATACCAAATGTAATATAAAACACCTAATTATTAAATAATAAATAGTTAATTTAAAATTAGATAAATGCCATAAAACTACATGGTATTAAATTCCTCCCCCTTAAATAACGAATTTCGTCCTCAAAATTCAGTTTTTGTATACTTGACACGAAGATCTCTGAATATCTCTCTTGCATGTCATTCTCACACTCCCAAGTGGACTCTCCCTCACTATGATGTCCCCGCTTGGACATAAACTAAAGGAATGACCTTTGAGTGAAATATCTTCTCTCCCCGGTATAGGATATGTCGTGGTCTCTCTTGATAACTCGCATTACGTTGTACCTTAATCCCATCAAGATCAATATGACAATACGTCAACTCATCCCTCTGGAAATTCCTCAGCATGGATACATAGAAAATGTCGTGCACCTGATAAAGGTGATTAAGTAAGACCAAACGGTATGCCATCGATCCAACCCTATCTAAGATGTGAAATGACCTATTTATTGAGGCGCCAACTTCCCCTTAGACCTGAACCTCATAACTCCTTTCATCATGGAAACTTTTAGAAGTACCTGGTCCTTCACCTGAAACTTTCATTTGTGCCTCTGTTGGTTTGCATAGATCTTTTGCCTACTATGGGCAGTCCTTATACGCTCTCTAATGAGCACCACCTTCTTTGGGGTGTAATGAACACAATCCGACCTGAATATCCTGTTGTCCCCCCTCTTTAACCAATAACTCAGAGCACGACAAGGTCATCCATACATCCTCGTAGGGTTCCATACTAATAATCCGTTGATAACTATTGTTATAAGAAAACTTCACAACTGACAAGTGATTATCCCAACTTCCCTTGAAGTCTAGCATATAAGCTCACAGCATGTACTCCAAAATCTAGTTCACGCGCTCAGTCTGACTATAAGTCTGAGGGTGAAATGCTATAATCATATGTAACTGTACACTCCTATCCTCCTAAAAACTCATCCATAATCGAGGAATAAAAGTATGGTCCCTATCACACATAATATTGAGCGGTACCCCATGTAGCCGTATAATCTCTGAGACGAATAGTCGAGCATACTACTCTACTATATAGTTTGTTCATACTAGAAGAAAGTGAGACACTTTAATCAGGTTTTCAATAATGGCCCAAATGGCATCTTGTCTCTTTTGGACCTCGGTAGGGCCATCATGAATTCCATATATATACTTTCACACTTCCACATTGGGATCTCTTGTGGTTATAACTCTGCACATGGTCTCTAGTGCTCCATTTAACTGGAAGGTGGCACACTTAGACACATACTTTATTATATCCCTATTCATACATGCCCATCAGTATTGTCTCCTCATATCATAATGAATCATCTTTTCAACCATGTGATGCATTGTGAACCATGTGCCTCAATCAAAATTTATTTTTGCAGCTCAGGATTCTCCGGTATAAATAAACACCTTGAAAATGTAAACCTCCATTTGAGCCGATAAAATTAAAGATCACTCCCTTAGACAACAACTCCCATACCTTGTTTTGAGAAAAAAAAAATCCAATGCTTGGGTCTAATTCACCTGTGACACAATATCTGGTGTAACGGTCACTACTTCCAAAAACCCATCTACTACATCCACTGTATGTAAAGTGTCCCACTACTTTTCCTATAAAATCAATAAATTGTCTCCCTTATCCACCCATAAAGTTGATAAACTAAATATAGGTCGACGACTCAAGGCGTATAATACTACATTCCCTTTATTCGGATGATATTGAATGGAGAAGTGGTAGTCCTTCACAAACTCCAACCACCTCCTCTAATGCATGTTAAGATCCCGCTGAGTGAAAAGATACCGAAGGATCTTGTGGTATAAGAATAACATGAATCTATCACCCAGCAAGTAATACCTCTAAATATTGTAATAACTCGTATTTTTAAAGAATTAAAAATAAATTGATTCGGTTGAAAATTTAAATTACATGTGTGGCGTAATTTAATAAAAATTAAATATGATGGGTTGATTAAATTATTAATCGGAGAGAAATGATTAATTTTTATCGAATAAAATTACTAAGTGAATAGTAATTACATAATTGATGTCACAACGAATGATGGTGATGTGACAGTATGATATCTCGACCAAATGTCGTAAGCGGACTAATAAGGTAGAGATAGAAAATAAATAATGGGTAATCCGAATGATAATTTTGAGGTGACGGTTTAGTCCGAAAGGGTCAAAATAGTCAAAATAGTCAAAATAGACATAATTGACAGCCCAAGAGGGCATTTTAGTCATTTTATAACTTAGGGCTAAGGGAATTTCGAGATTTTAAGTATTATATATATTTGTGGTGATGCGAGGCTAGGGTAAAGAGATTATAAAACAAGTGGAGGCCAATAGATAGGGGAGGAAGAGTTTTTCTAGGAACTCAAGCAATGGTTTTGGAGAATTCAAGCTCAATTTAGCGTCACAACCACTCTTGGAGAAAGGATTTGAAGAGAGGCTTCATCAAAGAGGATCAAAATCAGACCACTCCAATATAAGGTGAGTATTTATCTTGCAAATTTTTATGAGTTATAATACCCATGTAGAGTAGGGCCTCTGAATTTAGTAAAATTGATGACATTTTGTGATTTGATGAATATACCTTATAATTGGGAATAGGATTGCATGTAGAATGAATCCACTTGTATAAACAAAATGAAATCAGAAGTTATAAGATTTAGATCATGAAAACCTCTATTTAGATACAAATGCAATAACATCATTATAGGGATTAAATTGTAGAACAACTTCTTAAATTGAAAAGTTTATCAAATTGGGTAAATTAGGAATCATTTAAAACTTCGACCGGCATCTTTAAAAAAATTGCACTGTTTTGGTTCAAAAAATGGCTATACCATCCTCGTTGCCTCGTAGAAAATATTATTTTCTGCATTTTGTTCACTGATACGTTTTCTCCAAAAACGGTTCCGAAATGAAAAGCTGCATTTTAAAAAACTGGGCAGACTCGTGGGGAAAACTTTAAGAAATGTTATTTTTGGTTTGTAGTTCCATTGGAGGTTATCTCAATTGATTGATTGTGATTTTTGGTCTACACTTGGATGATGAACTACGAGGTTATTTTAAAAGGGTTTTAACCTCAAGAAGGTGTAAATTGTTCGAAGGAGATTGGTGTGTCGTTTGAACGACCCAAGGTTTTAGGTCTTGGAGATAGATCTATTAGTTACGAATGCCTGGCCGTCAGTTCATATTTTAAACTAGTGATATTAAGTTAAGGGTAAATAGGACCTTTAGAGTAGTGAAAGATAATCAAAATTATGTGAAATGGAAGTTTAATTGAAAATTATGGTACGTTGAATATATAAGTGAAATATATACTTTTTATGAGTTGATAAAATTAGGTTGTGTGTATACCTACTGAATAATATAAAAATAGGTTATGTGAATACCTATAGATATGATTTGATTATGTGTGTGAACATACCTACGTTGCCTGCTATCAGGAAGTTTACGCGCAGAGGGCGATCCCAACCTGACAATTCCAGTGAGGTCTGGATTAGTGCCCCAGAGCATGGAACTTAGGGCGGTCCACTATGTGTCGTGTATTAGTTGGATTGGCAGGTTATTTGGGTACGTTAGGTATGTGAGTATCCCAAAGGCTTAGGACCATGTTCGCATCCACTATGATGTTGATTTATTTTGGTTTCGAGGAAACATGTCGAACCAATAGTCCTTTATTGAGTACGAGAGGTACATGGACTTGATAGCAGAGTATGCCAGCATCACGAGGGGCTATTTCGGGGATGCTATATGTGTGTATATATTGTATGTGTGATGAATATATATACCCATGTAATATAGTTACTTATGTGAAATGGTAGAATTGATAGATGATGAATATCTAAAAAGAAAATTAAATGGTGAAATTTAAATTAATGGCTCAATAATAATATGAGTATAAATAATTTATTATTGAAATCGTAGTACCGTATATTATGGGGATATATGCGAGAATTCGACTTATCGGGAGTAGTCAAATACCTTATCTAGTTGGGCAGGGGCTACTAGTTAGGTAGAATACGTTAGGCGTGCACATTTGTTGAGAGGTGAGAATCTCAAGTGAGTGTACGTGGATAATACATCTGTAATAAATAACTAATTTAAATTGTGATTTAAATACTTGCTGAATATTTTCAAAATATTTTACTTAGGCTTTGACTCGTGTCAAAATATTTTCAAAACATTTTAGGTATCCAGCCATAGGGACGCCCAGCTTAGAGATCCTATCCAATGACACGTAGTTGCATCATTGTGGAGGATCGTAGGATATTTCTTAGATGCTTCAGTTTGTTCTCTTTAGATAGGAGATTTCATTATTAGTTATCTATCAGCTCATCTGGGCGTGTTGCTTTCAGACTCTTTATTTATTTCAGTTATACAAGAGACAGTATTCATATTTTAATTACTTATTTCAGATTGTGGTTGGATTATTTTACTTAGAGAATCGATGGTTTATTAGGTCTCCTTTATTTAATGATTTATATATGTCGTGGGACTGTTTAGATTAGATTCATGTATGATTGGTTTAAATCATTTAAATTATTGTTGCATTTGTTAATAATAAAAGAAAAAAATTGGCACCAACTTAATTTGGCATAGGTGATAAGTAAATAAAAAGTTTTTGACAGCGATTCTAAGAATGAGCCCATTAATGATTTCGATTTAATTTAATAATGGACCGATCACCCAGGATTAAAATAGGCGGAGTGTCATAAATACAAACTATAAAAAATACCACTATAAAATCCAAGTCATGGATAGGGTTGTTTTCCTCGTGAGTCTTAAGCTTATGGGAAGAATAATCTATAAGCCGCCCTCTACATAAGGACCCCTTCTAGTCCCTGTAACAAAGAGTATGTATAAACCATGTACTCCATCCTACAACATGGCAAGGCAAGCATATGTGCAGTAGTGAGCCTCTCCTTTAACTCCCTAAAAGCCCTCTGGTAATGCCCATCCCAAACAAATGGTACCCTCTTCCGGGTGAGGTGGGTAAGTAGTCCTGTAATCATGGACAACCCCTTAATGAACCTTCTATAGTATCCTACTAAACCCAAGAATCTCTTGACCTCGGTAGGTGTTGTGAGTTGTCCCTACTCTGTCACGGCCGATACCTTATTAGGATCGATAAAAATCCCAGACTCCAATGTGATGTTCCCCAAAAACTGCGCCTCTCATAACAAGAATCCACACTTGGAGAACCTAGCATACAACTTGTCTTCCCAAAGTGTATACAGAATTATCCTCAAATATTGTCCATGCTCATCCTCGGACCATGAATAGACTAATATATTGTTGATAAACACAATAATGAATTTGTCTAAGTACAATCAAAATATTTTATTCATCAAATCCATGAGCACGATTGGATCATTAGTCAACCCAAATATAACCCAAACCTCTTATAATCCATATCATATCGTGTCAAAAAAGTTATCTTCGGGGTGTCCTCCTCCCGAATCCAAAATTAGTGATACCACAAAATCAAGTTAATAATCGAAAAGAAAGAAGCTCCCTATACTGATCAATCAAGGCATTGATATGTGGCAATGGATACTTATTTCATATTATGACCTTATTAAACTCCAAGTAGTATGGGAATAAATGCAATGAAACTTCCTTTTTTATAACAAACATGATTGGATATTCCCATGATGACGTACTCTTAAGAATAAACCCATGTATTAAAAGTTATTATATTTGCTCTCGTAACTCTCTCATATGCAAAGTATCCATCCTATACGGTGACCTCATTATGGGCATGGTGCCTGGTACTAAATCTATGACAAAATCAATCTCACAGTTCGGCGATAACCCCAGTATTTCCTCAAATACATTTAGAAAATCTTGGACTATCGATACAGACTCTAAAGAAATCATAACCTCCTTTAATGGCTCGCATTAATATAATAAAGGTATGTGTTAGACCCTCCCTCGAGCCTAGGAATTGTTATAAAAAATATCTCATACCTAGGAATTATAAATGTGATACTGAGCTAACCAATCCATGCCCAAGATAATATCATATGACCTCACGTATAATATCAACAAATCATCTAATAATAAAGTCGGACAATATCAAATTTTATGTCTCTATAAACATAATTTAAAGTAGCACCATTACCCACTAGGGTATCTACATGTAAATAAACCTCAGTGGCAATATTTATAAGTCCCAAAGTCATGGAAAAATTACCACTAAAAAAAGAATGAGACACCCCATTGTCAAATAAAACTTGTGTGTATATACCATAAACATAAAAATGCCTTCATTGGCCTACGGTTGGGCAAGATGATCCAATTGATATACATTATACACATGTTGATAACAGATTTAAGGGATCCTAGAGCTAGATCGCTAGATAGTGGTGGTAGTGCTGGTGATTAAGCATAAATATTTCATATTTACCCCCTTAATTTTACAGTCCCGTGCTTATATTTAGATTGAATTTATCTCATAACCATGCTACTAACCCTTTTGGCGAGTATTTCGTGTTTTGTGTATTTTTCTCTTGTTTTATAAGTAATTAGTACAAGTGAATGGAAGAGGAACTAAGAAATGGCGAAAGAATCACAAGAAAGGATAAACCCAAAGGATGGAAAGTTAAAGAGCCTAAAATCATACTAATACTGGAAAAAATGGCACTTCAACCCGAGCTACGATGAAGAAGTTATGCACTTTTGAAGTTGAGAAGAAATTTTAGTGGCAAAATTGTAAATAAGAGAAATTCGAGTACACAAGGCGTCATTTGGGCACAGCCTAGGACCGAACCGGTTCGTCTCCTAGGGTAAACCAGTTCTCTATTAGTAATGGTCTAGGACCGTGAAAATTTTCCTGAAGCATAATTTTTATTTTTGCCCAATCTTTTAGCTAAAAGAGTTTTGAGTTTAACGACTCTTCTAAGCTACTTCTACCTATAGATTTAGTCATTAGGGTTCTTTTAACATTGATTTAATTCATTAAAAATCTAACATCTATGAGAATAATTTACAATTTTTGCACCCTCAATTCAATAGTTTTGACTAAATATGAGCAAATGCCCAAAAAAGTGCCAACGGACGTGATAAGAAATTTTTCCAACTTTGAAAATTCCCAACCATTCCTATTTTACCCAATACACCTTATAACTCGAAAAATTCCTAATCGAATCTGAAAAATGAAATTAATTACTATGTGGAGAGCTAAAACTTGAAAAGATAATAAGAAATTAATTAGTGCGAATAAAAGATGATGTTTCTGGTTTTCCAATGACCGTAACCCGTTTATGATATCTTTTCACCTAAATAATTCCGTCTTTCTATTTGTGTGCATGAATTCATGTCCATTATATTTTTCCTTAAAATCACGTACATCGAGAGAAAATAGCCACAATCTGAGTGATTCGTTTGTGAGTGTATGTCGTGAGAAATTGAATCAAAGCGAATTTTTAAAAAGTAACATAATGATTCATTTATGGAAGTTAGCGGTTGAAATTCTCAGCTTCGCACACACGCGCACGTACACACACACACACACACACACACACACACACACACTATGCATTGAGATTATTCAATAAAAATTTGAAGTGACTATTTTTCTAGAATTTAAATTGTACGATTTTTAGTTATTTTAATATTTTTTTCATTGAGTCTAAAAACGAATTTCATGGATAAATTCACTGCAAACCCTCACGGGACACCACTCATCCTACTAGGGTAGTCTAGCGTTTTAACGACTTGTTCCATACACTAAATGCAATCGCTTGCTCCCGAAAGAGGTATTCTATCCCAATAAAGTTTTTAAAAGTTTCTTTAAACTCATACTCTTATTCTAATTACATTGCACGGGACGAGCAACGTGTTAAGTTAGGGAGTTTGATTAGGCACAAATATTTCATATTTATTCCCTTAATTAAGGTAATTTAAAGATCCCATGCCTTGTAATTAGACTGAACTTAACTCATAATCGTGCTACTAACCCTTTTTGGCGAGTATTTCGTGCGTTGTGTATTTCTCTCTTGTTTTACAAGTAATTAGTGCAAGTCAATGGAAGAGAAACACTGAAACGGTGAAAGAATAGAAAGAAAAGGAATTCAAGGGTATTTTCATAATTTTACAGCCAAAACCCGGAGGAGGGAAAGTTGAAGAGACTAAAATTAGAGAATACTGAAAAAATGGCACCTCAATCCGAGCTACGATGAAGAAGTTATGCTCGTTTGAAGTTAAGAAGAAATTTTAGTTGCAAAATTGTAAATAAGAGAAATACTAACACACAAGGCGTCATTTGGGTAGAGCCTAGGACCGAACCGATTCACTTTCTAGGGAAAATTGATTCGCTATTAGTAACGGATAAATTTCCTGAAGCGAAATTTTTATTTTAGCCCTATCTTTTAACCAAAAGGGTTTTTGAGTTTAGGGACTTCTAAACGACTTCTACCTATAGATTTAGTAATTAGGCTTCTTTTAACATTGATTTAATTCATTGAAAATCAAACATCTATGAGAATAATTTACAACTTTTTCACCCTCAATTGAATAGTTGTTTCGGTTCTTATTTAAGCTTTGATTTCTTCTTGCCTGCTTACGTTCTTCTATCTTGGTAACCTTAAATTCCAGCACTTTTATTATTATTTCATTATGTTTTCATGCATGTTATTGGATTCTTATGTAGAGATTTATAATATCGTGTATGGATAAATTCATAGAGAGTTAGGAACATGAAGCCAACCTAAGTATTTGATGTTAGATATGAAATTTGGTGTAATTATATATTTGATTGTTAGAGATTGGTATTTTTAATGAAACTAATATTGTAGATCTATTAATTGAGTTTGTCATAGGCAACCGGAGTGTTTGAGAATGAAAAGTTGTTACTTAAATCGTTTAATATAGGATTAAACTGTCTAAGTAACTCCGAACTATTTTTTGGAGAAACTCTTTTCTTTAAATCAAAATAGATTAATCACAAGATGTGTTTAATGAAAAATGTACGACAGATGTTCAAGATTGTGAAACCAGTTTTGAAAAACAAAACTAAAATAGTTAAGTCAGCTAAATCATCACACCCACAAGAATGAGATGAGGGGATGTAGAAAGATTAAGTATAAGGAGTTTTTAACGTGGTAAAACCTCACCCAACTGAGGAAACATCCACGGTGACTTATAAGTCCTAAACCAAAAATCCACTCAAACAAAATATACAAGTTACAAACTATATAACACACATGCACACAAAACAGACCTATACAAGTTTAGAATATGTACCCAATGGTTTGATTCTAACTTTTTTGCAGTTCTGATGCTGATGTGGCTTTCTCAGTTTACTAAGTTTTGCACACTTTGTTCCATCTTTACGTCGACTCTTGACGTTTTAAGATCTTACAGCCAACACTTCTTGTTAACTGTGTGACAAGTGTCTGTGACAGTGTTCTAACACATGCATGCACACACGCACACTTATTTATACAAACAAGTCCAATCAAATTATAGATCAGATCTAAATGATAAGGCTTTCAGTTTCTCTCGTCTTTAGAAACTATAGACTTTGTTGATCTTTAATATAATCCCAGAATTTAAGGTTACCTTTCTCGGAAGACTGTCAAGGTCTTAAAAAATTTCAGAGGGTTTTTGAAAATGTTTTTGAAATTGTAAACCACCAATTGCGATTCCAACTATATCATAAGTCTTGTTTCTTAAGAACTAGAAACAAAAAACAATTTGTTGATTTTTGAGTAGTGAAAACCATTTACGAAAAGAAATAATCAACAAATTAGATTTCTCAAGATAAGAAACTAAAATAATGAAGATCTACGTGTAATATGACATGTAATAGTAAGATTTACTGTTTCTATGAAAAAAATAGAGATCAAACCTAAAATGTCTAAGTTGGATATAAGATCTCAAACACAGAGGATTCAACCCACGAGCAGCCTTCAAACCAATACCATACTAACTCTCAAACACTCAGGTTTGGTGTTTGGGGTAAACTTATTTTGAAAAAGGAAATTAGGGTTTGAACGATTTAGGGTTTGCTCTTTGGTTTCTCTTTCTTCTCTCTCTCTGTTTGGCGAACTGTCAAAAGTCTTTGAAACGTTAGGGATCACCCTCCTTTTATACTGAGAGAGGAAGGTTCGAGAATAACTAATCAAATCCAAAGGCTGAGATTTGGTTTTGAGGGTTTGACGAAGATCCTACGATTTAATATAAGTGGCGGTTTAAACGTCCTCTGATTGGCCTAAAAGGGTTTTACTGGGATTAGGATAGATCACATGCAGACCATTGATAAACAAAATCCAATAGCTGAGAATTCGCACAGGTTCTGAGTGTATAAATAAACACAAATTTGGACGATATAACAACGACAGGTGTAAGGCCACGATGCACCCAAACACACGTGTTTTCAAAATAATTACACAGACACCCTGAAGTCTCAAGCGCTTTCGAATTCTACCCAACCAAACTTTCAGGTAAGAATACATAAAACTAGTAATCACAGAATGAGCCCAAAAGTTTTAAAACCCAAATTTTAATTTCTAAAAATCATTTGAAATAATTTTAAAAATTATTTAAAATTGATTAAAAGCAAATTTGAAAGGGAATTAACACACACAACTCACACACAAGCAAATAATGCAATATATAAACAATGTTTGCAATCCTAGTGTGTGTGTGTGTGTGTGATTGAGATTTATTCCTCTAATTGAATCAAGTGAGGCATTATGAGAAGAATCTGAGGATCTGTGTTATCTAGGGGATAAGACACAAATTTTATCACAATTTCTAAACTAGATGAGCACTTATACAATGTAGACTCAAGTGAGTCAAGAGTATAAGGTGCTTCAATTTCCCCTCTTGGAAATATGAGGCAAAATCTCCTTTGAGTCATCTAGGACTCGTAGGGATACGAAAAAAAATAAGAAAAACCTATTCCTATACAAAAATTCTATCTACCCATAGCCTAGAAAAAGAAAATTATATAACTCAACAAATTACAAACCAATACCCTAATAACATCTGTTGAATACAACTGTATAAATTCCTGCAAATAAGACTAAGATCAAATTTGTTAATCAAATGTAAAAGAAAAATGAACTCCTAAGACTCAAACTTCTCCCCAATTTTGTCTCAAATGGACAAAGGGAAAAATACTTAAGTCACACGAGTTTATTCAGCACAAACCATTCCTATTGATTTTCGCAAAGAATGAAATCTATTGTAATCCAAAGGTTTGGTAAACATATCTGTGAGCTGCAAATCAGTAGAAAGATAATTAATTTCTAATTCGCATATAAAATGATGTCTAATTTCTATATGTTTTGTTCGCGAGTGTTGAATAGGATTTTTAGATATGTTAATCGCGCTTTGATTATCACAATAGAGATGTAGTTGGTCTTCTTGAATACCATAATCATTGAGCATTTGCTTAAGCTAAAGTAATTGAGCACAGCAGCTACCAGTAGCTATGTATTCAGATTCAGCTGTGGATAAAGAAGTGCATTTTTGTTTCTTACTACTCCATCTTACCAAATTGTTGCCTATATAGTAACACGCTCCTGATGTGCTCTTATTATCATCAGTACACCCTGCCCAATCAGCATCAGTGTATCCTATTATAGTACTAGGAGTATCATTGGTGTACCAAAGTCCTAAATTTAGAGTGCCTTTTATGTATTTAATGATTCTTTTTACACATACTAAGTGGCTCTCTTTAGGATTATTTTAATAAAGGGCACACACGTAAACTGCGTACATAATATCAGGACGCGAGACAGTAAGGTATAGTAAGGTTCCTATCATACTACGATATAGAGTAGGATCTATAGATTTTCCACTCTCATCCTTAAATAATTTCACTGTAGTACTCATGGGAGTTCTAGCTTCTTTGGCACTTTCAAGCCTGAATTTTTTGACAATCTCTAAAGCATATTTCGATTGTGAAACAAATAAACCATCTGAATTTTGTTTGACTTGAAGGCCCGGGAAAAATTATAACTCCCCTTAAAAGGCATTTGAAATTCTTTATGCATAATTTTAGAAAATGATTTAACTTATGAAGGGGATGTTGATCCAAAAATGATATCGTCAACATAAACTTGAGCTATAATAATATCTTTGTCAAAATATTTGACTAATAGAGTTTGATCATTTCAACCTCTATAAAAACCTTTATCTAAGAGAAAATTGGAAAGACGCTCATACTAAGCTCTTGGCGCTTATTTTAGACCATACAACACCTTTTTAAGACGATAAACATGGTTTGGATACTGAGGGTCAATAAACCCTTTTGGTTGTTCAACATAGGTCTCTTCAGTCAAGATTCCATTAAGAAAGGTTAACTTTACATCCATTTGGTAAAGCTTAAAATGCAAGTAACAAGCTATGGCAAAGAGAAGATGAACAGGTTCTAAGCAAGTAACAGGAGCAAACGTCTCGTTAAAATCTATTCATTCAATTTGAGAATATCCTTGAGCCGCTAATCTGGCTTTGTTTCTAATGATTATCCCACTTCCATCAGTTTTATTTTTAAATAGCCAACGTGTGCCAATAACCTTTTTATGATTAGGCCTAGGTACAAGATACCAAATATCATTAATGATAAATTAAAGAAGTTCTTATTACATAGCAAAAATTTATTGAGGGTCGTTCAATGCCTCATTTACATTCTTTGGTTCCATAAGGGAAACAAAACATGCATAATGAGCATAGTTTCTTAATTGAGATCTTGTATGTACCGCCTCACAAGGTTTACCAACCACATTATCTATGGGATGATCTTTAGAAACCCATTTAGGTACTTCAGGTTTCTCAATTGGTAAATAATCATCTATTTCTGAAGAGTCTTTTTCTAAAACATTTTCAGACTCTTCCATAATAGTTGGTTCTCCAGTCTTACTCTCAATAGTAGTGTCACTTACAATAATGTTTATGGATTCCATCAAAGTCTTTGTGCGAAGATTATAGACACGTTACGCTCTACTGTTAGGAGAGTATCCTAAGAATATAGCTTTATCTCCATGAGTCTCAAATTTGGATAAGTGTTCTCTGCCTTTACATACATAACATGTACTACCAAAAGTTCTAAGATATTTAAGATTGGGCTTCTTTCCATACCATAGTTCGTAAGGAGTTTGTTTAGAATTCTTCCTAAGATAGACCCTATTAATAATGTGACAAGCAGTACGAATTGATTCTACCCAAAAATATTTAGGTAAATACTTGGCATGAATCATAACTCATGCCATCTTTTGAAGGGTACGATTCTTTTGCTCAGTAATTCCATTTTGTTGAGAAGTCTTAGGAGCACTAAATTCATGTTTGTAACCATTATAGTCACAGTTATCTATAACACCTGTATCTATGAATTATCCTCCTCTATCACTACGAATCCTATTTACTTAAGTTTCCTTCTCATTTTCAATGCGAAGTAAGATTTTCAAAAAGGTTCTGAATGTGTCAGACTTTTGCTTTAAGAAGGCTACCCAAGTAAACCTGGTGAAGTCATCTACCATAACTCGAATGTAATTGTGTCCACATAGACTAACAGTACGAGAAGGACCCATTAGGTCCATATGGATGAGCTCCAAGGGTTGAGAGGTAAGGATATCTTTAACTTTCTTATGAGGAGCCTTAATAATTTTTTCTTCTTGACATGATCCACAGACAATGTTAGAGATAGGTTTAATCTTTGGAATTCCTCCAACTATTTCTTGTAAAGACAATCTACTAAGGCTATCGTAATTTATGTGACCCATCCGATTATGCCATATTTCATTGTCATCCATTCTGGCAATGTTACAGACCTCAGTACTGTTCTGGATAGTATAACAATTGTCAGAAGTCCTGAGTCCTGTAGTTAGGCACTCACCTTTTTCATTTGAAATCTTGTAATTATTCTTTGAAAAGGTGACAGTATGATTTGAGTCACAAAATTGTGAGATACTAAGTAGATTAGCCTTAAGACCTTTCACTAGAAGAACATTTTTAAGCACAGGCATTCATTCTTCTTGGAGTGTTCCTTTTCCAATGATTTGAGATGATACACCATCACTAAAAATAACTTTTCCTCCAGCAAAGCTGGTTTTGTTTAAAATTTTTGTATCATCCCCAGTCATATGTTTTGAACACCCAGAGTCTAAATACCAACCAGAAGGAGTGTGTTCAGCTTTTAGAGCAGTAATCACAATGTTACACTTCATCTGGGGCAATAGATCATCTTTTCTAACCCAAATAGCTCTTGTTTTTATTTTGCGCATATTTGCTCTCAGTTTATAAAATTTGCGAGCATTAGATTTTTATTGAAAAATATTTTGCGCATGCATTTGATTTTTATGGAGGATATGAGCATTTGGTTTAGTAAAGTGCCTAGGAATCCTTCTTGTAAATGATATTTTAGGTTTGGTCTTTCTCTTTCTATAGTTAGAGTTTTTGTCTGGTTGTCTAGGCAGGATATAATTATTACGGCTTCTCCTAGAGTAGTTAAAGTTGTTGTATAAAGGAGTATTACAGACAGGATTAACCAATTGTCTAGAGTAGCAACCTTCAAAAGAATGTCCGTATATGTCACAGTATGAGCAATACAGATTGCTTGAAGAGGGTATCTCCTTAGGAAAATCTCTAAAGATAGGTTTCACAGGATTTTGACGTTAAATCTTATTCCTAGGGAGTACAGTTTGAAACGTAGATTCACTCTTCCTAATTGGAGGGCAGACGTATTTAGCCTTAGGCAAACTATCACACTTAGAGTGACTGGATTTCCCAATATCCAACTTTTGTTGTTTCTTATCAAACTCATCATTTAAGGTTTGAAAATCTGGACAGGTTTCTATAGGTCTTTTGCCACCTGACACAACCTTGATTGGTTTAAAGTTTTTAATTTGTGTCTTTGAATTTGGGCAAAATCCTATTCCAGCTCGATTATCAGAATTGGCTTTTGAATCAGCAACAAAATCATCAAAACAATTGGAATTATTTTTAAACTTAGCAATTTTTTTAAAACAGTTGTTGTCTTTTCTTTAGCTTGTTCTAATTCTAATAATGTCCCTTTATATTTTTTCTCCAGAGTTTCATTTATTTCAATAAAATTTTTTAATTTTTTATCAAAACTTTTGACTTCATTTTTATGAGTTAGACATTGGGTAGTATACTCTTCAGCATTAAGTTCAACCATTAGACTTAGGTCTTCTAGTTTCTTAGTGAGATCTTTCACTATCTCCTCTAGTCTAGAGCTTTTCTTGAGAGTTTTGGCATAAAGTATGTGAATATCAGGGAAGTCTTCAGTGTCTGAATCACTATGTGTAGTGTACGAAGTGACCCCTAAGGATTCAATTCTTGAACTCACACACACATTGACATCGTCATTATCGCTTTCCCTTTTACTCACACACCCCGCTGTAGAACTAGCATTGTTCTTAGAAATTAAAGCATCTAAACCAGTAGCAACATGATTCATAACAACAGAAGTACAGCTACTAGCATCATTCTCATACTTAGGCACAGGCATATCATCATTATAAACTATCTTGGCAAAGAAAGACATGCAAGGATCAAAAATATCAAATGACTCAAGTTCTTCATTATCAAAATCACTTGAATTATCCCATATCTTGCAAATGTTGTCTCTAGTATGTTTATTGGTCGTATTCAAGTTAACTCTACAATCTTATGCTATATGACCCAATTTACCACATCTAAAACATTCAATATTCTTGAAGTCTTTGTTGGGTCTCGTATGAATGTCCTTGTGATGTTTGTCTTGACCTTTCTCTTGGGGTTTGTGGTTAGACTGAGTTAGATAATTTAGTTTGCCTTGTCTGTTTGCCATTTTATTTCTAAATTTCACAATCTTCTTAAACTTCTTTGACATCAAGGTAATTTGATTATCCAAACTATCTATATCACATTCCTCATCAGAATCATTATTGGGAATTCTAAGCTCAGGTTTTATCAGCTTAGAGGAAAAACTCAAATTGGAACTAGTATGTTTCCTATGGGACTAGGTTAATTGTTTCTTAAATTCTACTTCCATTTCCACAGTTCTCAATTTACTACTGCGTAATTTAGTAGTGAGATTTTGGTCACTCATTTCCTCAATAACATATCTTTTGTTATCATGTCTCTGTGGTAATGGCCTTAGAATTTTTGAGATAATTTCATGTCTATCATAATTATCCCATTAGCATGTAATTTGGTCATAATGTCAGTAAAATTCATGTAAAAGTCATCAAATGACTCAGAGTCAGATATGATTAAAGAGTTATACTACTGGATAAGCATATTTGTTTTAGCAACCTTAACTCTAGTGTCACCTTCATGTGCAGTAACCAATGTATCCCAAGCTTCCTTAGAAATGGTACAAGATGAGATCCTTTTGAACTCATGTTCATTTATAGACATAAAAATGGCATTCTTGCCTTTGTTATTGTTCAAAGAGTCTTGATTCTCTTCTCGAGTAAATTCACTTAACACTTTCTTAATCCTCTCATTGCTTCCTTCAGTGGCTGGTTTAGTAGGATAAGTATATCCATTTTCAACAATATCCGAGACATCATCACTCGAGGTCCCTTGTATGAAAGCAACCTTCCTTACTTTCCAGTAAGCGAAGTTGTTTCCATAAAAGAGAGAAGGTCTGGACAAGTTACCAAATCTTTCAGATTTCTCATCCATTCTTTGATTTTAAGAAAACAATTTCAAAAACACAAGATCTTTAAAGAAAAATTCCAAAGCTCTGATACTAATTTAAAAGTTGTTACTTAAATCATTTAATACATGATTAAAATGTCTAAGTAACTCCGAACTGTTTTTCGGAGAAACTCTTTCCTTTAAATCAAAACAGATTAATCACAAGATGTGTTTAATGAAAATTGTACGAGAGATGTTCAAGATTATGTAACTAGTTTTGAAAAACAAAACTAAAATAGTTAAGTCAGCTAAATCAGCACACCCACAAGAATGAGATGAGATGTAGAAAGATTAAGTACAAGGAGTTTTTAACGTGGTAAAAACTCACCCAACTGAGGAAACATCCATGGTGACTTTTAAGTCACAAACCAAAAATCCACTAAAACAAAATATACAAGTTACAAACTATATAACACACATGCACACAAAATAGACCTATACAGTTTTAGAATATGTACCCACTGGTTTGATTCTAACTTTTCTTCAGTTCTGATGTTGATGTGGCTTTCTCAGTTTTCCAACTTTTGTACATTTTATTCTAGCTTTACGTCGACTCTTGACGTTTCAAGATCTTACAGCCAACACTTCTTGTGTTGTAGTGTGACAGGTGTTTGTGACAGTGTTCTAACACATGCATGCACACACGCACACTTATTTATACAAACAAGTCCTATTATATTACAGATCATATCTAAATGATAAGGTTTTCAGTTTCTCCCTTCTTCAGAAACTATAGACTTTGTTGATCTTTAATATAATCCTAGAATCCAAGGTTACCTTGCTCATAAGACGGTCAAGGTCTTAAACAATTTCAGAGGGTTTTTGAAAATGTTTTTGAAATTGTAAACCACCAATTGCGATTCCAATTAGATCAGAAGTCTTGTTTCTTAAGAACTAGAAACAAAAAATAATTTGTTAATTTTTGAGTAGTGAAAAATATTTACAGAAAGAAATAATCAACAAATTAGATTTCTCAAGATGGGAAACTAAAATAATGAATATCTACGTGTAATATGACATGTAATAGTAAGATCTACTGTTTCTATGAAAAAAAATAGAGATCAAACCTAAAATATCTAAATTGGATATTAGATCTCAAACACAGAGGATTCAGCCCATGAACAGCCTTCAAACCACTACCAAACTAACTCTCAAACACTCAGGTTTGGTGTTTGGGATAAACTGATTTTGAAAAAGGAAATTAAGGTTTGAACGATTTAGGGTTTGCTCTCTGGTTTCTCTTTCTTCTCTCTCTTCTCTCTCTCTCTGTTTGGACGAACTGGCAAAAGTCTTTGAAACATTGAGGATCAGCCTCCTTTTATAGTGAGAGATGAAGGTTCGGGAATAATGGATCAAATCCAAAGGCTGAGATTTGGTCTTGAGGGTTTGACAAAGATCCAACGATTTAATATAAGTGGTGGTTTAAACGTCCTCTGATTGGCCTAAAAGGGTTTTACTGGGATTAGGATAGATCACATGCAGACCGTTGATAAAAAAAATCCAATGGCTGAGAATTTGCACAGGCTCTGAGTGTATAAACAAACGCAAATCCGATCGATATAACAACAACAAGTTTAAGGCCACGATGCACCCAAACACGCGTGTTTTCAAAATAATTACACAAACACCTTGAAGTCTCAAGCGCTTTCGGATTCTACCAAACCAAACTTTCAGGTAAGAATACATAAAAACTGTAATCGCATAATGACCCCAAAAGTTTTAAAACCCAAATTTTAATTTCTAAAAATCATTTAAATTAATTTTAAAAATTATTTAAAAATTATTAAAAGCAAATTTTAAAGGGAATTAAAACACACAAGCAAATAATGCAATATATAAACAATGTATGCAATCCTAGTGTGTGTGTGTGATTGAGATTTATACCTCAATTGAATCAAGTGAGGCATTATGAGAAGAATCTGAGGCTCTTTGGTATCTAGGGGATAGGACACAAATTTTATCACAATTTGCAAACTAGATGAGCACTTATACAATGTAGACTCAAGTGAGTCAAGAGTATAAGGTGCTTCAGAGAATGATATATATGTGTTAATAATTCTACCATTCTTTTTAATTAATTTGTTGACTATATATGTGCGGATTGACACCCTCGTATATGTAGTGCTTCGGATTAGTTAACGTTCTTCTTCCGATTAAATATATAGTTTTCAAGAATTTTTTATTTAGAGAAAATACCTACGGTTTGGGGGACTGGATCACAACTCTACTTTTCCAAATAGATTTTCTAAAATTAAAAGTTTTAGTTTTTGCATTCAGTTAATTAAATTTCACTTGTTAGTTAGGTTAAATTCCCAAATTTTAAATCACCTTTTCTTTTTCTTGGAGAGAGTCGATACCTAGATTTTAAAAGCCGACCCTATTTTAGTTGTCAAAACATTTCACATCCTATTCCCTGACGATTCGACTCCGACTTACCAAGATTATTACTTGAGGGGTCGACTTGTACTAGAGTGTAGGCACACGCACTACACACACATTTTGCTTCGCTTCAGCTGGATACTGCGGTGGCATTGGCAAAGCCTAAAACTGAGGTGGGGTTGGAAAAGCCTAAAACTTCACCTCCTAAAGTTGGCCTTGTTTCCCCTAGGTCATTGCCTGAAATAGTGACCCTAGTCACACACATATAATAAATCCCCCCTCAAGGGACCCTAAAAACAGAGACGCTCCTAGCGACCCTGCTATCATTTTCTTACGATCAGTCTCGCTTACCCGAACCCCGTTGGACATGTCATCATTAGTCATGGTCCTCATGGATCTAGTTCCCTAATACCCATTGGCCCTCACACCCTTTGCCCCAATGGACCTGATATCTCTGGAACCGGTGGTCCTAACATCTCTGTTCATTTGATCCTCAGAATATCTTAGGGGGATGCTCCCCTTGTGCCTATCCCCTCTACTAGCGAGAGCATCCCTGAGATTGGGATAACTCCCCACCATCTCATAACTTTAGCCCCTATCCCTCCCCAACCTTTTCCTCCTTAGGAGACCTAACCCTCTATTATTCATGATGATCCTAGTAATGTAAGAGAGCGACTTCTACCACCTAACTATAAGTGGTGAAGCTTTGGTACCTTGTAACACCTGTCAAATCCTCCAAGTGAGGTCCTTAATAAACTGGTCGATCCATGAGATTTGAGTCTAAGGGTTATCTACAATAGACTCAGAAAATATCTCACCATTTGAAAGAGTGCATAGATTCTTAATCTCGAGAATTATGAGGATTGAAATGCTTATTTAGTTGTTTCTTTGATTGTTATGGGTGCGATTCAATTTTAAATTGAATCAAATGATACCCGCATATTGGCAAACAATTATATGAGTTGGTCTGAGATCATAATTCGAAGGAATCCATGTCTTGGGGATATCGTGGATTATGATACCCCCTTTATAGACTTATATATTTTGTTTTCACTAAGTAAAATCTGGTCGGTGGATTATTATATAATCCTGGAGGAGTAGTAAATAAATTAAGTTTTTGAGAATAAAAAAATTGATTAGATGTTGGTTGAAATGTATTAACAACAAGTTTATGTGATCAAGTGAGTAGTGGACGCTTAACATGGAGAATCATTAAGCATTTGAAATATAAATCATTTGAAAAGATGTATGAGGAAAAAACCCACTAATGGGAAAAACCTCGGGGGTAAAGACTTACAATGAATAAAATTTTGACAATCACAATGCGCCAACTCTCACCTCACCATTTTTTCGTCAATATTACCGAGTCAGAGACCTCTGTAACATCAACGAGGATCTCAAAACACCGATGCCACAATCAAACAATCAAAAAGGTTATCTTAGACCAACTTCAAAGTTATCATGTAAAGAACCATACAATCAAAATGATCTCCCAAGGTTTATAAGTCCAGAGTTTAAAAAGATTTTTATAAACAAAAGTGTTTTAGAATTCAAAAAATATTCTTCTTCTTCTTTGAAATTAATTACTCTTAAGACAAGGATGATCAACTGCAAAAAAAAGGAGAAGAAAGAAAAAAGTCTTCTTACTTAAAATTTTAGGTTCTTAAATTGAAAAACAAAAACTCAAAGACTTTTTCTCTTGGAAAATATGGTAAGATTTATGAAAGATAAAGGGTAATGAGATACATAACTTAGCCACATGATCCTACAAGACTTAGTAAAAAAGGAAAGAGCAGAAAAATATCCCATCATGCACAAAAAGTGTTATTTTAAAATATATTTTATTTTGTAGAAAACTAAAAATCTGATGACGGGCTTCGTTGGACCTTCGTTGATGCAAGGCACCCACGAAGGAAGGTCGTGAGATCTTTCAAGGATTTTCTATAAGATAAAACATCTTAGGCGCGACCACTAAAGATTCATTATCACTGCAATGAACCACCTATTATGGAGGTCGCGCATATGCCCCACACATTTTTTCCTAATACCAATAACACTCAGGAGCAATGAAGGGAACCCTTCGCTGCAAGGAAAAAGACTGGAACTCAAAACTAACTTTTAAAAATATATTTTCATAGAAAAATACTACAACATTTTGGAGACATTAAAGTGCACAAAAACACGTACCAAGGTTTTGAAAAAGATATCGACAATTTGAATTCCAAAACCATGTATACTAAGTTAGCTAGGTCACATTTACCTTCATCTTAAAGTGATCAGTGATGACGGGATGAACTAAGTTGGCTTCAAAGTCTTGAACAATTATGAAGCTTTCGAAGACCTCTTGGACACAAAGTGTTTTGGAAAATGGAATAAGATAATATTATAAGTGAGGAAATAACAAGTATACTATACTCTTACAATCTCCCTGTTTTTCTATTATGTGATAAAAACACAAAAGGTAATAAACATGTAAATAAATTTAAAACTTATAAAAAGCCCAACAAAAGGTACATAAGGTAGATCTCATCACATGGATCTTGGAAAGAATAAGGCACTCTTCAAATCTCTAACTTAGCTCTTGAATATTATTTTTCCTACACACACCAGTAAAAGCTCATCATGCACCAATGTGTAAAGATAAACAATATGCTAAAAGTTAGTATCGACAAAATATATGAGACATAATGTAGGATCATATCTCTCATCGTAACTAGCATATTCTCATAAATTACTCCACATGAATAAGGTAATGCCCCATATGATAATCGATCCACTTTTCCCCATATAGTTATCCACCTTTTGTCATGTAATAGATGAAGGAAAGAAATCAATGAAAGAAAAAACAAATCATAAAATGAGTTATACACAAAATCAAGAATGACTGAGCAACTATGAGAAAATTAGAGCATCATGTTGAACCAAAGAAAGATGATAAAATACTTGCCCAACTAACTTCTCCAAGTAAAAGGGTTTACAAGTAGATAGACATTTAGAAACACACTCCTAACCCATTTTGGATAACAAAAGATATAAGCATACTTTATCTTAATTATCAAAAGTTTGAGATTAATGGCAACGTTCGTAACCAAGTAATGATTATCTTAAAAGCTAATAACATGATGAGTTAATGTCAACCAAAAATATCATATCATATCCTGTTTGTGTAAAAAAATGAATACCATTGAGAGAAAGATCTAAGATCAAGTTCAATCAAGAATAATGAATTAGAAAAAAAATAACACAAAGCTTTGACTCTTATGAAATCTCCAATATCCTTTAAGGAACATTTTCAAATAGGACTTTTTCCCTCAATGATAGCAATATGATTAAAACTTTTTACGTCTCATATCCTTGGTATGACCAAATTTGGGATAAATTAAAATCTTTAAGACATTAGTTTGTTTAAGTTTTTCTTTTGTAAGTGGTGACTTTGACCCAAGCACAAATACATGATACTATTTATAATTTTCAAAGGTAGCATCATTCAATTAAAGTTGTATCCATAAGCACTTTTTCTCTTATGATCTTGATATAGCGTAAGCTTTTTCAACTTCTTCATATAATGAAATTAAACACCTCACATACACATATAAGACTTTAGAAATGCTTTCACCACTCTAATGAAGCTTTGCACTCTTTTTAGAAGACCGTACATCTTCGTCGTTGCACATAAAGTGGCATCAACTCAATTAGTAGTGCAGTCTAAAGTGCAACAAGATATGAGTATGAGTTCCTTAATAAAATTTATCATATTTTGTAAGACTTAAAAGAATAAAGAAACTATTTCATGAAACACATATCACATTTCTAACTAAGAGTAAAAGTGATAAAAAAAAATAGCAATTTGATATACAAGATGTGAAAGGAGTATATCATCTAAAGAGCATAAAAATGACTATATCAAAAATAATTTTATGGAAAGATAATTGTAACAACCCATCCAAATTAGACCCTTAGTGCCTTGAATAGATGAAAACCCTAGACTTTTACCAAATTACAAAAATTCCCCGGAAGGAAAAATTAGGTTAACTTCCATTTTTTTATATTAATTGGACCCCAACTTTCACTCAAAGTCTAATCAAATGACTTATTTTTTTGTAGGAATATCAGGAATCAATTCATTAGATTTTAATAATTGCACATAAGCTCCTAAAATTTAAAAAAAATACTTAAAACCTATACAAAAACTATCCAAGGACCCAAAATAAAACCTATACTTACTTACCCTTTTCCCCTGATGACATGGCACCAGTTGGCTGCCAGCATGGGTTGTGCCATGTGGGGTACCAATGGTACCCATTTACCATACACATAATCCTTGGTGAAACTTGTGAAATTTTAGACCCATTTTCACCTCCAAAACCATCAATCCAATCCTCTCCACGAACCCTATAAATACTGTCCTTCACCTCAATAAAAACTCATCCCAGCTAAAAGATTTTTCAATATAAAATTTTGAGAGTTTTTGCATTTCTGTTATTTTATGCTTGAATGTTTGTTTCTTTAATTTGGTTACGTTTCACCATATATATAGAATATAATTATGCATCTACATGTGTTAGTTAACGTGTCTATGAACTAAAATAGCTCAAAAATTAAAAAAAAATCCATTAAAGCTTCAGCTTCAATGGTGGATTATGCTTCCTTGACTTTGAACCAGTTTCAAGGTGAGGTAAGTTGAGCTTAGATTTTTATTAACCTAGGTGCAAGGTTTAATTGGACCAAAAATAAGTTTTGATACCTCAAATTGAAGCTTGAAGTTTTCGAGCCTGGAATTTTCAAAAAATAAATTCACAAGTTTTACTCAACCAAAATCCCTCAAGCCTAACTTGTTTTACTACATTTTCAACATAGAACAAAACCATTATAATGTCGGAATGAGAATCATAGATTTCAGTCACTTATATTTAGTCAGATTTTCTCCATTTTTACAGAAACTCAATAGCTTAATTTATCCCACCAAAATTCTTGAAACCAATATGGTTAGATTCCGCTTCTAAAATTAAACAATTTTCATTCAAAAACCAACTCAAATGTATTCCTAAAATTTCTCAAATTTAAGGTCAAAGATCCAAAATCCTAAATTCAAATGGTTGAAAGTAGAATATCAAAGGGTTACATGGGCGCGAGTGAGTTAAACCAGGCGCGTGAATTGTTTGACTTAGCACGTGAGGGCGTGTCTCCAATCAGAAAAATATATTTTTGAAAAAAAATATTTTTAATTCTGAACAAAATGTTATATTACATCGCCCCATTTGGAACCCAGGAAATCATTTTTTTGAGAAAATCGGTTTTAAGTTTAAAAATTAAGTTTCAATTTTACACATAACCCCTGGCTACTTTTTCAAGTATTTCAAAACATCCCCAAACTTTTTCGTTAAATTCTTTAGTACAAATAATGCCATTTTTCTTTCTATCATTAAATTCAAATCCAAATAGAAATGAAGAAAACCGTTGATTTAAAAAAATATATATATATATTAGGCCCTCTTACTTAATTTTATAGTGAAACTTGTTACAATTTAGTATCCTATTGCATCATATAAGTATTATTTTAGTCCTATATGACCTACTTATACTCTCCATGATTTTAGATTATCCAGTCAACCCTAGCGAATTAGATGCACAAATTCGAAATTTGAAAATTCAAAGTAGATGATTTTAATTTTAGTATTAAACAAATTGAGCTTATATCATTCAAAAATTACTGATTGTAATATCACTTTGTGATATTTTTAACTCATATTTTAGTTCAAACTCATTAGTGTATTCATATTTATCCTGTATATTGATTCTATCGACATTTCAGTTATCCCTAAACCTAATAAATCTTTATAGCTTACGACTTTAGAAAAAGCCACTGAACTCTTTTGTTACCCTTAATTGTGGTATAGCCCTGCAACCTACTATAATAATTGCATATTATGTCCATCCCTCCCCAAGTCGTCACGCGCGCGCGAGGGTTCTCGCACCCTTCCTCGAGGCGCTTCGGTCGTCGTCAATTGGGGTAATGTATAGAGATAAAGTCACCAGTGTATTTTGCATAAAACAAGCAAAAGACATGTTATCGCCTCAAGAGAACAACATCAAAGACATACTGATGCTTGCAAAACCAATAGTTCAAGGATTCGGGGACTAAGTTACGGAATGTAAAGGTATTAGGCACCCATCCCACCCTTACAATCTCTTATTGAATGTGTTACTCTTCTCCTTAACAACTCCGTGAAGTGTGTGCATGTATATATAAATGGAGAGTGAAATTACTCGACTCGCATCATGAATAAATGAGGAGTGAGGTCATCCTTAGGAGTGTTCCTTTCAATAGTAATCAAAATATTATGTGTGCATTTGTCGAATCACCAATCGTTTATAGGAGGACTATGGATTAGGTTGAACAAAACATAAGCATGAATCACAATTATGTGATATGAATATACTATACGAAAAAATTGAAGAGGACTCGAGTCTCGAATTTTACCAGAGATGGATACCTAACCGAAAAGGGAATTAAAGTCCACGTAGTTCGCATACAACATAGGGTGGGGTTTATCCCATAAATCCAACCGGGAACTTTTCTTATATGTGAATGTGTGTAAAAAGGATGTTTTAGTGTGAGAAATCCTTAGTTGGAATTTACAAGCAAACCCTTTTTTTTCTTTTTTTTTAGTTTTTTTTATAGAAAGTATAGTATGTGCAATACTACTACTAAATATTTGGATATTGATTTGTACGATCTAATTAAAAAGGAAATGCTAAAATAAGAATTAAATCATTATTGCAAAAATAAGAGAATTTAAAGAAAGAGTGAAAGGTTTTGACCTTGTTTTGAAGATTTGAAGTTGACCTTTGTAAGGACACAAATTTTCAATTGAGTCCATATATAGTTTTGGCTCAATTCCGGACAAAAACATTTATTCATAGGATAGTATTCAATTGTAATATTCTCAAGCCTATGAAGTGTGTGTTGAAGACGTAGCGGCAAAGAATATAAAGCTTCACCATAATGCCGGTTTGCGTGCCTCGTTTCTACGTCATCAACTAAGGTTCCATGCTCCCAAGGTATGAATGTAATTATATTTATATAAGAGCTTGGAACAAAGTTTAATGGGTGTTAGGTTTAATAAAAACCATGTTTACTTTCAGAATAATTTAATTAAAACTTTAATATTAAAGTACATAAAGTTTCTGGGCCATAAATTGAATTTATCAAAAATTTCTGAAAGTCGTTCGAAGTCTCGTTCGAACGAGTTTTTTCGTTCGAACCAGGTTTTCGTTCAAACGAGTTTTTCGTTCGAACCAGTTTCGTTCGAACGAGTTTTGCTAACGACCCTAACTGGTCAGTCGTTCGATATGTCATTCGAACGAGTTTTCGTTCTAACGAGGTATCTAACGAACTTCTAACGAGCCCAGGCTGGTCGCTCGTTAGAAGTCTCGTTCGAACGAGAATCAAGTTCGTTCAAACGAGATTCCAGCGGGAACAGTTATTTGGCAGTTTTTTGCAGTTTTTCCCCACTTCTCCACTTGGTTTTCAACCAACTTTTTTCATACATTATTATGTGCGGGAAACACATTTTGCAAGACAACTTTTCCATTCTAATACATCTCCTAGAGAGAGTTTGAGAGATTATTTACAAAAGGAAAATGTTCATGTTTGAGTGTTCTTCAACTTAAAGAAAAATCTTTAAACACTTAGTTTACACCCAATTGTGTTTATCCAAGTTTCTATATTTATATCAATTGCTTGGAGTTTTTGGCACCGGTTTTCTCTACCGAATTCAAGAAGAGACGTTTCGGGTTTGCTTCTACACCCCATCACAAAGAAGACTTTTGTTGAGATTCTACCCACTTGGAGAAAGGCTCCATTTTTGGGTGACGGTGACCATATAAAGTCCCATCAGTGGATTCCGAGACCGCGGTGGTGTTCCGAGGTTGTTCGCTAGGAAGAGGTTTCTACGAGAAGGAGCGTCGAGGCTTGAGAGGGATCGAGTCAGTCGTTGTAAGTCTATCTGTCTTGTAATTGTAATTCTGTATCTAGTGGACTTGTGGCTAGGGTCGTCCGAGGTTGTTTCCCGTCTTGGGTTTTTCCTCGTACATCTCGGTGCAGTGTGACATTGTTTATTTTATCTTGCATAATAATTTAGAATCCATGCTTAGGATAATTTTAAGATAAAATTTGGTTTAATTATCACACTCATTTAATTTGGGACTTAAATTAAATATTGGGTAAAATTGGTTTATTCAAGTCATTTGCTAAAATTGGTTTCGCCTAACTTTGGATAATTGTTAATTATGACTTAGGCAAATTCTAGGACTTGGATTATGTTTTAATTTGTTTTGAGAAATTAAAACTTGTTGTTATTTTTGAAAGTTGAACCATCACCAGTTTTACAACGCTTCCGCATCATCTCTCTATTGTTGTTTTTCATCAAAAAGGAAATTAAATATTTTTAATCGAGATAATTAATTTGTGATTATTAAAGTCCGGGGTCTTTCAAATTGGTATCAGAGCCAAAAACGATAAATTATTTCGTTAAGATCTTGTTATTTTTTGGCTAAAATGGATTTTTCCCCATTTTCAAAATTTCCTATTTTCGATGGTTCAAACTACGCGTATTGGAAAGCGCGAATGAGATCGGCACTAAAATCTATCGACGAGAGAGTTTGGATGTCTGTTGTTACCGGATACTCCCCACCAACTTATTTAGTTGAAAATGAACGTGTTATCAAACCCGCCGATAGATGGACTGAAAATGAGTTTAAACTTGCCAACTTTAATTCCCGAGGTTTAAATGCCTTGTTTAGCACTGTCACACCGGATGAATTCCGACGCATTATGACGTGTGAGACCGCTAAAGAAGCTTAGGATATTTTACAATTAACTCATGAAGGAACGAGTGTCGTTAAATCTTCAAAACTCCAAAACCTCACCACTCAATTTGAAACTATCAAAATGGATGAAAAAGAAACTTTTGATAAATTTTATGCTAGAATTTCTGATATTGTTAATTCATCCTTTAACTTGGGAGAGAAAATACCTGACGACCGTGTAGTAAAGAAAATTTTAAGGTCCCTACCCGATAGATTTATTCCAAAGGTGACCGTTTTAAATTCTTTACCCACTTTAGCCTCTACAAAATTAGAAGAGCTTGTAGTTGATTTACAAACCTATGAACTGGATATGTTTCCCTCTAAAACTGAAAAGAAAATCGAAAAGGGCGTTGCTTTAGAAGCCCAAAAAGAGGTCAAACAAGTAGTAGAGAGCGATAGTGATAGTGACTCGGAAGATATGGCTTGTTTTGCTCGTAAATTTAGAAAATTTCTTAAATTTAACAAAGATAAAGGTAAAAATGATTTTAAGAAATTTGATACTTCTAAACATGATAAAAGCGAGAAGTTTTCTAAAGCCGAGAAGATCCCTAAACCTAGTAATGAAAATTTAGATAGGGGCGAGTCTAATAAGTGTTTTGGTTGTGAAGGTTATGGCCATAGGGCTTATGAGTGCCCCACTAAACTAAGGAAAGAGGGTAAACGATCCACTGCATATAATGCGACCCTTAGTGATAGTGATAAGGAAGAGAAGCCCGATTCCCCCACTAAGAAAAATTTTGTGGCTTTCATGGCTAGACATGTGAGTGATAATGAGAACTCATCGAATGATGAAATTATAGCACATGCCACTTCCAAGGTCATGGTACATGATTCTCTTTTTTTTATGATAGTGAGAGTGAAGAAGAAAGAGAGAGTGAAAATGAAGAAGAGGTTGATGAGAGTGAACTTCAAAATGCTTTTCATGAATTATATAAAGAATCTATTAAATTGAAAAGAGCTAATTTGAAGTTAGAAGCGAGTTTAAGAGAGAGTGTCAAGGTCATTGATGAAAGTGCCTTAATAGAAGACCTTAGGACACATGAGAGGACTCTTCAAGAGAAGCTTAACTATGTAGAAGGCGAGAGAGATAGCCTTAGGGGTTTAATGGAATCCTTGAAAAAGGAGCTTCTTGCTTTTGAAGAGCGAAATGCTTTACTAGAATCTAAAATTTTAGAATTGGAAAAGAAATTAAAAGATTCTAGTAATGTCAAATTTGATTTGGAGTGTCGTTCGGAAAAACTTGATAAAATGTTAGGAACGGTCCAAATTAAAAATGACACTTGTGGTTTAGGCTTCAATACTTGTAATGAATTTTCTTATAATGCCAAAACCACTGTTTTAGGAGAATCGTCTAGGAAAGACTTTAGAGATCACTCCTTAAGAAAATCTTTTCGACATGTTCTTACTTGTACTCATTGTGGTCGAAAAGGTCATCTTAGGAAATTTTGTTTAGATCTTAAACGAATTCCTAGAGAATCCCATAGTAAAGTAACCACGGTTATTAACGATCCAACACCCCAAGATAGTAATTCTTCATTAATTTGGGTTAGGAAGTCCGACTTGGTTGCCTTACAAAATAGGGATTTTGATTCTCATTTACTTTCACATCCTTCCTCCCTTGCTAAATTTAAAGGTTGAATGTGTTAGTGTTTGCATACTTTAGCTTTTGTACTTCATGATATATTCACATGCTAAATGTATGCTTGTTTAGTCATTTTCTAGTCATTGCTTTATTTGATATCACATGCTAGAAATTATGACTTGTTTATCTTTTTGTATTCTATTTTGTGTTTGATTTAACTGAAAAATATAAAAAGATTTTTGTTTATCATTTGTGTTTTATTATTTCATTTAAGCTTAATGAAAAATACAAATGATTTTTGTTTAGTCTTTTGAGTATATATCTTTCTTTTTGCTTAAAAATGTTAAAAACTCAAAAAGATTTTGTTTGGTGTGTATTTTTGTTTGACACACTTTATGTGGCATATACTTGTGTTTGAATCCCATCATTTACGCTCCCACATGGCTAGAACTTTTGGTTTAGATTTTCAATCCTTATTATGTTCTTTACCATATTTTATGGAGTAGTTGGATTTTGTATTGATTAAATGGATTCTATTTCATATGCCTCTTTTCACACATGCACGAGCTCTTTTGAAATCTTAATGTCACATGTTATATTTGAGCTCTTTGAGGTGTTCTCCTATCAATCTAGTCATCTACATATCTATGACCTAGGAGGACTAGTGCATGTCAAAATCCGTTGCATGTGAGATTTTTGCGAAAAATGAAAACATGATAAATTAATATATGCATGGGGAAGGGCTCCGAAAGGATGAATTAAATCCTTTGCGATAGTAAGCCACCGTTGATTGGATCTAAAAGAAATACGTGATCCAAAGGCCTAAAAACAGAATATTTGGCATTTAAAAGAAATCAATTGCCAAGGCCTATGTTTGTTTGATATATTCATTCAATAACAAAAGAATATATATGCTTAATGAGGGAGAATTGGATGGTATATCAACGGTTTGCAAAATGTCCGTTTATCCTAGTTGTCTTTAATGTCATGACTCTATTTGGTTTGTAGAATCATCATCATGCTAGGCTTGTATGCATTGTGTATGTTTGTTCATTGAGTTCAATCTTTATATTGTCACATGAGGTTATATTTAACTGTGATGAAGTTTGCAATCAAATGAGAACTCCGTGAACGTTTCTTAAGTGTTTGGGTCTAAATTTAATTGTTGCTAGTTCACGCCCCTACACTTCTGTTTCCATATGACACATTTTTGCCATTCGAGTGTGCAAACTTATTGTATTTTGTGTCATGTGTGTGTTTATATCTATCTATATATGCTCGTACTTATTGGTATATATATATATATATATATATATATATATATATATATATATATATATATATATGATATTTGTTTGTCTTTGCCTTGCTTTAATTGTCCATATGCTTTCATGTCTTAACACTTTAAGCTTCAACATGCTATTTATTAGTTCTTTAATCCTTTGCCTATTCCTGAACAAAAAGGGGGAGAATGATGATAGGGGGAGAAATGGTATCTAATCCTATTATTATTGTATCCTAGTTTGGGGGAGATTTATCTTAGGGGGAGACGTCTTTCTAAGTAGGTCATGTGTTTGATAAAGGGGAGAATTAATTTAGGGGGAGTAATTAATTAATTGCATTTAATATTTTGATATTCCCTATGCATTTGATGAGTTTGCTTAAGTGTGCAGGAATTATTCTAAAGCGGCATCTTTCAATGGCAAAGCGTTTGATCCTTAGGTTGAGTCAAGTTTGGGCGGGTTATGTTTTAAGTCTAGTGAGCTTGACGGCCCTTTAAGATTTTTTGTTTGGTTTTTGTCCCGGAATAGCCAAAGGGGGAGATTTGTAAGGACACAAATTTCCAATTGAGTCCATATATAGTTTTGGCTCAATTCCGGACAAAAACATTTATTCATAGGATAGTATTCAATTGTAATATTCTCAAGCCTATGAAGTGTGTGTTGAAGATGTAGCGGCAAAGAATATAAAGCTTCACCAAAATGCCGGTTTGCGTGCCTCGTTTCTACGTCATCAACTAAGGTTCCATGCTCCCAAGGTATGAATGTAATTATATTTATATAAGAGCTTGGAACAAAGTTTAATGGGTGTTAGGTTTAATAAAAACCATGTTTACTTTCAGAATAATTTAATTAAAACTTTAATATTAAAGTACATAAAGTTTCTGGGCCATAAATTGAATTTATCAAAAATTTCTGAAAGTCGTTCGAAGTCTCGTTCGAACGAGTTTTTTCGTTCGAACCAGGTTTTCGTTCAAACGAGTTTTTCGTTCGAACCAGTTTCGTTCGAACCAGTTTTGCCAACGACCCTAACTGGTCAGTCGTTCGATATGTCATTCGAATGAGTTTTCGTTCTAACGAGGTATCTAACGAACTTCTAACGAGCCCAGGCTGGTCGCTCGTTAGAAGTCTCGTTTGAAGGATGTTTAGGAACATCTCCTGACAGTGGTGCACTGGATGGTTTCTTCTGTTGATTTGGGACATTTTGTGCTAGCCTTGGATGAGACATTATGTGCTTTGGGAGATAGGTGGTGGGACACTGCCCACACCTTCCATTTGGGCTTCGGGGAGATAACTGTTACTCCTATTTATGTTCAACAGTGCTGGGGATTAACTGTGAGGGTGCACAAATAAAGGTGGATCGCACACTAAGAGTGATGTCGGAAGCTCTTCGGTGACACTAGGGAATGTGGGTAGGATCATTTGTGGGGATTTTATTTGCATCTATTCTCTTAGGGAGGTGTTTCGAAGTAGGAGAGTACAAAGACTGTCGGGCGAAAAATGAGACAGATGGTCGATTTTTCATTTTTCTGTTGCTTGGCAAATTTTTGGTGGTAACGTCTTTCATATCTAGTTTTTTCCATTTGTAAGGATGATTTTCGACATCCAGTTTTATGATTAGGGAATCTTGACTTTGGCGACCCTTAATTCTTCTTTTAATTCTTTTAGTTGGTGCTATCAACAGACCTTTATAGAGGCAATGTACCTTTTGGAGGTAATTTTGAACTTATTTTCTTTTTATGTATTTCGTTGTATTTTACTTTATTGATTATTGTCTTTTGCAAACTTGGTTCTACAAGATAATTAGGCATAGTGTGAGTTTGATAGCCTTGAAGAATGAGGATTTGGGGGACTTCTATTGGATGTACCGGTGGCGGATGTCTAACCGGCGATCGAAACAATCGTTATCATTGGCAGCAATACGGTAGGCTTTGAACGCCTTGACAAGTGATCAGGTTATTTCACGTTTGTTCTGAGTTCTTTATTGGAATTTTCTTTCTTGCATGAATATTGATTATCTGTCGGGGATTACAAGTGACCTTTTACCCTTAGGGGATGGATCCTTGGGATACGGGGGTAACAGGTATGCACATGCAGATGTTGTGATTGATGGCGTACGAGTTTGGGTACGTCTGGTACCTAGGAGATAGAGTGGCGCGGCAGATTGTGGAGGATGATGTGGTGGTACCACCATCAATTCCCCATATGTATATGAGGTGAGCGAGGGATATGTCTGATGAAGCCTGGGTGGCGGCGTTGGTCGGCGAGCCTTACACGTTCTATACGGATACGGTGGGGGCTTATGGTTACCTGGACTTTGTGACGAGATGATTGATGCCCCCTTGAATTTATGATGTGGATATCATGCCCCCACCTCCTGCGACTTCATGTAATGATACTAGCAGACTGATAGGATCTACTACAGCATGGGTGGTGGTGGTTCATCAATGGCAGCAGAAGAGGAGGCTTTTATTATTCAGGTTACTCCCATTCTAATAATTTTTGATTGAGTAGCGAGGGGTCATTGAGCATGTCCCATCGTCCTAATGCGTCGGCACCGGGGTTGATGGCGCTTGTGGATGATGCCCTTTGGCCTAAGGTATACTCTTCTTCCCTTATCTTATTTATTTTTATTCTTTCTTTGCTCTTAACTGACTTATTGGCCCTTTGTTGTTGTTTCTTTGCGTACAGTATGTTCAGGTGCCGACTACATGGCTGAAGGATATTAAGGACTGGGTGGCCTCTGCATCTGATTATATCAGGGATTACATTCCTTCCTTATTGGTTCTACTTGATTCCTTAGATGAGGGATCGGGTTCTGGGAGTGGAGGTTCCACCGCTCGTCGTTGAGGAAAGCGTGTCCGTCACAGTGGGTGAGGATTTTGAGATAGAGTTGTTGGTTTCGGTGGAGCCCCGTTTTTTGTATTTTTCTTTTTTTTGCCTGCAAAGATGTCATCATGCAACAATATATATATATGAAGGAGATGCATTTTTATTTTTTCTTACTTTAATGACTTATCTAATATGCACTTTACTTTTTTGCTGAGATTTGAAAGATGACAGGGTGTTTCTCTATTCAGGAAAAAGGAGAGTAAATTAACTCAAGGAAAAGATTTATTTTGAAAATAATAAGTAAAAATGGATAATTTAAGAAGAAATGACCTGGAGGTTTTTGAAAATAAGGATTTCTTTTTGAGAAATTGATTTTGACAAAAGAGGAAAAATGGTATTTTCCAAAATAAGGGGATTGTCGATCGGCATACCCCTTGTCCTCCTACCTGTCGGCATATGGGTCAAGTCAAATAACTCTAAAGCTTTGATTTCACTTTCCTGCACTCTTGGCTTGGAATTTACTTGGATTTTCATATCCTTTGTCTTTTGCCAAGTCCTTTGTGAATAAAATGAGAGGTAAGGAATGTAATTATTCCATCCATACCAATTTTCTTCTTCTTACTTCTTGTTTCTTGCTTTATTATTCCCAAATGGACCTTCTGATGCATGAAAAATTTTCCTCATACCTTGATAGTCTAGAGGCCTTGTGTTTGTATAATGTGGACTATGAGGCTTTCAACTTACGTCGAGTCTCTCTGTGGCATAATCGAGCCATTGACTGGAATATACTAGAGACGGTGGTACAGTTCTGGTACCCCAAAGACCATATTTTTCGTTTCAAACTGGATGAGGTATGTCTGACTTATGAAGAATTCTCGACCATGTTGGGGATCAACCCCGTTGTAGTGGCAGCTATCCCGAATTTCTCGTTCTCCCCGGGCATTGTTAATGGAGTTGCTCTGTGTTTCCCCATCAGTAGCTCGACCGTTGGTTACTGAGGGGATGATTTCCCTTTGGGTTGTTATACACTCTGTGCGCTTGAGGGGTTTTAATGACGTGGGTTATGTCGGAGCTATTGGCTTGGGCCTTACTGTGAGGCTTTTGCTGGTGATGGGGAAATTAATGGTGGATCCCTAGTTGGCTACGATAACAGCGTGGGTATTGGCTGAGACTTTGAATAGTCTTTACGCTTGTATAAAAGGTCGCTCTGATTTCCTGAGGGGGAGCTCGGTAATGTTGTTCATGTGACTAGATGATAGGTTTCGTCTGGTGACTCCTCCTGAGTACCCCTTGGCGGGTGTGTCAAGTTTATTTGCTCGGTACTTTCTCAATTTCATCATATTTATAGAGAACTGGATTGACTAGTTTATGGAGCATGGAGCTCGGTGCCTTTGTTGGTCAGGGCCATAGTGGGGAGAATTGTAGCCTGTTCTGGAGCAAGGAAAGTATCGATATTTACGGTTAGTTAGCCTGAGACAGACTTCGTTTTGTTCCCATAGCGGCATTTCGCGCCAAGTTGGGTGGGAGCAAATAGTGCTTCCTTACACACTAGACTTCTTTCCGGTGGGGGAGCTTACTGGATCTCGAAACATGATACTGGGTTCTCTATGGGAGAGTCATCGGTCTTCTACCCATCCATATAAATCTATAGGAAGGGTCTGGCATACATTTAGGAACGATTTGAAGTGGTTGTGGAAACGAGTAGTTGAGAAGATCCTGGCGAAAGAGACTGGTCAGAGGTAGTTTATTCTTTTCGACACCATGGAAGGGGGTAGTTATTTTTTCCAGACTGGTCAAGGAATGCCACTCTATAGAATGCATTCGTAATATTGACCAAGCGGGGGAAATTTGGGGACCTTCGGGGGGTTGAGAATGATGACGAGGCTCGGTCTTCTAGAAGTTATGGATAAAAATTTATGAAGTTGGGGATAATTTGTGCGAAGCGTTTGTGAAGCTGGTGGAAAGCTTGTGTGTTTTTCCCTCATTTTAAAATAAATTTGGTGTAGATTGATAAGGTTGTTATTTAGGACTGATTTGGTGTTAGTGAAAAGAGGTGGATTATTTAACTCCCTTCACTGATATTTCATGTAATGGGGTCGTGTTTCCTTATTTGAAATAAAAAATGATTCTGATCATATTTTCTTGTGTCTCTTGATGAGTTTTGCATTTGAGTTATCTATGTCAATCGCTAAGGCATACATAATCATTTTGTTCATGTAAATGATAAAATGAATCGCCATTCTCAGAGGTTAGAAAAGAATAACATTCTGTGAAAAAGAAGGGGACCGTGCCCATATAAGGCGTATGGGCTACCTACGTACCTCTAGGGTTTTGAAAATTTTGAATTCCATTTTGAAAGCAAATAGGTTCTTCAGAGGATTAGGCCCCACGTAGTTCTGGGTAAAGAGAAATGAAGAGATTTTTTACAATAGAAGGGGGATGAGAAGATTCATAGCATGCTAAGATTTTTTATTACGGGTAGGACTTTTTGAGATGGTCTAGGTTGACTGGACGAGCCATCTCTTCTCCAATGAATTCTGTGAGCACAGCGACGTCGCCTGACAAGATCTTCTTCACTATGTAAAGAGTGCTCCAGTTTGGATTGAATTTCCCTATGGGGTCCCAGATTATATCTATGATGTTGTTCATGTGGCTGGCTGAGAGGTTTCATCTGGAGGCTCCTTCTGAGTACCCCTTGGTGGGTGTGTCAAATCTTTTTCTCGTTACTTTCTCAATTTCATCATATCTGTAGAGAACTGGGTTGACTGGTTTGTGGAGCATGGAGCTCGGTGCCTTTGTTGGTTAGTGCCATAGTGGGGAGAATTGTAGCCTGTTCTGGAGTAAGGAAAGTATCGATATTTACGGTTAGTTAGCCTGCAACAGACTTCGTTTTGTTCCCATAGCGGCATTTTGCGCCAAGTTGGGTGGGAGCAAATAGTGCTTCCTCACACACTAGACTTCTTTCCGGTGGGGGAGCTGACTGAATCTTGAAACATGATGCTGGGATCTCTGTGGGAGATTCATAGGCCATCTACTCGTCCATCTCAATCTGTAGAAAGGGTCTAGCATGCGTTTGGGGACTATTTAAAGTGGTTATGGAAATGAGTAGTGAAAAGATCTTGGCGGAAGAGACTGGTCAGATGTGGTTTATTCTTTTCAACACCATGGAAGGGGGTAGTGGTTTTTTCTAGACTGGTCAAGGCGTACCACTCTATGGAACGCATTCAGAATATTAACCAAGCGGGGGAAATTTGAGGACCTTCGGGTGGTTGAAAATGATGACGAGGCTGGGTCTTCTGGAAGTTATGGATAAAATTTTGTGAAGCTGGGGATAATTTGTGTGAAGCTTTTGTTAAGCTAGGGGAAAGCTTGTGTGTTTTTCCTTCATTTTAAAATAAATTTGGTGTATCTTGATAAGGTTATTATTTAGGACTGATTTGGGGTTAGTGAAAAGAGGTGGATTGTTTAACTCCCTTCGCTAATATTTCATGTAATGGGGTTGTGTTTCCTTATTTGAAATAAAAAATGATTTTAATCATATTTTCTTGTGCCTCTTGATGAGTTTTTCATTTGAGTTATCTATACCAGTAGCTAAGGCATACATAATCCTTTTTTTCATGTAAATGATCAAATGAACAGACGTTCTTGGAGGTTAAAAAAGAATAGCATTCTATGAAAAAGAAGGGGATCGTGCCCATATAATGCGTATGGTATGCCTACGTACCTCTGGGGGTTTTGAAAATTTTTAGTTCCATTTTGAAAGCAATTTTTTTTTAGAGGATCAGGCCACACGTAGTTTTGTGTAAAGAGAAATTAAGAGTTTTTTTAGAATAGAAGGGAATGAGAAGAGTCGTATCGTGCTAAGATTTTCGTTACGGGTAGGACTTTTTGAGACGGTCCAGATTAACTGGACGAGCCATCTCTTCTCCATTGAGGTCTGTGAGCACAGAAACATCGCCTGACAGGATCTTCTTCACTATGTAGGGGAGCTCCAGTTTGGATTGAATTTCCCTCTGGGTCCCAGGCGGGTTCAACGATCTCCTTGAGGGTAAGGTATCCTTCCTGGACACTATGGTACTTGACTCTTCGATTGAATGATCACACTATCCAATGATGGTACCCTTATATGTGGGGTAGAACCTTCATCCTCTTTTCATCGATGATTGACAGTTCGTCAAAGCAACTCTAATGCTATTATGCTTTGCTAACTCTACTCTTGATCATGACGCGTAAGGAAGGTATTTCTAACTTAACGGGTATGAATGTTTCCATGTTGTATGCCAGAGAATAAGGGATAGCCCCAGTAGATATTTTGACTTAAGTTCGGTATCCCTAGAGGGAGTAAGGTATCTGGTCGGCCCAATCTTTACAACTCTCGCTCAATTTACTGATGATGGATTTGAGGATTTTATTAGCGACTTCGACGGCACCATTGGTTTGAGGTCAGTAAGGAGAAGATTTGTATCTCTGAATCTCATACTCATCGATCAATTCTGTAACCTCAGTTTCAAAATGTAACATATAATATGATACTAGCTCGTGGGGAATCCTGTATCAGCAGATGATGTTCTGGGCAGCAAGTTTGCGAAGGGTCGCATGATCTTTCTTATCAGCGTCTTGGTGATACCTACCATGCTTTAGGAGGTACCAAATATCATAGTACCAGAACTCGTCCATATCAGAATCTTTCTCGATGATGAAATAAATGTGGTATCAATGGGTTGGCATAACTTATTTTTAGATTAGGAAGGGGGCCATTGTTATTGCCACGGGCATGTCGATCGTGGAGGACAGGGTAGTAAGGGTATAGGCTAAGCTATTCTTTGCATGAGGCAGGTAGCGGAAGGTGATATCTTGGAACTGGGAGGCCAGCTCTTTTAAGTGGGCATGGAAGGGTAAGAGCTTTTCGTCTCTGACTTTCTATCTTCTAAGGACTTGGTCAATGATGAAGACAGAGTCCCCGTAGACATCTAGGTGTTTGATATCTTTTTTGGGGGAGGCTTTGAGGCCTAAAATACATGGCTTGTATTATAAGATTCATCAGGGGTGATTAGGAGTATTCTAATGTTGTATCCTTTCTTGTTAGCAGTTTCATCAAAGAATATTTGCCATTGAATGTCCTCATGAGAGGTGCATAGAATATTTTCATCTGGGAATTCAAATACCCAAACATCGGTATGGATGTATAAAATTGATAGTGATTTATATGATTTCGATTTTATAATCGCGGATAAAAATAATGAGAGAAAAATAAATGAGACACGAGAATTTTAAGTGGTTCAGCTATAAAAAAAACCATATGTCCATTGTCATTGTAATGCTGCTGATGATTTTAAAAAACTAGGTATTCTTGTTAGAAAAATGACCCTGTATTTTTCTCTCTTGCCTTTTGTGAAAGGAATACGTTGTATTTATAGTGACCCAGAGATCAAGGGTTGAAAAGCCTTTATACATTTAAGCATTTACAACCATACTTAATGAATGTGACTGTTGAGAGCACTAAGCACGTGTAGAATGACTCTTGGCTTCCTTCCATGCTATGACTGTTTATTTACAATGATGGTATGTATTCTTCAGGTTGGTCAGCTCGCTAGACGATCAACTTTCTTCTTAGCCGACCAAATGATTGATGATTATGACCATTGCCACGTAAGGGGACAATTGTCCATTTCTAGTTGGTCCATATAAATGGATAATTTTGGTATCAACAATCGGCTTCTTCCAAAGGGTAGTCAATAAGGTAGTCGGAAATGTCTCTCCTTTTCATGGATTTCTGCATGACATAAACAATAGCAAATTCAGCTAGTAACATCGACCATCGGGCCATTCGGCAGGATAGGTTAGGCTTTTCTAGCAAGTAAGTGATGGTATCCATATAGTATACATGTCAGATGGGGAAGGCGAGCATGTAGTGTCGTAACTTTTGAGTGACCCAGACTAGGGAGACGCATGCTTTCTCTAAGGTAGTATAGTTGACTTCGTACCCGACTAACTTTTAACTGGCATAGTAGATAGCCCTTTCTTTTCGAGATTCTTTAATGTACTGGGTTAGCAAAGCTCTTAGTGTCGTATATGTCATGGTTAAGTATTAGAGGAGGGGAAGACCTCGTTGTGGAGGCATAAGCACCGAAGGCCGGGTAAGGCATTTCTTAATTCTATCAAAGGCTTATTGGCGAGCCTCATTCTAGAATTCGGTAGAATCCTTCTGGAGGGGTTTGAAGATGGGATCACAAATAGAAGTCGGTTAGTTGATGAACTGACTGATGTACTGAAGTTTACCCAGGAATCCCTAGACTTACTTTTTTTTCCGTGGTGGTGGCATCTCGAGTATGTCTTTCAATATGATAGGGTGTGCTTCAATTCCTTTCTCGCTAACCATAATCTCAAAATCTTACCTTTCATGATGCCCAAAATGCGTTTTAGGATTTAGTCTCATTTGGCATCATTGTAGTCGTTTGAAGAACTTTCAAAGGGTGGGAACTTGACCTTCTCGAGTCTTAGACTTAATTATCATGTCATCTACGTAGACTTTGACCTCCTTATGTATCAAATCATGCAAGATGATTGTGGTAGCCCTTTGGTGGTTAGCCCCAACATTATTGGGCCCTAATGGCATTATAGTGTAGCAAAAGGTTCCCTAGGGGGTGATGAATGCAGTTTTCTCATAACGGTCACGGTACATCTTAATTTGGTTGTATCAACTGAATACATCAACGAATGACTTGAGGGAGTGGTTGGTTGTGTTGTCCACAATTATGTCGATGTTGGGCAATGGATAATCGCCCTTTGGAGATGCTTTGTTCAAATCCCGATAGTCGATGCACATACAGAGCTTCCCTCCTGATTCCGACACAGGGACAATATTAATGAGCCATATGGGATATTCGATCATATGGATGAAGCCTACATTCAATTGCTTGACTACCTCTTCTTTGACTTTGAGCGACCATACGGTGCAAAATTTCCTTAGCTTATGTTTGATCATCTTGCATTCTGGGAATGTAGGCATCTCGTATTGAGCTATTTTTGGATCAGTGTTAGGCATGTCATCATAAAACCATGCGAAAACTTCCATAAGTTCCTTCAATTATTCTTCAAATTATGTGCACTCATGCACATTAAGGGTGGACCCTATCCTAATCTCGTGTTGTTGGCTACTAAAACCAAGATTAATAATAACATTTTAATCCTCATTAATTTGAACACAATTATGTTATTTGTTAATAACCTTATTACATTAGTTAAGAACTTTTTATTTACAATGTCATCATCATCAACGGTTTGATGATGAATCAAGATAATTAATGTAAGTCGTAGCAAGATACTCAAAATCCTCGTTTATTTCACTTTTGAGAAAAATAACATTGAGAACCTCGTTAAAGGAGGTTTCGGTTACATTAATATCTGAAAAAGGAGAAGAAATAACAGGTGAGGAGATAGGGTAAACAGCGAATTTGGGTCAAATATCAGCAGGTTGGATTGGTATAGGATTCCAATTGAGAAGAGGCTTATCAGTAGCCTTGATAAAAGTGGATGGGTCCGACGGTATAGCATCTGAATGGATCATATAGAGAGTCACCCCGGTGTTTATAGGTTGAATAAGTCTTTGGAATCACTTTCCTTGGAGACCTTGGTAACTATTACAGCTTTCTTGGTGAGAGGTTTCACTTTATGCTGGCAGTCTTAGGCCCAAGAATAGTTATTTAAAAAGAAGATTTCCATTCCCAGTTTCATATTCTTGTCGACGTGGTCATACCATGGTTCAGGTAAGCCACAGAAAGGGATGTCTTCGCCCTTCTTGATAAATTTTTCATTCAAAGAATCTCTCGAAATAGTCTTTGCATCTTTTAAACCCCTTTTCAGTTATGGTTGGCGAAGCACTTTGTATTATTCTGATGAAGGCTGATAGCCCAAGCCACATGGGGGAAGGCCTCTTTTAGGATAATGGGATCAAGTATCCCTTATTAACATCACCCCAGACCCTGGTTAGGCATGAAATTCATGTTCTTGAACATTTGTATCACATTGATATTATCAGCAGGTCTGTGTTCCGAATAGACTCGATTTTTGAAATTGTCTCATGTTGGAAGGGAAAGTGGATCAACTCTGAAGTCGGAGAGAAGCATGTCATTCATCCCATTCTGGATTTCTAATATTCGATTGCTGGTGCTGACATTTTTTGTACCGTCATTATCCCCCAAAATGGTGATAACTTTTACTTTGGTGAGCAATTTCAATTTTTGATGAAGGGAAGAAGATACCCCTCGGATGTTGTGAACCATTGTCGACCAAGTAGCAGGTTGAATCATGCAGGTATGTCAATGACTTGGAATTCAGTAACAGGGTTGATAAGGTTAGCCCTTATTATGAGTGTTATGGATCCCATTACTTCTCGACGAGTATTATCGTAAGCATGCACTAAGATGAAAGTAAGAGTAATGTCACTGAATTTTAGCCCCAAGTAATTGAAAATTTTGAGCGAATAAACATTAAGGGTGATTCCATTGTCAATGAGTGAGAGTGGGACTATCTTTCCCATTACTTCAACGTAGATGTTGAGGGCATAGTTCTAGTTAGGGTTGATCTTCAGAATTTCCTTTTCAGAGAAGGAAAGGAGTCTAATGGAGGTCAAGGACCCAACCATATTTACAGCTTCTTCGAGTGTGGTGGAAGGAGAGATTATAGTCCCAGTGAGAAGTTTTATCAGAGCATTCTTGTGAAACTGTAAGGACATGAAAATCCCCCATAAGGTGAGGTTGGCTTTAGTCTTCTTGAGTTGGTCGAGGATTTTGCTCTCCTCAACAGTTATTTCTGGCATAGAAAGTTCTTCGATAACTCCCTCTCCCTCATCTATTCTCTACGACTGAGGATTTGGATCCTTGTAATGTCTCCCTAATCTGGTTATGTGGTTTACTGAGGCGGAGAAGAATAATAACCCCGTGTCCTCATCTATTTCTGGCTGAATGGTTATTTTACTGATTTCCCCAACAGGTCTTCGAAGGATATCATTTAACATATGTTGATTACTAGACTGGATTTTCCCTGACTTGGTTCATCATCTGATCTGTCAAATTCATCCCCTCATCTAGTGGCGATGATGTTCTCACCAAGAGAAATTGATTCATTCAATAACCTCGATGGCTTCCTCATATAATTCTTTCCACTCAATGGGAGGTGCAGAAGTGAAGGTAGCAACCGCCCTTGAAGCTTTAAAGCAGTGAGTAATTCAAAATTGTTATAGATCTTGTTGGTCTATCGAAACATGTTGATCACGATATGTACAACGTCGTCTAAATAGATTTCTTCGATAGGTATCACCCATTCGTCTAATTCTCGAGCCCATAGTCGGGCTTCCATGAATAGGCCACTGAATGTTTGACAGTCGATGGTCATTTTAGTGGGCAATTTCAGCCTAAACTCCAAAAATTGGTTTAATACAGCTGGTAACTCCATGTCTTTCCCCTCGGATCGAGTGTGGACGGCAATACAGGCTCTTGTGAGTAGTGACAAAGCTTAATCGGTGAAGCAGGTAAGGTGTAAGAGTAAATATGGACAAACTTTGAGTGGTTTGGGTGAAATTACGGGTATAATGGGTGCTTTAATGGGCGCAATCTAAGCAAATGGGTTGAATTTTGGGTCATTCTCTAGAAAGATGGCATTTTCATAAGTTGGAAATGGTTATGAGTGCTATTGGGTTTAAGATATTTTAGTGGAGTAATGAGACCCCATTCAATCAAGCCTTGAACCATGTGTTCTGAGATAAAAGCAGTAGCCGGTAGTGTGGCTTGCGGATTGGTGAAAGTCATAGTGGATATCGATTTTGAAGTTCTTGGGAAGTGAGTTTGGTAATGGACGGGGATCCAAGGGTTTGATGAGGTTTCGGCTTAGCAAGGCCTAGTAAACTTTGGATAAGGGAGCATTGATCTCGGTGTTTTCCTTTCAGGCAGTATTAGGGCGGCTTTTTGGTGCCCAAGAGGTAGCAAGTTGGGAGATATTATTGATGGTTGAGACTATAGCACTGGCAAGCTTCTCGTATTTTTTGGTAATGAACTATTTGGTCACCTTCTTATGCTTAGCTTCGACTTTGGCAATGCCTTCCCCAATTTCTACATCGACTTCTCAAAGGGCTCGGGAGTGAGGCTTGTATTTTCCTCCCATAGTCGCTCGGATATGGGGTAAGAAATTCTTCTCCACGATACTGACTTGTTCTTCTTCGGAGGGTCTGTTAGTTATGGTAAAAGCTTTCTCTCTCCACCTCCCTATGAAATTGTAAATGTTTATCCCTAGGTACTGCTTAAAAATCTTTATATCATGTCCTGTAACCTCTAGTTCTTCGTTGTACTTGTATTGAGACATGAATTCCCAAACGACATCTTCCCAATTACGAATTATGGATTCTTCGAGGGATATGAACCATCAAAGGGCACTTTTTTCAAAGTATATTGAAACATCTGGGCCATTATCTCTTTAGAGGTAGCTTAGTGATAACTACAAAGGTGCACAATTAGGGGCCCGTTACCCCCGAACTTCTCGATAGTTGGCATCTTGAACTTCTCTGGCAATCGTATTTTATGATAGGGAGATATATTGGTGTCTTCCATGTAGTTCCCGGATATACTGACCTAGTCAAATTTCTTGGATACTAATTTAAGGTCTTCCTTGACATTATTTAGTTCTTCCTCATTGAAATCAACAGGCACTGGTAAGTTAGCCCCTGACTGGGTAAGGTTTGTCATAGGTAGCTGAGCTGGGAGAGACCCACCAGTAGGTGGGGCACGAGAGCATGCTGAAATTATTTTGGGACCCATACATTCTCGGGAGTGGGTGGACCTATGCCTCGAGGATATATAGCATCGAGATCTTCGGTTATCTATACCCACTTTCACTGCATCTCATGGACCTCATTTTAAAGGTTATCAATCTTGGCACTAAGTTGGACTAAGACTTCCATTAGATCAGGCTTCGGTTCTTGGTCGGCATTTTCCATGAAGAGCTGGTGAAGGTAAATTCCAAACTAGAATGAAGTAGCAAAGGAACAAGTGGAGCTTTGGGGTGGTTTGAAGAAAGATTGAAGCCAATAAGGAGCTAGGACAATAATCGAGTATGCGATCGACCTGGGAAGGAAAAATGGTTCGAGTTTATTTTTGAAAGAGTGAAAAAAGGATTATTTTTCAGTATTTTTGAAAAAGTGGAAAAAATATTTTTAGTATTTTTTATAAAAGGAGGAAAAATGTTTTTGGCATTTTTATAAAATGAGGAAAAATGTTTTTAGCATTTTGGTTTTTTGAGAAAAAGGGAGGGGAAAATGAGAGAAGAATCTCGACATGGCTACTATTATCATTATGTTTTCACTTGTATTAGGTTCATCTAAATGCAAAAAAGTCGAACAGGACCCGAGCTTGGGAAAATTGGGTTTGAAAATATGTAATACATGGTTTGACTTGTTCCTAGGCTCATAGACGGGATTCGATTTTGAAAAATAGTGAAATAGCGTGAAAATTTGGGCAGCACGCCAACCCAACATTTCAGTCGAGTTTTGTATAGCAATCGAAAAACTAAATATGAGTGCCCTAGGTTTGACACCTCTATGAGGTTTATGAAGTTTTATTGGGCTAGTGGTAGGGTTCCTCCCTTTGGTATGACTTCCACGAAATACTTCTTGCTTTTAAGGGAAATCGGTATGTGGAAACAAGCCATTTGATATACCTAGGTGTACGTGAATTGCCTCATTATATACGTTGTGGGGACAGTACGTGTGAGAGCAAATTAGATATACTCAACATACATGAATGAGTTCCCTTCTCTATACCTCCCATCGTGAGTTAGGTCGAGAGGTACGATGCGGGGGGAACCATTCGATATACATCGAAGGTACTAAGGCAATGGAAGGTGAGAGTCATATTTCTTAACCATATTGCGACCTGCAAGACCATCACCCATCACAAAGTGACCCCTAGTACGGAACAAAATTGTAGTCAATATTGCAATGCTCTTGGTGATGTAGTGTGCAAAATGCATGATTCTTAGTTAGTATATTATGAGAGAGTCTTTTATTTAGTGTGATGAGTAAAAAAAACCACTATATTAATGGGGAAGAATGTACTAGTATCGTGAAAAGTAAATCTATCATAGAGTATGAAGACTAAACTAAGCAGGGAAACATGTGAGTGAGTGATATATGAATATCTACAAGGGAGTGTGTGGCAGTGAGCCTATGCATAGATCAACTACAAGTGGTGTGTGATGTGTGCAAGTGAACATAGATATACACGTGTGATAAGTGGAAGTGTGTGCTCGTGAAGCTTAAGCATGGATATCCAAAGTGGCTTGTGAAACATGAGGGTATAAGTGATCCTATATACAAGTGTGGGCAGTGTGAAGTGCACATTGAGGGTATTTATAAGTGTGTGAAGTGAAAAGTGAGTGAGAAGTGATATATACACGGGTAGATATATACAAGAAGTCAAAATGTGGAGTATTCTTCTTGGGAAGGAGAAGATAGCATGAAGAAGCAATATCCTCATCTATTTGGTAGGTTTCTTATGCGTCAAATTTCAAGGACACACTTTTTATAAGAGGGGTAGAATTGTAAGGCCCTAAAACGTTATGAGGAGTGTCAATTACATGATTAAGTATAATTTATGAGTTATAAGTTAGTGATGGGTGTTAAATATGTTAATTATCATGTTTAGGGGATGCATACTCATGTGATATGTGTTACTTACAATGGATGCTAATCGAGCTTATGGTCGGGGATAACATGTTTAGATCACATGATTAGTTATGTGGTTAAATGCATCATGAAAATATGCTTCTAATTCATCATTTTGTTTATAAAATTAAACTAGGGTGTTGGTGCGAAAGTGGCGATGTTTGGTTGCCAAATGTGAAAGTTATGAAATTTTGAGTAAATTATTACTCTTTTGTTTGAGTCCAAATTAGGCGTACTAATTTTATGATTTTGGGAAATTACAAAGTATGAAAGTTGTAGATATATAAGTTATCTACGTGTAAACATATATAGGGGGTAAATCGGGGCCCTTAATAGTGAGTTATGGTGATTTTACCAATGTGGCACAAATATTTTATTAGTGGAATTGTCTGATTGGACCTTTCGTCCAACCAATCACGCGTTACCACTACCCCTATTGCTATTGGACCCATTTAAAATGTATTTCTGATCTTAAAACATATGTATAGCTTCTTCCTCATATGAAAGAACAAGTTTGGAAAGATTTGCCTAAGGAGAGAGAAAGGAAGTTTAAGGAAGAAAAATCTTCGAAAAATTACGATAAATCAAGGTGATCTTATAAGGTAATTACCACTTTATTAAAGTTGGTCACAAGGATGAGTTTTACACCTTGTATGTTTTTGTTTCTGATTTTGATAAATATCTAATGATACCCATATTGCCAAATTGTGTTAAAACAAGGATGGCTTAAGAACATATGTAAGAACGCGTGTTAGGATCATAAATGTTAACTTTAAAACCCTAGATTTGAATCACATTCTTGTGGAGCTTTTGAATTAGGAAATTAATGTATATGATGTGTGTATATACTAAAACATGTTTAGTATGTGTTTCCATGATTGACAACCGAGGTGGAGGTTATGTATGCTTAGAAATGTTAAGTTACGCTTTGATGTTCTATTCCGACCAAGTTGTGCTAAAAATGGCATAAATCATGGAATACTTATTGAAATTGAGTAATTCTAGTTGGAGATTAAAATAGACTCATATATGTATAACATATCCGAAAATTATATAAAAATACTAAGGAATGAATCTTCGGTAATAGTTTGAAGTTCAGGTATAAAATATACCCCAAAAGAGTAAGTATGCACACCACGTGTTTGATGTTTTGTTGACATAGCAAATGAACTCAAAAAAATTATGGAACTTTAATTTATTATTATTTCAGATGTTTATTGATATCGGGTGGAATATTATGGAAAGTTATGTTGTATAAAAATTATGAAAATTTCTGGAAATTGACTGAATGATAGGGGAGCCTATAGGTCATATTTTCTATATAGTAAAGAAACGGGCATAACTTGTCTAGAAAATTCGTAATTTAATTCAGTAAATTGTGTTAGAACCCTAATACATAGGGTGTTATAGAAATTTCTATCATCATATTTAATTTCTTTTCATTTATTTCTAATTGACCAACTGATATGATGTGTTATGAAGTTTAATGTTATTTGGTGTATTCAAATACTAATGATATCGAATTAATATGTATGGAAACGGCTAATACCACCATACAAAGGAAGTAGATTTTGGTGTTGATTTAATTACCTACTTCAAGGTGAGTGACATGCCCTATGAAATAGAAATTCTTACATTTTCATATGGAAATGTGTAGCTAAATACATCTGCTAGAATGTTTATGGAGTGATGGGGTCCTTTATCTAATGTTAAGGATTGTGGTGGGTCCTACGGATGTGATGGTCCCGTTAATCTAACTTAAAGGTTTTTTGTACTCGGGCCTAATTATGGGATGTGGTGGTCCCCATTAACTGTAGTGGGTTAATTGGACTGTGGCGGGTCCAGGCTTGCGAGAGTTACACAATTCTTGATGGGTTATAACATTAGAAGGAAAAAATGGTTATTCAAATTGGTTATATGTGTGGCGTATGTGTGGTATGTGGTCATTCACTAATCTTGTATTTCTTACACCCCTATAATGTTATGTTTTAGGTATGCCTATCATTTGGAGTTCACTGCCAACTTAGGATCTTAAAATGGGGGAGTGACGGATATCTAATACAGGTTGAATATCAACACGCTTTTTGGGTAAATGTTAAACTAAAGAACTCTTGTATGTAAAGTTGTTAGTACTTATAATTTATATGTAGAGATATATAGTTATGCTTCATCTAAACATGCCTTGGAAAAGAAAAAAAAATGGTGCTATTTTCCTAGACATTTAAAGTAAAGCATTATTTAAGGGAATTTATCTCTAAATAAAAGGATGATTTTAACTTAATTAAGTTGGGGTGCGACAGAAATTTACTAAATTGAGTAAGGAACGGATGTAAATGGAATGTAGGGGAAATATTTCAATATAGAAATCACGTTGACTTCGAGAGAATGTTACTGAGATCACTGAGAGTGATGTTTCTGAGGTCTTTTTTTAACCGAGTTGATGCTCTCTTTATATAGGGTGAATGGGGTGTCAATTGGCATTGTCCTTGTCCTACCTATCGGTAGGAAACCCTAGACACACTACTGATAGGCAGGGAAATGAGTTTGCCATTCGATAGTCCTCTACAGATTTTACAGATAAAAGATCATAAAATATAATTCGTAAGTCCGAATCTAACACGACATGAACTATTGGAAGGGGTATTTAGAGCCCTTTAAGAATCCATGGGTTGCTCCCGAGTTTGAGAATTGATTGTGGTCAAACGGGGATTAGAAGTGCCCATCGGTCCTTTAGGCAATAGGGAAATGGATCGTTCGTCTATAGACTTCTAGGAAGGGGATTCAGAGCCCTTCGAGGATCCAAAGATCTTCTATCAAGTTGGAGAGTTGATCAGAGTCAGATGGGGCTTGAGAGTGACCATTGGTCTTTAGATCAATTTTTAGGAGAAAATTAGTCATTCGTTCGTACCGTAAGGTCGATTCATGCATGGGGCAGATTATTAGAAAGGGGATTCAGGGCCCTTGGAAGATCCAATGAGCTGTCGCTCAGGTGAGAAAGTTGAACGACAATCAAACAAGTCCTGAGAGCACCCGGTGGCCTCCTGATCAGTACTCGAAGTATGACCTAGGATTTATGGTGAAGGAGGAAGTTTTTGGGACCTAAAGACATTCTTAGGGGGTCCTAAAATGTGGTGTCTACATATATTACCCTACAATTTATGAACTTTATCAGTGAAAACCCTAGTAGCATACCTTATGATTTAGGGATTAGAACCTGGTATACCACGGCTATTGTAATTGGCCTGTAGAACTCAGATGTTGAGTGCCTAGTTTTTATTTGCTACATAAGTATGAGTGCCACTCTAACTAATTGTTCTAAGACTTTATTATGATTATTATTTCCCAAAAATTTTAGGATTTCCTGTCCAAGTGTATGATATGCTTTGGACGATATTGTAATGGTATGTCTACGCAATTAAAGCCTTATAACGAATCATTGTTATAGACTGAAACCTTATCTTAATGACTTGATACACAACTTATCCGGATACACTCCGTCATATAATTCATTTACATATCATTATACGCAAGTATACCCCTCACAGTCCTTTGATATTTCAGTTTGTCTTCAAAATTTTATGATATCAATATTAAATCCAACTATTCTCTAATAATAAATTTTCTCCCGTACCATTTAAAGAAATAAAATTATCTACTGGCCATGTTTGCTTAATTTTTTTCCTTCCGTATGGACAACGAACCTGAGGAAGATGAGATACCTCCCGCTCCTTTAGACTTTTATTCTATATTACCTTGAAAAATCTTTTCGATTACGTACGTATGGGTGGTATCAGACAAGGATGGTAGTCCCCACTAGAATATCTACACCATAACTTATTAGATCTTATGATTTTCGGATGTTTTCTACAAGTTTTACCTTATATATGGCATGTACGAATAATTATGTATTTTCGTTTATTGCATGACTTGACTATGTAATAAGATGCTAGGAATCTCCCTGCTAAAAACCTTTTATTTTCGTTGCCTTTAATCTATTCCTTATACTTATTTTACTCTTTACTTGCCATTGAAAACATAGAATTCACGGATGCGACAATAATACAATCAACTCAAGTGAAAACATGTCATGTGATATATACCAAATAAGAATTTAAAGCTCAAAATTTGAGACATGTTACTAAGAAATCAATCAATAATGAAACACATAGTGATGATCTATGATACTCAAATCTAGTCCAATAAAGAGGTTTAGTTAATTATCGATTGATTTATACTCGATAGAAACATAAATCAAAGACAGCATCTTGTCTTCCCCAAGATCGCGAATAAATTATTTACAAATATCAATATATTTTGTGCATGATTGTTGAATCATATTTTTAGATATGTATATATATATAGCACTAGTATTATCATAATAAATAATCATGCAATTATGATTAATAATATAATCCTTCCACATTTCTTTCATCCAAAGTAATTGGGTGCAACTAATATCCATCATAATGTATTCTGCTTCGGCGACGAACAAAAAAACATAGTTTTTTCTTGGCATGCGAAGAAACTAAATACCTTCTTAAATGTAAACCACCATAAGAGGTAATCTTCCTAACCTCCACATCTCCTTCCCAATCGGCATCAGAATACGCCGACAAAGAGTTATTAGTACTATGAGGGTACCAAATACCAAAGAGCGTTATACCACCCATGTATTTGATAATACACTAAGCCACTTTCAAATGGGATTCCTTAGGACACAATTGGTAGCAAGTTCCTATGTTAAAGGCTATGTTGGGATAACTATCCATAATGTATAAAAAATTACCTATCATGCTACGATAAAATGTTTTATCCACATCCTTTCCACGATTTTCGTAAATACTCGTGAGAGTGCGTTTATGCTTGAAAGAGTCGAGTTCAAATTTCTAAAAAAGGTCCTTTGCATATTTGGACTGAATAATTGTTCCATTTTCCAATAGTCTCACTTAAATACCAATGAAAAAATTGAGTTCCCTAACCATGATCATCTCAAATTATTTTTGCATTAATAACCTAAAATTGTCAGCTAGGTTTTCATAAGTATATCTAAAAAATATCGTTTACATAGACTTCGGCAACCGCTATATATTTCCCACAAGACATAAAAGTTAAAGTCTTATCCAAATTACCTATTTAGAAGCCTTTTCCCACAAGATCTGAGGTGAATCTCTCATTCCAAGCTCTATCTGCTTGTCTAAGGCCATGTAAAAGTCGTTTTAAGGCGAAAAAATGTGTGTTGAGAACTTGGGTCCTCAAAACCTTTCGGTTGTGACACATAAACTTCATCTTGGAGAGTTCATTTTAAAATGCACTCTTCACATCCATATGATGGAGATTGAAATCTAAGGCACATGATATATCTAAGAGCAGGTGAACCGACTTTATTATCGCAACTGGGGCAAATGACTCATCAAAGTCAACACCTTCCACTTGGGTGTATCCTTGAGCCACTAACATTGCCTTATTACATAACATAATACCCTATTCATCATATTTATTCTTGAAGATCCATTTGGTACCGATAATGTGAACATTTCTAAGCGAACGAACTAGGATCCAAACTTCTTATTTGGTGAATTGGTTTCATTCATCTCACATGGCATTCACCCGATGTTCGTATAATAAGGCATCCTTCACATTCTTGGGTTCAAATGTAGAAGTGTAACAAAAAATTGAAGTTATTTGTAGAGTTAAGATTGGGTCTCAACTCCAACATTAGGAGTATAAATTATACTGGAGACATCAAGGTCATTTTTAATCCAATGAGTTGGGTCATCCAATTCAACATCCACTTATAGTGGTGGAGACAGTGGCACCTCAACACAATCATTTATTTCATCTTTGTCTCCTTGTTAATTTATAGGAAATATGAAATGTGTGTTTTCATAATCGTCTTCATTAAATGAAAATGAGTTGTTATCATCAATTACGACATTTACCGACCCTATCATCTTAGAGATCCATAATTGTAAATACGGTATGCATGACTATTAATGGAATAGTCGAGAAAATCCCAATGTCACTCCCAAAGTCAATATTTGTTAAATACTCTTTATACTTGAGTATATAAAACTTGCTTCCAACTATTCTAAAATATTTAAGCGTGGGATTTTTTCATTTCCAAAACTCATGGGGGGTTTTGGTTGTACCATACATTCTATAGACTCGATTCATGGTATGACACATCGTGTTTACCACATCCATCCAAAACCTCTTAGGCATACCCTTTCTTATCAACGTGCACTTTTTCATCTCTTTAGTTGTTCAATTATTTTTATTCAACAATCCCACTTTGTTGAGGTGTTTTAGGTGCAAAAATTTCATAGTGTATTCCAACATCACTACACAACTTCGGAATTTTGGTTCCCCCAAATTCAGTACTATGGTCAGTTCAGACTCTAAAAATAGTGCACCCATTTTTGTTTTGGAGTTATTTACACTTGATAGTGGAAAATCCTTTGCATTTGACTTGCTACGCAAAATTCTTATAAAAGTGAACTTAAAAATCATCTGCGGTCACAAGGATGTAATGTTTACCACATATGCTCTCTGTATGCATTGGACCCATGAAGTCTATGTGTTTAAGTTCCATCATTCGGGAAGTAGACATCACATTCAACTTCTTATGTGGATTTTTTATTTTTTTTCCCATTGAAAAAACACCACATATGCAAAAGGAAGTTGATTCAAAATATGGTAAGTCCCGAACAAGTTCATTCCTAACAGGCTTGCTAATATACCTATACTTCACATGACCTTATGCCAAAGATACGCCAAATCTTCTTCCTCACTATTACAAAGAACTACAGGAGATGTATTCGAAACATATAAATTATTCATAGTTCTAGTTCCCTTCAAAGTTCATTTACAATTAGGGTCGAGAACTTGATATTCATTCGATGTAAAAAACACATTATGATGATCATCGCACAACTAACTAATGCTAATCAAATTTGCCTTCAATAAATACACACAATGACATTGTCTGACCTAGGAAACCCAATGATTACAATCGTTTTTTCCCAAGTACGTTAGACATACTCTAGTTATAAAAAATAATCATACCAGTTTTGTCTTTGACAAGTTTTGAAATCAATGATTTATCCTTTATTATATGCCTAAAATACCCACTATCAAAGTACCATTATGAAAAGTTTGGTGCAACTAAAGTCGTGTGACTAACAAGGAATTCGATATCTTTCTTTTGAGCCCAAATAGATTTACCTACGAGCTTGGTCTCATTACTATTACCCAAATCTTTCACTTTTTATTCAACATTCTTTATTTTAGAAAAAAAAATCAATGTTAGACAAAATTATCTTAAATTTTTCAACAATTATCTTAAAATCATGCTTTATTGAATATAAATTATCACTCTTCAAAATGTGGGATCCCTCGTTTACTTTAATCTTGTCAAGCTTGTAACAAAATTCTTTCAAGTGTCCCTTCTTTTTGCAAAATTTGCACCCATACACAATACGTGAGCCATTATAATTAGGACGTTTCACAACCTTTTTATTCTCAAGTTAGGGAGGAGACTTCTTATAAATAGGAGTCTTTTGAGAAGGTTTGACAAGTGTGGTTATGGAGATCAAATTACATTTTATGTTAGGTTTTTCAAATCAAATACCAATTTTGTAACTTGAAGATCAGTTGTGTGATAAAAGAATTTTATTAAATTTTTGGTACCCATCCTCCTAATAAAATTTCACACTCATACTATAAAAAATATCATTTTTTTAAAAAAAGAGGATTTTTATATTTAAATAACTATTAGAATTCTTACACTCTAATAACCTGGTTCACAAAGCATTAAACTTTCTTGCAAATTATTTCTCTTTTTCCTCGTAGATATGAGAGTTTTACTTATAATGGAATGTTGAGCCTCAAGATTGCTCGAAATGCAACTTTCCTCTTTGAAAGAAATTAATTCCAATTCGATTATTTTTAATTTCTAAGGAAACTTTTCATAATCATGTTTATGTCTAGCATTTTCAACTCTCAATTTATCAAAAGCAAGTTGCAAGTCACCATCTTCCTTATTAGATTTGTCATTAGAATAATTGGACGAAGACAAAGTCTCAATCCTAAATACTAAAAACACTCTCATCACTAGATCGAGAATATTGAGACACTTATTTTTCACTTGGTTTTACATCATCAAAATAGCTAAATGTGTTAGGGCGAGTAAACGCATCTTAAAAAATATCCATCCCACAAATCATAACAATATCTTTCATAGTAGACCAAAAAATGATCTTGTCTTTGGGTAATTAAACCTAATAAAAATATTACTAGCTCTGATACTAGTTGAGATTTCTCTATTGGGAAAATACTACTCGAAATGGAAGATACACCAAATTAAAATTTTGTTTCAATTTTAATCGATGTCAAAGACAATATGTACAACCTATAGGTATAGATGATAAATTTACGAATAATTTAATCTACACAATATATATTAATCTTCATTAAGCATTTGAGTTATAAATCATGCGAAAAAATAAATTATGCCACTACACCGGATTTACGAGGAAACCTCTCTAATGAGAAAAACCTTGGGCCCAAAGCAACAATCTCACTAAAACTTGGTAAAGACTTAAAGAGGGGATAAACTTCTTACAATCACATAACGCGCTAACTCAAACCTCACATTTTTTTCACCCACATTAACGAGTCGGAGACCTCTTTAACGTCGGCAAGAATATCAACACATTGATGTCATGGTCAAACGATCAATAAGGTTTCCTTGAACCAACTTCAAAGTTGTCTTGTAAAGAACCACACGATCACAAGAATCTCCTAATAATTATAAGTCATAAGTTTAAAAAGTGTTTTATGAATAAAAGTGCTTTAGGGTTCACAAAATTTACTTCTTTTTACTTAATATTGATCACTCATAAGTAAGGATGATCAAGTGCAAATAAGAGAAATAATGAGAAGAAAATAACAAGTCTTTTTTCCTAAAAGGTTTAGGTTCTTAAATTGAACAACAAAAACTCAAAATCTTTTTCTCTTAAGAAAATTTTCTATTTGAAAATATTTAAGACCTTATGAAAGAGAAAGGGTAATAAGATATATACCTTAAGCATATGATCCCACTAGGCTTGGTTGAGAAGGAAAGAGATGTAAAAGATCCCATCAACCCCCAAATGTACATTTTTTTGAAATATTTTTTATTTATAGAAAAGTACAAAATTTGCTAACGGGCTTCACTGCTGGTTCGCTACAACGACAACTTTTTTCGCTAAGGCAAAACACCCGTGAAAGAAGGTCAGGGATCTTGCAGGGATTTTTTACGAGATAAAATATTTTAGGTCCGACCAATGAATATTCATTATCACTGTAGCGAACCATGCATAAGGGATTCCGCACATCTAACCAACAGAATTTTGCCTAAATCCAGGAGCACTTGTGAAAAAATGCCCAAAAGCACGTACCAGGGCTTGAAAAATATATGAATAATTTCCAAAACCATGAATACTAAGTTTTCTGGATAACACTTACCTTCATCATGAAGTTAATAATGATGTCGAGATTAATGAATTCAGATCCAAAGTATTGAATGTTAATGTAGTTATCATAGACCTCTTGGACATGAAGTGTTTAAGAAATGGGAATATGACAGTCTTCTAAGTGAGGTTATCTTATTTGTGCAAAATAAAAATAAATGAACACTATTGATAGAAAGATCCAATCTCAATTTCAATTAAGAACAGTAAATCATAAAACAAAGAACGTAAAGCCTCGACGCTTTAAAATCTCCAATATCCTTTGCGGAACATTTTTCAACTATCGCCTTTTCCCCCTCAATGATAGAAATATGGTTAAAAGTTTTTCCGTCTCATATCCTTAGTGTAGCCAAATTTTGGATAAATTTATATCTTTAAGGCATTACTTTGTTCAAGTTTTCTTTTGCAAGTGGCGGCTTTCACACAAGTACAAAGATGGGATACTATTTCTAATTTTAAAGGTATCACCGTCCAATTAAAGTTGTATCCCCTCACCATTTTTTTATCACATGATTTTTACACAGAATAATCTTTTCAACTTCTCCAAATCACGAAATGAAATACCTCACATACACATATAGGAATTTAAACATGTTTTCACGAGCTTAATGAAACTTTTAACTCTTTATAGAGACCATACATCTTTGTCATTCCATAAAGCATGGCATCAACTCAATGTGTGGTGTAATCTAAAGTGAAACAAGATATAATCATAAGTTTATAGTACAACTTCTCAATGTTTATAAGACTTGAAATAATGAAGAAACCATGTAATAAGGCACAAATTATATTTTTAACCAAAAGGAAAAATGATTAAAAATATCCATTTGATGTATAAGATATAAAAGGAGTATATCATCTAAAGAGCATATTGATTAGTCACGAATATTGCATATCTGCGCCCGTTATCTTTATGCATTCAAGCACTTTTTGTGTTCCTTCTGCCTATATTTATGCTCGTTAACCATAAAACCTCTATTATGTATGTTTATATGCTTTACAGAATTTAATTGAGATTATCTAAGTATTGGAACTCTTAAAGGGAGGATTGGTTGCATTTCGAAGAAGTTTCATCATCGAACTAAACTTCAAGGGTATTTTAAACATTTCACACTTCATCTCCTGCTCATGGAAAATCCACGAAAACGTAGTTCATTAATTTAGCTTCGCGTGGTTATGAATGGCACGTCGTTCCGAGTTCGCATGAAGAAGTTATGGCCAATTCTGTAATGCACTTTTCCTCCCATGTGAAGACCAAATGGGGACAGAAAAATAGGGGACTCGTCGACCGACCCTTAGACCCCGATCGATCGATGATTCAACATTTTACCTACGAAAGAAACAGGGGACTTATAACCTCGAGCCCGATCAACGGTCGACTGGTCGTAGCAGATATTTGGCACTCGTTCCTTTTAATTTCGTTTATTTTATTTGTAACTTACCATATAAACAAATTTAGGTTTGTTTTGTAAAATATCTATTCTTTTAGTTAGTTTTAGGTTTGGTTCTCTTAGGGAGGTTAGGGTTTGGGGAAAATTTTGGGTGTGCCTTTTCTCCCTCTTAGGGTTTACCCATATAGATTGTGTAAGAACACAATTCATCATCTTCCTCTTTAACTCAAGCTTCCATTGTTTATTTACTGCTTTGTTGTTTATTTACTTGCTTTGTAACTTAGGTTTATTACTTTATTTATTTATTTCCTTACTTTCTTGCATTTAATTTATGTCTTTCATTATGTTGTGTAGCAAATTTAGTTGAGGTTAAGATTGATTAAACTCAACTTGAGTTGATTTAGTTGATTTGCTTTAGTGATGGAGTTTATGAGTTTATTTCGATTGAGTTATTCTTGATTTTATGCCCAGGGCTTTTACGGGGTATATCATGTATACTCCATATTTACAACCTTTTGTGTGTAATTTTTGGGGTATTTGTTGACGCCAAAATCATAGTAGGCTTTTATAACAATTTAGGGGGTGGGAACTCTAGATTTAATTAACTGTTGAAATGAGATTCAATCTTGATAAATTTGTAGTCCCATGTAACCATTTATACTAATTTATCATAGGTGAGCGATATTAGTCTCAATTTATAGTTTTTATTCTTTTTGTTAATCGTAGTTTAAATACACATGCCTAGATTATCTTTTCTTTTTGTTATTCGATATCTTTTACACTTTTATTGAGAAGTAATAAACCAATATAATTCTAACAACTAGTCTCTGTGGATTTTCGATACCCGGACTGACCGTTGTACTCCCTTAAAAGAGTTTAGTCAATAGTTTAGGCTTTTACATAGCGGTGGGAGCCGAGCATAACGACCGACGTATATCTTTATACACTTGTGCCGCGGTTTTCCCCTGTTACCACACATAAATGATTGTATCAAAAAATTATTATAGCAAGATAATACAATCAACTCAATTTAAAACATGTCAGGGGAAGATAAAAATCCTAGACATGTGACTAAGCTATCAATTAACAATGAAAATATCTAGTGATGATCTAAGATACTAAAATATAGTCCAATCAAGAGGTTCAGTTGAATTATCGGCTATTGATGTTTAGTAAAAACATAATGTGTAAACTATAAATTTTATAAGAAGTAATTCTTATAGTTTGGCCCCGTTGGTCGGGTATAAAAAGTTAAAGTATAAAAGTAATATAATTGGGTATTTATACGAGAAATAAATACAACGTTAAGCTAGATGTTTTTGTAAAGCCGACAATTGGACCTCAAATGAATGAACTTAATGAAAGTGAAAGATTTTTCATTAAAGAGCTGCCAAGAAGAAATTTAAAAGGGCCCGGAGCCCTAGGATGCTGCTTCGGATTAAACCCAAAATGACTGACTGGTAAAGGAATTAGCTGCAATATTTATAGCGGACGGAGTGAGCCTGTGAACATAGATAGGATTTAGTGAACTTCAGGAAAAAGGATAATTGATTAATAAATTATTGTGGAGTTGGTATCCCGAGATTAAATAACTTAGTCCTCGATTCAGGATAATTGTGAAAATAAATGGAATTGGTAAACTCCTAAATATGAATTAAAATAAAGGACCTCGTACTCGTAAATTAAAGGAATAAAAAGATGATAATTAGGTGTGTGAGTAACCTCATGATCATAGACTTAACATGGGCATTTGTGGATAATTTAGTATTTCTTTAAAAGAATGAAAAGATAACAACCGGGGCTGTGAGTGAACCCATAATAGGGCATAACCCCAGCATTAACGTGTGTGTATGAGATAACTTTTTCTTAACACCAAATACGTGTGTTTAAATTCTACCTTTAAGAAAAATCAGGTGCATGCTAATTTAAAGTATAAATTGATGTTTTTAAAAGATAACGAGATGATTTAAAGACAGTCCAAGAACATGATTTTCCTAAATGAACCATGGAGCTAATGGATTAAAAGACTACTTTTTGAATAACATGACAGCTTTAAACAAACATGGGTTAATGTTACTCAACCTAAAATAAAACATGACTAAAGCATATATTGTATCATAGTTGCATGTAGATTTTGGTTAGAATTATATTGTATATATTATTGTATTCCTTCCTTCTTCTATTGGACTATATACTACATTTTGATTGGGAACCTCTATTAGGCATTAGCTCACCACATTCTCTTTGTTACGACACGTTGATATTCCGTCTTTTTGTAGTATTTTACGGGTAGGTATTTCCTTACTATTACACATTTAGCTCTAATTACTTGAACCCAGGGATATTTCCACACTTTTTATTATTATGACTAAACATCTTGGCATGTTTACTTGGTAATTATAATCAACTAAAATGGAGTGGAAAATTTATTTAGGTTGTTTCATATCACTTTACATTTAACGCGACTGAACCAGATCGAGTTGACCCATGGCTAACCTTAAAATCTATGTTAGGACATTACAATGTGGGCTCTTTCCTGAATACAACTATGTTTAATACAGTAAAGGAGTATGTTTACTCAAATATCTTTATAGTCATGAAGATAATTGAATGCCCTTGAGCAAGGGTATAATAACGCGTTTAGATAACGACTGCTAAAGTGAGGGATACATTTAGAGGAATTTAGTCTTGCACATAATTTATATCGGGTCTTTAGGATAAGCCTGAGTAGCGAGTTAAAGGGGATAAAAAACTCATTATTTCTACACTTTAACTACACAATGATGTTTTGTTTGTCCGTTATATGGATTTTATTAATCGTGTAGAATTTGTGAGAAGAATAAATCTTCGAATAAATAATTTCTTATATGCATTATGGTGTGACACCCCGCTTAATTAAACCTTGGGTGATCAGGCCTTAATTTAATTTAAAACAGGTTTCTTAAATGGTTCATTCTTAGCATCACTGTCGAAAACTTTTTAGTTACTAACCACCTAAATGAAATTAAGCTAGTGCCAAATTTTATCTTCCTTAAACAGATAAAACAACTCATGTGGAACAACATAATTTAAGCAGTACTAAACCAATCATCATAAATAATTGAATGAAATAAAGTCTCACAGAAAACCACGGCTAAGAAGAACTAACTCAAAATCCAATATCAGAATAACTGTAACTAAAAAGATTAGATAACATGTCCCAAACTAAGAGTACTAAAACTGAGATCCTACACTAGATCTGAAAAAAAAGAATCGTCAAAGCAAGCCCTGCAACATCCACGTGTGCTGCACCTCTAAAATCCCTGGAATGAAGTCATGCTGGGTGTCCCTGTGGCTGGGCACCTAAAAGGTTTTTAAAAAGATTTTTACATAGCAAGAGTTAGTACTCAAAACATTTATAAACATTTTTGCAAGCAGTTATCACAAATATGAGTTATTGATTACACATGTTAAGACTTCGCACACTCTCTTGAGTTACCTCACCTCTCTCCTATAGTGCACACCTAACATTAGTACTTAGTCCTACTAGCTATACTACCCAAGCTAACTAGAACTAAACTAATCATCTAAACTTAATCTGTACTTAAGTTCTCATACCGCCCATACAGTACATCCGTTTCATTAACATATCGCGTATGTTAATTAATTCTCAAGTAACATTTCACCTATGTTATGTTCTAAAACTTCTCATTTAGTTTCGCTACTAAATTACTACAATTCTTAAAATTGTTATCTTCCCACTTTTGTAATCAAGTTTCACTACTTAAATTACTAATTAGATATTCTCTATCTAACGTTATGTTTCGTAACTAAGTTTCACTACTTAACTTAGAAAATCGATATGTATCTCTAAATACATCATATATCAATCTACTATTACACAGAAGTAGAATATCATTAAGTATATATTTCACACACAATATATACTAAATATTAGTCGTTATTAATATGTCCTTATCACACACATAAAGGACTCTTGGTTCAGAATGATTCATCGACCCAAGTAAGAGTTGGTTCGGAATGCTACATCGACCCCAACTATTTAGATACACAAATTCTTGTCCGGAACTCTTTCATCACGATACCGGTTCTAAGGTTTGGTTCGGCATTTTACATCGACCTCAAACATATAATAATCCTATGTTAGTTCGGAATATCTCATCGACCCTAACATAATTAAATTAGGTATAATTCTCTTAACCAAAAAGTTCATACAATTGAGTAGGTACACACCCGACCTATCTAATCATATCCGTACGTAACATTTTATTCTCTTATATTCACCGTACTTGTTAATTTATGATTTATTTTACCATCGCATTTATTCGAGTATTCACACAACTCTAAGGGTCCTAGTTACCCTCCATTAATTCAGTAGTTAAGCTATCTCTAACCTACTGGTATATTATTGAAATTGACACTCACTCTTTCCGTAACTCAATTCCCAATTTCCTGATGCACGACTCAATCGGCTATTTCTCGTGGTCCATTTCTCCCAATCTTACACTCAATGATTTATAACGGGATCACACAATACACCTACTGGTACTCACTAAGTCCCTACATAGGTAACATATCGTCACTAAGGTTCCCATTAAGTGACGGTAATCGAAAAGAAATAAATCCACAAAATTTCCAAAATTCAACCTGGATCGATCGATCGATGGAATAGGGTCAATCGATCGACTACTCGATCGATCTACATTCAAGGGTCGATCGATCGATCGAGCAGTGACAGGCCCAGATCATCTTCTTCATGCGGGTTACACCATTTTTAATTATCCAACTCTCATGATAATTCACCAAACTTGCAACTAATGATTTCTAATCATTCCTACATACCCTGGGATGATTACCAACGATTTCAAATCAACATAATCACCACAAATTTAGTCCAGATTAATTCAATCTTCCTATCATTCAAGAACCCTAAAAATATACTCTTTCCATATTTTCATCCATAACCCAGATTTTTAATTCGATTTAATCATCAAGTCTTCTATGATATCAAATCATTTGGAGATCCCAATGGTTCTACATGAAATCCCTATCAATCATGTATCGTATTCAAATATTTATTTTCGAGGACAATTATAAAAATCATGTTCTTCATCAAACTTAAACATGGGTATTATAACTCAATTTATGTTGCAAATAACTACTTGCCTTACATCCAGTAGGGTCTGATTTCATTTGTTGTTGTTGATTGATGATCTTTCTCCTTCAATCTTTCTTCTCAATAAGTTTGTGGTCAAAGTCTCCTTTGAATCCTTCCCACTTCTTTCTTTTTGCCTTAGGAATTATTTCTCTCTTCTCTCTAATGGCTATGGTGTGTTTTTCTTCTCTCTAAACCTAACCTCCAACTCTTATAATCTAACTTAGAGTTCTAAAATTCGTGGGTCTCCTCACCCTAAAATGTAAAAAGGGCGGAATGCCCTCGTATGGTCCCGGTTTAGCCCAAAAATGTCTCGGTACTCAACTAGTACCCCCGGGTATACTATTTTGACTAATTCTACCCTTTGAGAATCATCTATGACCTCTAAATTATTATTTGAGTCACTTAAAAATATCTCCCATCTATACCTCAATTTTTGTTTACGCGCGACACTCGGTTGAGATAAACTCAAGTACGTCCATATCACTCGTTACGCCGTACACATCAACTTTCAATATTTACTATTCACACTTAGTAAACTTTAATTATCATATTAATCAGTATCTAACTCTCGATCAATATTTAATAACTATAATTATTATTAATCACTTAATAATCATAATTCTTATTAAATCGCATTAAATTACTCTACTCACGTAATTTAAATTATGTAATTAATTAAATTCTAAATGTGCAGAGATACGGGGTATTACATACTTCTCCCCTTACGAAGGAATTTTATCCTCAAAATTAGGAAAATACCTGCGGTGAATAACTTTGGATACTGTTCTCGCATATCCTCCTCCCGCTCCCAAGTAGACTCCTCAATATTGTGATGTCCCCACTGTACTCGCACTAAGGGTACCACCTTGGATCATAGTTTACGCTCACTATAATCCAGAATAGCAACGGGTCACTCCTCATACGAGATATCTGGCTGCAAGTCAATCTCCTCAAGTGGAATGTTCCAGAAGTCTCTCTCACTCCTCTTGTATTTCTTTAGCGACGCCACATGGAACACATCGTGTATTCGATGAAGATGCTTGGGGAGTCCCAATCTGTACGCTACCGGTCCCACCCGAACCTCATAATCCCCTTCATAGGAGATACTCGAATCAACACCTGATCGCCCACATCTAGCTCCACGTGTCTCCTATCGGCGTCAGCATAACTCTTCTGCATATCCTGAGCTATTAGAATACGTCCTCGAATCAACTCTATTTTGGAGAAAGTCTCCTGTATCATCTCTGGTCCCAATAGCTCGTTATCCCCCACCTCTAACCAGCAGGCGGGCGAACGACAAGGTCTCCCATAAAGTGCCTCAAATGGAGCCATACCAATAGTGAATTGGTAAGAGTTGTTATACGCAAACTCTACTAAAGGAAGGTATTGCTCCCATCCTCCCCCAAAATCTAGGATACACATCCTTAAAATATCCTCCACCATCTGGTTTACCCTTTTAGTCTGACCATTTGTCTGTGGGTGATACGTCGTACTCAATCGCAAGTCGGTGTCCATGGCCTCCTGGAAGCTCTGCCAAAAATGTGACACAAATATTTTGTCTCTGTCAGACACAATATTAATAGGAACTCCGTGTAATTTAATGATCTTCGAAATTAATAGCTGCGCATACCGCACCGTATCATAATTCGTACGAACCGGCAAGAAATGAGCTACCTTAGTCAGCCGATCCACTATTACCCATACAGAATCGTGACCCTTCTGCGACGTTGGTAACCCAGTAATAAAATCCATCGAGATACTCTCCCACTTCCACACGGGAATCTCCAGTTGTTGTAGCATCCCTAAAGGTCTCTGATGGTCAACCTTCACGAGCTGACATGTAACACACTTTGAGATAAACTCCACTATGTCTTGTTTCATACCTGACCACCAATATAGTCATCGTATATCCTGGTATATTTTATCCCCACCCGGATGTACCAAAAACTTTGACCCGTGCGACTTCGTCATCGCGGCATGCCTCAAATTATCATCCTCATGTATGATCTGTCTCCCATTAAACCGTAGTCCACCCTCTGAGCTGATGGAGTAGGATTCTGCCCCCTCGGTCAGTAACTTTCGCACTCAGTCCTGACAAAACGGGTCCTTGGCCTGTGCCCTCACTACTCGCATAACACCCTCGGGAGTGATAGCTAAAACTGCCATGCATGCTCTGGCTATCTCATCCTCGTGTCGAAGTTCACTCCACTTTGCCTTCCAAATTATTGCCAACTCTCTGGTAGGTCTTCGGCTTAACGCATCTGCCACCACGTTAGCCTTACCAGGATGATACTGTATATCAAACTGGTAGTCCTTCACGAATTCAAGCCACCTCTTCTGCCTCATGTTCAGATCCTTCTGTGTGAAGAGATACTGAAGTGACTTATGATCCGTGAATAGAGTAAACTGTTCACCCAGAAGGTAGTGTCTCCATATCTTCAATGCAAAAACGACCGCTGCCAACTCGAGGTCGTGGGTGGGGTAATTCTTCTCATGTGGCTTTAGCTTTCGGGACGCATAAGCTATAGCCCTCTCTTCCTGCTAAAACACACCCCCAAGTCCCTGTAAGGATGCGTCAGTATAGACTCGGTACTCTATTCCGCTCCTAGGCAAGGCAAGAATGGGTGTTGATGTCAACTTGTCCTTTAGCTCATCAAACGCTAACTAACATTAGTCACTCCATACGAAGGGCACTCCTTTCCGAGTCAAGTTCGTCAAAGGATCGGCAATCTTTGAGAACCCCTTGATGAAGCGAAGATAATAATTGGCCAACCCCAAAAAAGTTATGAATTTCGGTCGGTGTCATGGGCTGCCCCCACTCCCTCACCGATGATACCTTACTCGGATCAACAGCGATGCCTCTGTCGGACACAATGTGGCCTAGAAATTGAACCTCCCGAAGCCAAAATCCACACTTCCCAAATTTAGCATACAGCTGATGGTTTCGTAATGTCTGCAGAACCATTCGTAAGTGTTCGGTGTGTTCCTCCTCCGTTCGAGAGTAAATCAGAATGTCATCTATGAATACAATCACAAAATGGTCCAAAAATTCCCTGAATACTCTGTTCATGAGATCCATGAATACTGCAGGTGCATTAGTGAGCCCATACAGCATCACCTTGAATTCGTATGATCCGTACCGCGATAGGAAAGCGGTCTTAGGTACATCCTCTTCTCAAATGCGCAACTGGTGGTAGCCTGACCTCAAATCGATCTTTGAGAAGTACGCATCCCCTCTCAACTGATCGAACAAGTTGTCAATCCTGAGTAATGGATACTTACTACGTATTGTCACCTTGTTCATCTCTTTGTAATCTACACACAGACGAAGCGAACCATCCTTTTTTCATAAATAAAACCGGCGCACCCCACGGCGATGTACTCCATCAAATGAAACCCTGTCCCAAGAGCTGTTGAATCTATTCTCTCAGCTCTCCCATTTCTGAAGGACCTATACGATACGATGCTCTGGCAATCGGTCTTATCCCCGATGCTCAATAACGAACTCTATCTCCCAGCTGGGTGATAACCCTGGTATATCCTGAAATACGTCCTCGAAATCCCTCACGACTTGGTTTGAGTCCAGAGAAATAACCACGTCCTTTGAGGTCTCCTCTTCAATATAATATAAATGAGTACGCGATCCTCCCTCGGGGAGAGGCATCGCCACTAGGAACATCTCTTGTCCCGAAATGGAAAACACAATAGTCCTCTCATAGCAATCTACCATTGCCCTATAACGCGCCAACCAATCCATGCCTAGGATGATGTCATAACCCTCTATATCCAACACTAGAAGGTTTGCCACTAGACTCAATCTCCCGACCATAATGTCCACACCCTTACAAATCGAGTGTATAAGTGACCCACTACCCATCGGTGACTCCGCGCACATAAGGTGAGTGTCGACTGTCTCTAAGAGGCCAGCTGCCCGTGTAAATCTAGTAGCAATAAAAGAATGTGTTGCTCCCGTATCAAACAAAATACTACCCTTTAGTCCATGGATAGGGAATATACCCACGACTGCCAGCGGTACTGGAGGTGCTGGCTGGAATAAAATGTCCCGAACGTTGTACACATGCCCGTAGTGCATCTGGCCTGGCTGGTGCTGTGGGACCTGTGCTGCTGCTGGGGCTAACGGATCCTGCTGTCCCTTTTGGGTACCTTGCTACTATGTCCTATCTTTATGTGGACAATTCCTACTCTTGTGACCCTGCTGGCCACATGTGAAACGCTGTCCCTGAAACTCCTTCTGTCCTTTGCCTTATTGGCCCTGACGACCTTGGCCTTACTGGCCTCCTCCTTGGTTCCCTTGGCCTTGTCAGCCCTGAGGAACTGGCTTCTGGGGACCCTGCTGGCCCTACCTGTCAAAGCGATGCCTCCCATGCCTAAGTTCCCCTGTCGAAACTCCTTCCCTGGCTGACCCGTTGTCTGCTATTGTGGTGTGCTGCTGCCACTACTTCCATCCACTTTGCTCGACTGGCTAGGCTCACATCTCTTGCTTCCCTTTGCATGAAAGCGATGATCCTGACAGTGTAGTAGAGAGGCATTGACGACATCTATGTAAGTCACCAACGCTGGATTACTAATCAAATGCTGCCTGATTCTCCAGGCCAAGTCATCCATAAATTATGTCTTCTTCCGATCCTAATTGCTCACCTCGTTTGGCACAAAGTTATCCAAACGGGTGAACTCCTCCTCATAATCAGCAACCGAGAGATCTCCCTGAACCACCTCACTGAATTTCTTCCTCATTTCAGACTCTACCGCTGGAGGAAAGTACTTACGGTCAAATCGCACCCAAAACTCAGAAATGGCCATTGCGTCCCTTTCCTCGGCAGTGGTAACTGACTCCCACCACTCTAATGCCGCTCACGACAGACGAAAAGTAGCAAGCATTTATTTCTAAACCTCGGTGCACTCTAGCATGCACAAGTGGCGCTGGATATTTTTCTTCCAGTTGCACGCTCCACTACATCGGTACTCCCCTGAAACTCAGGTGGATGCCCTTTCTAAAATGTCTCTCTAACTCGCTGCCAAGTAGATGGCCCTGTTGGGGCCTGAACTGCTGGTGCCACGGGAAGTGGAATTTAGGACTGGGGAAAATGGGCTGCCATGGCCCTCATCGCTGTCTCAACTGCCTGATCCACTATCACCGCAACCTGAGTAGTGGAAATCAACTCGGGTGGGGGTGGGGGTGGGGGGGTAGCGGTACTTGTGGCTCCTGATGAGCCTCCCTCACCTCATCCCTGGCCTCAGCTCTCTTCGTTCGTTGTCTCCTCGATGGCATCTTATTAGATTAAATTGTATAAGTACACAGTTTACACAGAAAAATTTAAGAGTAGGTGCACGATATCCCAAAAGCGGAAAATGAATCAACATCCCTAATAGTAGGGTCCTAATACAACCGAACGATACCCTGAAACGTAGTAAGCCGTACAGATCCTATGGACACTAGAACCTGATGCTCTGATACCATCTGTGACACCCCGCCTAATTAAACCTTGGGTGATCAGGCCTTAATTTAATTTAAAACAGGTTTCTTAAATGGTTCATTCTTAGCATCACTGTCGAAAACTTTTTAGTTACTAACCACCTAAATGAAATTAAGCTAGTGCCAAATTTTATCTTCCTTAAACAGATAAAACAAATCATGTGGAACAACATAATTTAAGCAGTACTAAACCAATCATCATAAATAACTGAATGAAATAAAGTCTCACAGAAAACCACGGCTAAGAAGAACTAACTCAAAATCCAATATCAGAATAACTGTAACTAAAAAGATTAGATAACATGTCCCAAACTAAGAGTACTAAAACTGAGATCCTACACTAGATCTGAAAAAAAGAATCGTCAAAGCAAGCCCTGCAACATCCACGTGTGCTGCACCTCTAAAATCCCTGGAATGAAGTCATGTTGGGTGTCCCTGTGGCTGGGCACCTAAAAGGGTTTTAAAAAGATTTTTACATAGCAAGAGTTAGTACTCAAAACATTTATAAACATTTTTGCAAGAAGTTATCACAAATATGAGTTATTGATTACACATGTTAAGACTTCGCACACTCTCTTGAGTTACCTCACCTCTCTCCTATAGTGCACACCTAACGTTAGTACTTAGTCCTACTAGTTATACTACCCAAGCTAACTAGAACTAAACTAATCATCTAAACTTAATCTGTACTTAAGTTCTCATACCGCCCATACAGTACATCCGGTTCATTAACATCTCGCGTATGTTAATTAATTCTCAAGTAACATTTCACCTATGTTATGTTCTAAAACTTCTCATTTAGTTTCGCTACTAAATTACTACAATTCTTAATATTGTTATCTTCCCGCTTTTGTAATTAAGTTTCACTACTTAAATTACTAATTAGATATTCTCTATCTAACGTTATGTTTCGTAACTAAGTTTCACTACTTAACTTACAAAATTGATATGTATCTCTATGTACATCATATATCAATTTACTATTACACAGAAGTAGAATATCATTAAGTATATATTTCATACACAATATATACTAAATATTAGTCGTTATTAATATGTCCTTATCACACACATAAAGAACTATTGGTTCGGAATGATTCATCGACCTCAAGTAAGAGTTGGTTCGGAATGCTACATCGACTCCGACTATTTAGATACACAAATTCTGGTTCGGAACTCTTTCATCACGATACCAGTTCTAAAGTTTAATTCGGCATTTTACATCGACCCCAAACATAAAATAATCCTATGTTAGTTAGGAATATCTCATAGACCCTAACATAATTAAATTAGGTATAATTCTCTTAACCAAAAAGTTCATACAATTCAGTAGGTACACACTAAACCTATCAAATCATGTCCGTGCGTAATATTTTATTCTCTTATATTCACCGTACTTGTTAATTTATGATTTATTTTACCATCGCATTTATTTGAGTATTCACACAACTCTAAGGGTCCTAGTTACCCCTCCATTAATTCAGTAGTTAAGCTATCTCTAACCACTAGTATATTGTTGAAATTGACACTCACTCTTTCCGTAACTCAATTCCCAATTTCCCGATGCACGACTCAATTGGTTATTTCCCGTGGTCCATTTCTCCCATTCTTACACTCAATGATTTATAACGGGATCACACAATACACTTACTGGTACTCACTAAGTCCCTACAAAGGTAAAATATCCTCACTAAGGTTCCCATTAAGTGACGGTAATCAAAAATAAATAAATCCACAAAATTTCCAAAATTCAGCCTGGATCGATCAATCGATGGAATAGGGTCGATCGATCGACTACTCGATCGAGCAGGGACAGGCCCAGATCATCTTCTTCATATGGGTTACACCATTTTGAATTATCCAACTCTCATGATAATTCACCAAAATTTTAACTAACGATTTCTAATCATTCCTACAAACCTTGGGATGATTACCAACGATTTCAAAACAACATAATCACCATAAATTTAGTCCAGATTAATTCAAATCTTCCTATCATTCAAGAACCCTAAAAATATACACTTTCCATATTTTCATCCATAACCCAGATTTTTAATTCAATTTAATCATCAAGTCTTCTATGATATCAAATCATTTGGAGATCTCAATCGTTCTACATGAAATCCCTATCAATCATGTATCATATTCAAATCTTTATTTTCGAGGACAATTATAAAAATCATGTTCTTCATCAAACTTAAACATGGGTATTATAACTCAATTTATGTTGCAAATAACTACTTGCCTTATGTCCAGTAGGGTCTGATTTCGTTTGTTGTTGGTGATTGATGATCTTTCTCCTTCAATCTTTCTTCTCAATAAGTTTGTGGTGAAAGTCTCCTTTAAATCCTTCCCACTTCTTTCTTTTTGCCTTGGGAATTGTTTCTCTCTTCTCTCTAATGGCTATGGTGTGTTTTTCTTCTCTCTAACCCTAGCCTCCAACTCTTATAATCTCACTTAGAGTTCTAAAATTCGTGGGTCTCCTCACCCTAAAATGTAAAAAGGCCGCAATGCCCTCGTATGGTCCCGATTTAGTCCAAAAATTTCTAGGCACTCGACTAGTACCCCCGGATATGCTATTTTGACTCATTCGACCCTTTCAGAATCATCTGTGACATTTAAATTATCATTTGAGTCACTTAAAAATATCTCCCATCTCATCCTCAATTTTTGTCTACACGTGACACTCGGTTGAGATAGACTCAAGTACGTCCATATCACTCGTTATGCCGTACACATCAACTTTCAATATTTACTATTCACACTTAGTAAACTTTAATTATCATATTAATCAGTATTTAACTCTTGATCAATATTTAATAACTATAATTATTATTTAATCACTTAATAATCATAATTCTTATTAAATCGCATTAAATTACTCTACTCACGTAGTTTAAATTAAGTAATTAATTAAATTCTAAATGTGCAGAGATATGGGGTATTGCATATGATTGGTCTTTGTTGAGCCATAAAGGCTTTGTACAACCCTTTTATATATAGTGTATGTAAGGTTGTACCCTTGCGTACAGGGTGCAGAAAATAGATAATGCTTTTATTTAATGTGGAGATTTGATGTTATTTTGTATAAGGAGTTTTTATATACAATGCATGCAAGGGTGTATCCCTGAATATAGGATGCTAAAAAATGGACCAAAGTTTTATGTAACATCATTGAGTTGGTATGTTTTATGTACCATGTATTTATATACAACGTATGTAAGATTATACCATTACACACACTACACCAAAACATGCAATTTGTCATAGTGTACACATGGTGATGGGAATAGACCGTGTTTTACTTAACTTCAGTGGGATGGGTATGTTTTATGTACAAAATATTTCTATACAGTGTATTTAAGGTTGTACCCTTACATACTGGGTGCCTGGAAATATGCCAAATTTTTATTAAGCTATTATGTTGATTAACAATTTATGTAGAAGAGTTTTATATACAGTGCATTTAAATTTGTACCCTAAAATGATGGATATTGAAAATGGAAAAGTCTTTAATTATTATAGTGAGTTTTATTTTGTTTGATGTAAAAAAAATATCTATATGCATATGCAAGGTTCTACCCGTACATACATGGTGTTGAAAACATCACACTTTTAATTACTATAATGAGTTATTTGCATTTGATGTACAAGACGGACACTCGATCTCTTGATAGAGATGGAGGAGGGGTGATACCAAGCCATTATAAATTTATCTATCTCTTTTAGAAGATGAATAATACTATATTTTGATACATAATGTTTACCTTTGTGTGTGAGGTGTATTTTTATTTGAACAGAGGTTCCAATCAAGGTTTTTTTTTTTACTTATAAAGTAACTTTCTAGGAGAAAAACCAATGGAGGGACGCACAAATTAAAAGGTTGCATAGGAGAATTTGTGGAAATTTGAATTAGTGTTGGACATTTTCTCCTTCAATCACTTAACAGAGGCTTGTATTTATATTCGACCATGGTCATAATGAAAAATCACACGACTATTCATGGCTTTTCCTGGCCTTAATAATATCAAGATACTTTGCACTTTGGATTGATTTGTTACTGAGATTGTAAAAGAATGAAGGATGAAACATTAATTCATATAGTATTTAAAAGAACAAGACTTTATTAAGCATTGCAAATTGAAAATTAGGTTGAAAATGATGTTAAAATGTATAAAATAATGGGGTTCTACTCATTATAATGATATGATGGTAAATATGAAATAGCATAATGTTTAATTGGCTGATCACCACTTATTACATGAACCAAACAAAATCATTATATAAAGTATATTCACATCCTAACCCAAACTAGAAGAGATATATCAATTTAAGATACACTTTATTCCATTGAAATTAACAAAAGTAAAACAAATGTTATACCCCCTGCACCACAAACCTATAATGATTAAGATAGGTGTGAGAATGCGGATTCTATGGATTTATTCGTATCTTAGTCCAAACACACATATATTTAAATTTTAATAAATTTTATCTTGATTTAATTTAATGTGCATATAATGACGTAGTCCAAATTCAATTAAGCCAAAACAAATAAACAATCCAAACATGCGAAGAAGTAAGAAAAAATACTTTTGGGGCAAAACCTCTATTTTAACATTGTATTAGAATTGATGGATACTATACGACTAACATATTACTTAGTCCACAAAGCATAATGTGTAGTTCTTCAAGTCTTCTACAGCAATAATACGGTCCCGCACCGTCCGCAAGAAGCAGTCTCCCCTCGATATCCACCGATCAACCTTCTTCTTCAGCACTAGAGCCTCTGCTCCACAAATCACTAGTAGAGATGAACTCTACAAGGGTTCTTGAACATGGATAGTGTTCTTCTTGATCTGGTAAAGTAATGTCTAAATTTTTAAGGGGTTTGGATGAAAAATGGTAGAGTTTGATCACAAAAGGATCTCCAAAATGGATTAAAAAGGGTTAAAAAGAGTTCTCTAAACTCTAATCACGCATCTCTATTTATAAGGGAGTTTGTTGCAAAGGATATACATTAGAGATTTGGATCATATTTGATTAAAAAATGAAGACTCGCACGCTCGTTCGAACGACTTGGTACCTCATTCGAACGGTGTACCCTACTTCATTTGATCAGGTTTCCAACATAACTTTAAACGAAGTTCCAGTTCTTGACCAAAAGGCATCTCATTTGAATGTATAAAACTCATTCTAATGATGTACCCATCTTGCTTGAACGACATTTCAAAATTGACCAAAAGGCAACGGCCCAGATTTCGTTCAAATTATGGAATCTCGTTTTAAAGACACTGTGTAAACTCTTTCAAATAACCTGACAATCACGTTCTAACGAGTTGGCGAGATTTTAAATTTTTCTTTAAAAAATATTTAAAAATATCTTGAAATTCAATCTTTAAAAATAACCCTTAGAAAATTAAAGTCTTCACCAAACCATCTTATAATTCTTCTGAATATTGTTGTGACGAATGATCTTCAGTCTTGCAAATGTCATCAACTTCTTGTCTTTGAATACATGGAATTAGTCATCAAGGTGCAGTGTGGTGTAACGAGATAATCCAATTAAAAATTAAATTGAGCAATAATAAAACTTGCTCTTATAATCTCCTTCTTTGTCTATTCCAATACATACAAACTGAAGCCAAATTGACCCCTAAGACTAATACAAATAATGCCCTCCCAAATCAAGAAATGAAAATGCATAATTGTATAAGTATTTAATTGAACAGTCTTCATGTCTTCATCTTGTGCGATCCAACAAAACATCATCAAGGCATAATGACCTACCCATATGAGACAAAAGAAATACCGTGACGCGTATGAGTTTTACAAGATAAATAAAACTTCCCCTCAATTTGTTCTCCCCATTTTGTCCAAGACAAAGGAGTATAATCTAAACATGAATAATAAACATAACATAAAGAAGCAAATATATCACCACAAGGATATTCAATAAGCACGAGTTATGATAGTCTAAAAGGTTGAATATGTTTCTCCCTTTATCAAAAAACTATTTTTGAAGTTTTTTAATTTTTCAAGCATAATAAGTATAAGTATAATAAACAATATATATATATATAGGTACAAAAACACATAGCCACAATGGAATAACACTAAAACACTCGAATCGTGAAAATGGAATGTAATTGTGTGAACATTTTTCATAGGCAAATCAACATAATCATTTATAAAATAGGTGCACAAAGTCATAAGACACTTCTAAATAAAGAACTCAATTTAAACCTTAGGTGTAAAAATATTAAAATTAAATAAAATTGACCCGAGTTATGCAATATGCCATTAATTTTAATGATTCTCAAAACAATAACGCCAAACTATTTAATACGTTTCAAGAGAGTTCGTTGTGCAAACCCATTAATCTTCTACTTTATGACTCCCTCAAAATCTCACATATATAAGACTTCATTCTCAAATATTTTGAAGAAATTATAATACTCATATATAGCGAAGCATCAATGAACATAAAATAAATGGCCTTGGCACTTTTATTTTTTAATGTCATTAATCTTTTTAGGATACGCAAAGAGTATTTTGCTCTTTTATAGACATTTTCCATTGATTAATGTTTAACAACATTTTTCAAAAAATGAAATCTGGACAATGGTTCTTACAAGCACAACTTATCTCTTTATACATTTAGTTCGTTATTAAACAGGATTGAGATGAGAACATCGTATTGGACACATGATAAGAAAGTGCAATTTTCAAAACGCCCGTGCACTTGTGCAATAAAGGTGCCGAAGAGTTTAAATTTAAGAGAGTAATCATCAACGATCAACGAAATGTTATTCACACATTATCAAGCACACTAATGAAACAAAGCCATATCTCAAAACACTATGAAAATTCACATGAATGGATGGAATGTAGCATTGATCTGAATATCTTAAATGTTCATCCATTTATGATGAAAAAATGAAAATACAAAAATCATTTTGTCTCTTTTTAAATTTTAGCAAAATAAAATCTTTTTCAAACTTTTTCTTAAAAACCAAAAATCGTTTCGGAATTTTTCAAAATATATCAAAAAGAAAAACATATGAATACTATGATAATACAATTTAGCAATAAGGATATAAGATATGAACATGATAATCACCCTATTCTAGAAACAAGTCTCGACCTCAATAATTAGGCCCGAAGGAGTTCTCAAAAGGAGAAAACATCCTATTAAATTCCTCTATCAAACATTGTGAAGTCTTGAGTAAATACTCTACTTGCTCTTAAAAACTAGCAAAATTTCTATGATGATGTGCGGGAGCATGTGGAGTAATACGTGTGGGAGTGCATGAGGTAACATGTGTAGTAATTTGAGTGGGACCATACTGGGTAACACGCACGTAAGAAACTCTCCCTAGTTTAAAACAAAACTCTCTAAGGTGACCTCTTTGTTTGCAATGGGAACAAATATAAATAGGCTTGGGTCTACCTTGAACAAAAAGTTTAGGACAATCTCTCTTATGTGGGTTAGGTCTCCTAGGTGGGTTAGGACGAGGACTATATGGATCCATCATAAACTCGATAACTAGGTTGGGTGCGATATGGGAAATGGACGCATTGTCGTAACCTATTCCTTAAATATCAATGTTACCTAATGTGGGACTGAGAAGCATCTCTCCAACCTTCTTAGATGTGTTCTCTAAAGTGATATTGACCTCTCGGTCATGGTCAAGATCAATCTCGAGTTGGGATACGAAGGCTTCAAGTTTCTCACGAGTCTCCAATGAACCTTGAAGATCTCTTGTAAGACTAGCCCCAGTGTTGGTCAAATCGGTGTTCTCCTGCCAATAATAATCAACTTCTCACATAAAGAAACTTTTACCTTCTCGAGTTGACTCACCAATGCCTCACTCTCTCAAAACATTCACCTATTTCTCTAAATCACACACCATAAGAGACAACCCTTCATTAAGTTTTTTTCATTTTTAAAGTCTCGGTGTAAAGTTCTCAAAACGCCTTTTAGATTCCACCTTCTCCCTCACTCAATTTTTCTTCCTCACTATGACTTTCTTCATAATTATTCAAAATATAGTCGAGGCACTCACATTTAGAAATGACCTCATCAGAGGGACAAATTAGAAGTACTCACGTGACTAGTCATAAATGCAAGACACGGTTCATGTGATGATTCATCCCCCAAGTCCACCAAATCAACGTCATTATCGCTAAAAGTGACTTTATGTGCAAATTTTCCTTCGCCCTGTCTCTTTAGCCTAGTGGGACACTCATTTTCCTTGTGTCCTTTTCTTTCACACTCATAACATTTCACCTCATATTTCTCACAACCATTCTTGTCCTTGTTGCCATTTTTATTTTCATCAAAAATCTTTACTTTGAAAGAATTTTCTTTGTTAAATTTGAGAATTTTTTTTCTTTTTTTTTTGAAAATATGGCCAGATCATCAAGCTCATAATCAACCTCCGAGTTAGAGTAAAAAAACTTTTCTTTTTCTTTTTTGGACTGGACTTTTAAGGCTAACCATATATCCATTTTCTTTTTAGTTTTGGGGAACATATCGATTTCGTAAGTTTGAAGGACTCTAATGAGTAAGAGTATATAATATTCCCAACGAATTTAGGACAATGACTTTAAGGATAAAATGGACCGAAAGTGATCTCAAAATCCTTTTAACTACATGTGTCTCAGAAATTTTCTCACCTAAATTAAAACTAAAGTTAACGATATCAGACAACCGTGCATAAAATTCATCAAAAAACTCATAATCTAGCATGGTTATAGTCTCAAACTGTGTGGTGAGGTTTTAAACCTTAGAATATTTCATAGCGTTGGCACCCTCGAGAGTGATCTGAAGGGTATCCCAAGCTTCCTTAGACGTGGTGCACGTCATAATGCAGTGGAACTCGTAAAGGGTGGCAGCTTTTGAATGGCACTTAAGTCACGAGAGTTGTAAGTACTCCATTTAAATTCATCTCCTGTCCAAGTAAAGATAGGTTTTAAACTTTCAAAATTTTCATTGGTCACAGTTGGTGGTGTCCACTATCTTTCACAAACAAGCCAGACTCTTTCATAAATATATTTTAAAGCAGACCTCATCTTAGCTTTCTAGTATGCATAATTAGACCAATCAAAAACATGTAGACTATTATACAAATTATCTATAAAATCTAAAATGTAAAGGATTACACAAGAACTTAGTGTATCCTACTCTGATCCCAATTTAAGAAAATTAGTATATCAAAAAAATTCATAAAATTAGGATCATATGATATTTTAGTGCAACTCGCTTTGATACCCATTTGAGAATGTTGATTCTATGGATATGTATGTATCTTAAGCCAAACACACACAAAACAAAGTTTTAACAACTTTTATATTTATTTAATTTAGTGTGCACATAATGATGAAGTCCGAATTCAAATAAACAATCCAAGCATGCAAAAATAGTAAGGAAAAATCCCTTTCAGCCAAAACCTATATTTCAGCATTGTATCAGAATTAACACACACTATACGACTTAAAGACTACTTAGCCTACTATGTATAACGCATAGTTCTTCAAGTCTTTTATAGCAACAGTACAGTTCAGCGAAGCCCACAGGAAGTAGTCTTCCCTCAGTATCCATTGATCAGCCTTCTTCTTTAGCAGTAGAGCCTTTGCTCCAAAAATCCGCAGTAGAGATGAACTCCACAAGGTTTCTTAAACATGTATTATGTTCTTCTTCTTTGGTAAAGTGACATCCAAATTTCCAAGGCGTTTGGATGAAAACGGTAGAGTTTGGTCACAAAATGAACTCTAAAATGTCTTGGAAAGGGGTTAATAAGACTTATCTAAAACTGTAATCCCACATATCTATTTATAGAGAAGTTTGTTGCAAACAGATAGGCATTAGAGATTTGGATCAGATTTGATTACAAAATAAAAAATCGCGCGCTCGTTCGAACGACGTGGTACCTCGTTCGAATGGCATACCCATTTTTGTCCAATAAGGTTTCCAACGTAACTTTGAATGACATTCCAGTGCTTTGACTAAAAGACATCACGTTCGAATGTGGGAAACTCGTTCTAACGATGTACCTAATCTTGTTTGAAAGACATCCAACGAAACTTCGAACGACATTCCAGAACTGACCAAAAGGCATTGTCACATATTTTGTTCGAACGATAGAATTATGTTTTAACAACACTATATAAACTCATTCGAACGACCTGTAACAACTCGATAAATTCTGGCGTCGGTCGCCACCAAAATTTAAGTCGAGCGTTAATAAATTATATACCATCCTTAGCATGTGACAGACGTGAGATATATTAATTTTAATCCACAAGATAAATATTTTAAATCAATCCCAAATATTAAGGATATCCAACTGATTTCATCAAAGTGTGATAAAAAGTCCGTTACATGCTATCTTCGAATATCTTAATTATTACAATAAATCAATTCCAACGGAAATCTCTTAAGACAACTTTGGAACCGAAAGGCCCAGTAAAACCCAAATATAGTCTCACAATAAATACGACTGAATAGGAGAAGAAATAAATGATTAAAACGATAATATAATTCCAGCTTCACTTCCAAAGGATCTCCAAAAATATTTATACAGCTACTCCAATTTAATTCCTGAAAATATTAGTCAATGCATGTGTCAGAGCCAAAGCCCTGAGCATAAATACCGGTTACTCCTTTCAATTAGGGTCCTTGAACCCAGACAATAGTGTTATACATATCGACCATAACAATGGAATATTTTAATTAAAAGAAAGTCTATAATCCTTAACAATTAAATTTCCTAAATACCCCTAAGTTTTAAAATGTGCCACACCAATATTATTTTAAATTTAACCCCAGCCCCACGATGTTAATGTTTTTGAATTAACCAGGATGAATTGTTCTCACTTTATTATTAGGTATGGCGGTCCTCCCACCGTGGGTGATTTACACCAAAGTAGATTAATATTACCACACATCCCCTTGTCAAGACCGTCATCTGACCCGATTTTAATCTGCGGCCCTCGACATATGACAAGGTTTCACACACACACACACACATCCCCTTGTCATACTCGTCGTCTGACCCGTTTTTATCCTGCGATCCTCGACATATGACAAGGTTCCACACACGACACAATATAAATGACCTCTGACCCGGTTAAACTGTCGGCCCTGGACTTATGATGTCGCCACAAATTTTAAAAACAATTTTTAGTCTTGCAGTATTAATTTCCCAAAATTTCTCATAATAGTTATTCACAATGAATTCCCCCCCCCCCCCCTAATAGCGATGTGAAAATCCTCAAAATAATCCTTACTCCCAAATTAAAAGTTCCCAAAACGAAATTTCATCCCATCATAAATAAATGATGATTATAATAATTTTACTTCAACTAGATATCAATTTCTAGGTTATCACATCAACGGTAAAAATATAGAATTTGCCCCCAACCCAATTTATATAACCCGCATAGATTTATATTAACTAGTTCCATACCTAATTAGCATAAATCGCAACTAAGGCCCACTTTATTAGTCCCATACCTAATAAGTGTACTATAACAAGGGGTGAAAACCAATTATCTAAAATACCAACATTCTTGAAATATTCAATATTATAATATTTCATAATTAACATTATCAAAAATTTATGATAATATTCCCAATAATATTAATTTCCCAACAAATGATTTTTAATCCAAATATGGGGAAATTAAGAACACGTTTTTATTTATGCTTTTTTCGAATCTTTATTAGTCGTAAGTTCCATAATTATTATTTATTTCCTAGCACAAGAAATTTAATTATTTTAGGAATTTACATAAGCATCCCAATTAAATTATTAAGGGTTCCTCTACATGTATAAGTTCACTATATCATCAACTAAGTAAATAAAATCCAATCTAAATTATTAAGGGGTCCTCTACATGTATGTCCACTAAATCATCAACTAAGTAAATTAAATTCAATTTAAATTATTAAGGGTCCTCTACATGTATATGTCCACTAAATCATCAACTAAGTAAATAAAATACAATTAACAACAAAATTATATTTAATTGGCATAATTAATTATTTTTACAAAACAGCTCCATAATTAATTTCTTCAATTTATTATGTCCTTAATTTATTTTAGAAAACAAGAGTTTTAATGGAGGCTATAATCAAGACATATATCACTAAAGGAAAAGAATAGGGTAAACATGCCTTATTTTCGGATGTTAAAATTGACGATAGATTCGGGTTCTCCTCGGAAAATTGATCGAAAAACTCTCTTGCACCACTTTGAAATAATTCTGTTGTGACCCCCAAAAATAAGCTTGAAAACTATTTTAATGGTGTTTTAGGTTTTGGAGGTGGTAGATGAAGAGAGGAGGGTGTGTTTGGTTGCTAAGGGTTTGCACAAGTTATGTGTTTAAACCTCTAACCCGAGCTTCCTTTTTATAGCAAAGTTTGAGGGTTAAAAAATAAATAAAATTTGTAAAAAAAAAGTGGTATGACCGAACAAAAAAATGGTTTAATCGGGTCTAATGACGTTTTTTGGAAATGTCGATGAAGGGAAAGTTAATCAAAATTAAATTTTGAGTCGGTATGGTGATTTTCAGAATTTTCTGAGCACATTTATTTTTTGAATAAAATAATAATATTTTATTTATTTATTCATTTTTCGACTTTTGACCCCCTGGCACTCTTAGGCCTATTTTTAGCATCCAATAAATATGGTCAAATTATTTGTAACCCCAATAAAACGTCCTACGAAAATCACGCAAGTTCGCGTTCTGCGCGACACCTGCTGACAAAAGTCCAATTTTTTTTTTTAAATACCCATTTAAAAATCCAGGTTGTTACATACTTCCCCACTAACAAGAAATTTCGTCCTCGAAATTTGGCAAGATTAAATGTGTATACTAAATAATTAGGCTCCCATACACCTAATTCTACCCAAATGGAAATTATTAATACTACGCATATAATAAAATATTTTACGTACCGATCCTCAATTTAGCCACGTCGTGGCTCCTGCGGTGCCTGCTCCTCACGAGGAGAAAGCTGGTAGCACCTCTCATAACCTAGGTTGGTTGGTGCTGCAGTCACACCCTGTGCACCAAGTGCTACTGGTGCTTCTGGCGCTCCCTAAACGCCTATTGCCGCGAGTAAAGCTGGGGCTCCCGGCACCCCGAGCCCTGCCGGTGCTGGAGATCCTTGGCCTTGCTGACCCTGATTTACTTGTCCTTGTATAACGGGACCTTGATGGTTCTCTCTACTGAGACACTTATTTGCTTTGTGTCCCACTTTCCCACACTTGAAACAAGTACCGTGAAATGGCGCCAAGTTCCAATTTTGCTCACCGTGACGACCTTGCCTCTGTTTGCCATGGTCAAAGTTATTGTTCTGTTGTCCTTGGTTCAGCCTCGTTCTCTTCCATGTTTTGTCATTACGGCCCTTATAGTCTCCGTCCTGACTCTCAGGTTCTTGCATCTTTCCCAATTTCTTTTGATGATTAATTCTCTCCTACCAATGTAACATCGCGACATCCACTACTTAGGAGTAAGCAATGTATGCCGAATTTCCCAAAACCATTTGTCTGATGGGACATGACAACCCTTTGATAAAGCATTCCATCTTTTTATTCTCGGTATCTACTTCCTCAAGTACGAACATAGATAAGTTTATGAACTCTTGTTCGTACTCTACAACTGATTTTAAACCTTGGTCCAACTCTATAAATTCTCTCTTCTTCGCACTCCTAATAGCATAAGGGAAGTACTTGTTGTTGAATTTTATTTGAAAATCCGTATAAGTCAATCTATCTCGTTCCCCCGATGTGGTGGTGCTCTCCCACCATTATAAGGCATTTCCCATCAACTGAAATGTGGCTAATAACTGCTTTTGTACTTTCGTGCATTCCACTAATTTCAAGTGTCGTTTTATGTCCCTCCTTCGTTGGTGAGCGACCGCGGGATCGGATCCTCCGGTAAAGGTAGAAGGATTTCCCCTGAAAAAGCTGGTCCTCACCTTATCCCAATTTGAGACGGGTGGTTCATGCTATTATGGTACTAATGTCATCCCTCTTTGTCTCCCGATTTCAATACCGGCTGCTGTGGCCTCTCGAACGATTGCTGCTAGTGCTTCGGCATCTAAGGTAAACTATCTTTGTCCCTCCTGAACTGCATGAACGGGAACAGACCCTTCCCTCCTATTACCATTTTTCCTAGTGTTCTTCATCTGAAAAGATAAGAACAATTATCATGAGACTCAGAAAACTAAGAGTACAAATCATTGAAAGGAAATCAAAGGTAAGCAACGCGGAAGCTAAACAGACTCATAACCTATGAGACCTAAGACCATGCTCTGATACCATCTGTAACACCCTGATAAATTCTGGCGTCGTTCACCACCAAAATTTAAGCCGAGCATTAATAAATTAAATATCATCCTTAGCATGTGACATATGTGAGACATACTAATTTTAATCCACAAGATAAATATTTTAAATCAATCCCAAATATTAAGGATATCCAACTGATTTAATTAAAGTGTGATAAAAAGTCCGTTACATGCAATCTCCGAATATCTTAATTATTACAATAAATCAAGTCCAACTGAAATCTCTTAAGACAACTTTGGAACCGAAAGGCCCAATAAAACCCAAATATAGTCTCACAATAAATACGACTGAATAGGAGAAGAAATAAATAACTAAAATGATAATATAATTCCAGCTTCACTTCCAAAGGATCTCCAAAAATATTTATGCAGCTACTCCAATTTAATTCCTGAAAATATTAGTCAACGCATGTGTCAGAGCCAAAGCCCTGAGCATAAATACTGGCTACTCCTTTCAATTAGGGTCCTTGAACCCAGACAATAGTGCTATACATATCGACCATAACAATAGAATATTTTAATTAAAAGAAAGTTCATAATCCTTAACAATTAAATTTTCTAAATACCCCCAAGTTTTAAAATGTGCCACACCAATGTTATTTTAAATTTAATCCCAGCCCTACGATGTTAATGTTTTTGAATTAACCAGGATGAATTGTTCTCACTTTATTATTAGGTATGGCGGTCCTCCCACCATGGGTGATTTACACCAAAGTAGATTAATATTACCATGCATCCCCTTGTTAAGACCGTCGTCTGACCCGATTTTAATCTGCGGCCCTCGACATATGACAAGGTTTCACACATACACACATCCCCTTATCATACTCACCGTCTGACCCATTTTTATCCTGCGATCCTAGACATATGACAAGGTTCCACACACGACACGACACGACATAAACGCCCTCTGCCCGGTTAAACTGTCGGACCTGGACTCATGATGTCGCCACAAATTTTAATACCAATTTTTAGTCTTGCGGTATTAATTTCCCAAAATTTCTCATACTAGTTATTCACAATGAATTTTATCCACCCTTAATAGCGATGTGAAAATCTTCAAAATAATCCTTAGTCCCAAATTAAAAGTTCCCAAAACGAAATTTCATCCCATCATAAATAAATGATGATTATAATAACTTTACTTCAACTAGATATCAATTTCTAGGTTATCACATCAACAGTAAAAATAGAGAATTTGCCCCCACCCCAATTTATATAACCCGCATAGATTTATATTAACTAGTTCCATACCTAATTAGCATAAATTGCAACTAAGGCCCACTTTAGTAGTCCCATACCTAACAGTGTACTATAACAAGGGGTGAAAACCAATTATCTAAAATACCAACATTCATGAAATATTCAATATTATAATATTTCATAATTAACATTATCAACAGTTAAAGATAATATTCCCAATAATATTAATTTCCCAATAAATGATTTTTAATCCAAATATGGAGAAATTAAGAACACGTATTTATTTATGCTTTTTCCCGAATTATTATTAGACGCAAGTTCCATAATTATTATTTATTTCCTAGCACAAGAAATTTAATTATTTTAGGAATTTACATAAACATCCCAATTAAATTATTAAGGGGTCATCTACATGTATAAGTCCACTATATCATCAACTAAGTAAATAAAATCCAATCTAAATTATTAAGGAGTCCTCTACATGTATGTCAACTAAATCATCAACTAAGTAAATAAAATCCAATTTAAATTATTAAGGGGTCCTCACATGTATATGTCCACTAAATCATAAACTAAGTAAATAAAATCCAATTTACAATAAAATTATATTTATTTGGAATAATCAATTATTTTTACAAAACAGCCCCATAATTAATTTCTTCAATTTATTATGTCCTTAAATTATTTTAGAACACATGAGTTTTAAAGGAGGCTATAATCAAGACATATATCACTAAAGGAAAATAATAGGGTAAACATGCCTTATTTTTGGATGTTGAAATTGATAAGAGATTCGGGTTCTCCTCGAAAAATTAATCGAAAAGCTCTCTTGCACCACTTTGAAATAATTATGTTTTGACCCCCCAAAATAAGCTTGAAAACTGTTTTAATGGTATTTTGGGTTTTAGAGGTGGAATATGAAGAGAGGAGGGTGTGTTTGGGTGCTAAGGGTTTTCACAAGTTGTGTGTTGAAAACCCTAACCCGAGCTTTCTTTTTATAGCAAAGTTTGAGGGTTAAAAAATAAATAAAATTTGTCAAAAAAAAGTGGTTTGAACGAACAGAAAAATAGCTTAAATCGGGTTTAAATGATGTTTTTTGAAAATATCGATGAAGGGAAAGTTGTTCAAAATTAAATTTTGAGTGGGTATGGTGATTTTCAGAATTTTCTCAGCATCTTTATTTTTTTAAATAAAATAATAATATTTTATTTATTTATTCATTTTTCGACTTTTGACCCCCTGACACTTTTAGGCCTATTTTTAGCATCCAATAAATATGGTCAAATTATTTTTAACCCTAATAAAACGTCCTACAAAAATCACGCAAGTTTACGTCCTGCGTGACACCTGCTAACAAAAGTCCATTTTTTTTATAAAAAAAATACCCATTTAAAAATTCAGGTTGTTACACGACCTGTCAATCTCGTTCTAGCACATTAGTAAGATTCCAAAAATTTATTTAAAAAATATTTAAGAACATTTTGAAATTCAAACTCTTTAAAATGTGTCGTGGTAAATTGAAGTCTTTACCAAACTACCTCATAACTCTAGTGAATATCGAATGATCTTTAGTCTTGCAAATGTCATCAACTTCTTGTCTTCGAATACATGAAAGTAGTTATGAAGGTGCAGTGAGGTGTAACGGGATAAGTCAAATAAAAATTAGATTGAGCCATTATAAAACTTTCTCTTACAAGGTTGGTCACGGTCGTGAGTTATGACCACCAGGCAGGGGTGGCCATGGGTCGAGCCTAGGCAGGCTCGGTCGGACGCGGGCTGGGCTTATAAAATTATGAGCTATCCCAGGTCCGCTCGGGCCTGGATTGGACCTTATTATGTAATTCAAAGCCCGCTCAGATTTGAAAGCTCTTTACCCAGGCCCGTTGGCCAAGCTCGATTACTATTTTTTTTTAAATAAAAAAATATATTATTTCTTAATCAAAGACCTATTTTTTTTTAATTAAAAACATGTTTTAAAGTTTCTACATTACAGAGTCTATATATAAAGTTCCTCACTCTACATAAAAAGACTTAGTATATATTTTTATATTTATAAAAGTTATCCACTTTATATATTTATTTATAACTTTGTAGTCTTAAACTTTAATAATAAATTAACACACACACACACACATACACACACACACACATATATATATATATATATATATAATTCCTGGGTCTCGGGCCGAGTCGGACCTCATCGAGCTTAAGAAATCATGCCCAAGCCCGCCCAAAAAAATCGGGCCTATCAAATTTTGCCAAGCCCGCTTTGCGGGCCTATTCAACTTACCCAAGCCCTATTTTTTTATTGGGCTGGCTTGGCAGGCCTCAGGCCTATGACCACCCCTACCACCAGGTTACGATCATGGGACGTGACCAGCATCAAAACCGCATGGCTAGGACTGTGAACAGGCAAAAGGGTGATAATCGATGGATTTGGTCATGTTCATAGACCATGACCATGGGGTCACTGATCAAGTTCATGATCAACTCGTGACCAAATGGCGCCAAATCTCCCGCTAAAAATCATGCCAAAATGGGTCACGGCCTGGGACCGTGACCATTTTTAAATAGTCATGGTTCCTTGTGATGTGACCATTTATTTTTCACACGTCACAAACATGGTCAAGGTCTTGGGACGTGACCATGTTGGTGACATGTAGAAAAATAAATGGTCATGTCCTGGGCTCACGGTCCATGACCGTGACTAGACTCAGTACATATAAATAACCCCAGGCTCTTTTTTTATTTCACGATCTCTCTCTCTCTTTCTCTAAACCCTAACTCCTTCCCTATTGCCTCTCTCTCTACTCCTCCACTTCCACCACCTCTCTCGCCCCTCTGACCACCCTATCCCTCTCTCATTCGTTAACCAGTATTATTTTAATGATAATGTTGTTTATTTGGGGTTTTGTGTGTGTATTTCGTTACATGTTTGTGTATGTATTTTGTTATATCTGTGTTTATTTTGTATTGAATTAGTATATGTGTGTGCATGTGTGTGTTCGTATTCAAATCTCCCTGTGTGCATATAAGTGTAAGTATTTTGCTAAATAAGTGTGTATTTCAGAATGTACACATTTATGTGTGTTTATTTTGTTATATGTGCGGGTATTTTAGAAATTACATATGTGTGTATTTCACATATCATATTCTGCAACTGTTATTAACCCATCATGACTTACACATAAGCCATTTTTTACAACTATTATTAATCCATCATTATAGTATACAATCAATCTATAAATAATAATTATAAAGTCTAGAGAAATAACCTAAATGGCCAAATCTCAATCTTTACCCAAAACCCTAACAAAAGATATAATCTAGATGGAACCCACCTAATAAGAGAAGGAGTCTAAGACCAATAGGATAAGGAAAATATAAGTAATAGTAATAGTAATAGTAATAGTAATAGTAATAGTAATATAAGTAATGAGTCTGATTTTGGGATTGTTGAGAGTGAAAGTGAGGGTTTTGATTTGGATGTGAAGAAAGTTAGGGTTTTGGGTCAAGTTAAAAATGATATTGTGTGTGTGTATTTTATTACAATTTTTATTGAAAGGTGTATGTGAATTATTGTGTGTGTGTGTGTGTGTGTGTGTGTGTGTGTGTGTGTGATAGAATAGTGGTGTTGAAAGTATTTGAGAGACACACACACACATATGCAATGGATTGATTCTAACAAGTAAATAGACATTTTTTTATGTTCCCCTATCTTATACCATGGATTGAATATAATTAGTTACATATTGTCTTGATTGACATATTTTAATTAGACGATGTGATGTGTCACCATTCTTATAATGAGTTATACTCCCCACTACGACATACAAAAACGCACACATGCATAACACATACCCCCCCCCCCCCCCGGCTCACACACATATACTTATATGATTTCTCCCCGTTTCATGTGCGTATGCAATAATTGAAGTTCAACTGATTATAAGTATTTTCTTTATTCAGGTAACATAGTCTTATAATTATTTGGTTCTCTGTCATAACTACGTATACGTGTATAACACGTATAATTCAACTTGTGCATATCTTTGGTTGACTATTATAACACTCACATTTGGTGGATATATTGTAATTTTAGGATTAATTTAAATAAAATAAATTTAATGAGAATGCAGTGATATCGATCACTTGTTGGATTCGTAAATTTCCAATTAAAACTTATTTAATTGGAGTCGGTCTTAGATTTATATTAATTTCAATTTTATATAAACCCTAATTATGTATCTATGTGAATAATCATGCCTTCACAAACAATCACAAAATGATGGACAAACGGATTTCAAGAAAAATTCCCCGAAAGGGCAAAACCTTTTGTTTCAATAAATGTTTGCAAATCGCAACTTAAAACACACTAATAAAAATCTGCAATGAATCTTCAGCAAAAAACTCACATAGGTCGCAACCTAGATCAGCAATGGACTCCCGTAAGAACTCACAAGAACCGCAGCTCTCCTCAGCAAATAACACCCTCGAGTATCCTCAAGTGACCGCAGTCGTCAGCAAGCAACTCCTTTAAGAGCTACCAATCCAGCAGTATAGATGGCACTCCACAAGAACAAACTTCAATATAAGTGATATGTGTTCCACAAAAGATTCACAAAAGTGATTGGGAAGTTTTTTTGTGAATCAAAACATGTGTTTGGCCTTAAAAAATTGAATACTTGTTGTAGTAGGTCTCTAAAAAATGTTCTTCCAAAGTCTTAATAAAAAAAATCTTCCGAAATAGGTATTTATAGAAAAAATACATATATGAGTCGGCGTGTCGAACCGGTTCGATTTAGCCTTTATAAGAGGCAAATTGGTTCACTTTTCTAATACGGCCAATCCTTTTAACAAATCGAACCGGTTCGGTTTTCCCTTTATAAGAGGCAAACTGATTCACTCCAGTTTTACAAAAACACCTTAATTTATTAAACACTTTTTAGAAAAAATATCCCAATACTAAATTGAAATATTTATGAAACTTACACACATTCTATACGAAATTATACATCGTGTCGTGCATATGTTGAAGATGCTTGATATTCAGATCCGTTGTCTTTAACAAATGATCGTGAGCTTATCTCGACGGTTGTAGTGGTATACGACATACTCTTATGTAATGGAAATAGTATCCTTACAAATATCCACGTATGTCTATGCCGCTACAAAATAAAAATATCTGAATTATTAAATAAAAAAAATCCTATACATTTCTAATACCCTCCCATGCAACCCAAAAGCGAAAAGGTACTAAAAATCCAAGTCTTCAAATTCTTCAAATTCTTCAAAAATCTTCAACTTTAAATTTTCGAAAAATCTCCAACGCTTCATTGTCATCATTAGGTTGTGCAAAATAAAGATTCTCAAAATTTGTACCTATACACATGAGACAAAAAACAAATACCTTCGTGACGTATCGAGTTTGAAATGAGATAAACATAAATCAATCAAAGATCAAATCTCAAATCTCCTCCATAATCCAAAAACTCCCCCATAATTCATAATTCGTGCTCCCTCTTTTTATTTGTCTGAAAGAGACAAGAAAAAGAATAAACCAAAAAATAAGCACGGAGTGTCACGATAAGCATAGTAAAATATCACGAATAAATCAACTAAGCTCGTGCAAGGATAAACTCAACAACATTCACAAACTCTTTTTGATTTTTTTCACTTTTTTTTAACAAAGAAAATTTACAAAGACAACACATACCATGAATTTGCACTTAGATAACCAAATCGTGGAAACGGAATGACTGGGTGAAAACATATTCAATAGGTAAATCAACTCAAGCATATATAACAAATGTGCACGAAGAATATGGATTTTCCTAATGAATGAACTTCACAATCATCCTCGGGTGTAAAAATTATTGAATTAAAATGATATCAACTCAATCTAATCAACAAATCAAAGTCTAAAATTATTTCCACACCAATAACGACTAAAACTCTTTAATACTTTTTCAAGACTTTGTCAGGACGTGCAAACCCGTTGATATATTTTCAACCAAACTCCTTCAAATATAAGATGATGATCATATTTTTATGTAATTTTAGGATTAATTTAAATAAAATAAATTTAATGAGAATGCAATGATATCGATTACTTGTTGGATTCGTAACTTTCCAATGAAAACTTATTTAATTAGAGTCAGTCTTGGATCCAAATTAATTCCAATTTTATTTAAACCCTAATCATGCATCTATGTGAATAATCATGCCATCACAAACAATCACAAAATGTTAGACAAACAAATTTCAGGAAAAATCCCCTGAAAGGGCAAACCTTTCGTTTGAATAAATGTTTACAAATCGCAACTTACAACACACTTACAGAAATCTGCAATGAATCTTCCGTAGAAAACTCATATAGGTCGTAACCTAGATCAGCAATGCACTCCTGCAAGAATTCACAAGAATCGCAGCTCTCCTCAGCAAAGAACGCCCTTGAGTATCCTCAAGTGATCATAGTTGTCAGCAAGCAACACCTTCAAGAGCTATCAGTCCAGCATTAGAGATGGCACTCCATAAGAACAAACTTCAATATAAGTGATTTGCGTTCCACAAAAAATTCACAAAAGTGATTGGGAAGTTTTGTGTGAATTAAAACATGCGTTTGGCATTAAAAAATTAAAGATTAGTTGTAGTAGGTCTCTCAAAAATGTTCTTCCAAACTCTTAATAAAAAAACCTTCCGAAATATGTATTTATAGAAAAAAATACATATCTGAGTCGGCGCGTCAAACCGGTTAGGTTTGGCCTTTATAAGAGGCAAACCGATTCGCTTTTCCAGTACGATAAAGCCTTTTAGCAAATAGAACTGGCTCGTTTTGCCCTTTACAAGAGGCAAACCGATTCGCTCCAGTTTTATAAAAATGCCTCAGTTTGTTAAAAACTTTTTAGAAAAATATCCCAATACTAAAATGAAACATTTATGAAACTCAAACACATTCTATATAAAATTATACCTCGTGTCGTGAATATGTTGAAGATGCTTGAAACTCGAATCATTCATCTTCAACAAATGATCGTGAGCTTCTTTCGACGGTTGTAGCGGTATACGACATACTCTTATGTAAACCATGGACAACGAAAATATTCTCCTTACATTTAATTTGGACTTGCTAATATTATGCATGTGAATAATATTAATAATACTATTTGGTGAATTATTGTGGTCATGTTCACCCCCTCTTTAAGTGGTTGTTGTTTGGGTGAACACAAATTGATGAAAGGGGATGCACATTTGGTGGTCATATATAAATCTTATGATTAATTTAAATAAAATAAACTTAATTTAGACTTACTGGTATTGGTAGGGTGAACGCAAATAGGCAGAAGTATGCATAATAACGTTCGGATTAAATAAAATAAGATAAACTTGATTAGATCGGTTGAAAAATAATAGCTAGTTAATGATCAATTAGAGCCATTACTTGTAGGACTTATATTCACACCCTCATATATTTTTCTTATAAAAAATGAAGCACGGTGATAATCACTAGTAATCAGAGTACGAGAGGTTACAATTGGACCGCATGTATACATCTTTTATTAGTGCGCGCCATATAGAGGGTACTCCTATTAACAAGTATGGGAATAAGAATATTGAACAGTTTAACTACCTTGCAAATCGTGGATTTCATCTCTCGCAAGCGTACCTATTCAATCGTATTCTATTTTTCCTACAAAAAAGTTGGGATGAGGTAGTAGAGTATATATTTCTCCCGACGCTACTTACATAATTAAAGAAGGTAGAAAAAAACATTCATCCATTGTGGATATAACTTCGTAAAGAGAACATTAACCAAGACTGTGATGTCTCTAGACATGTGCACATTAAATTGAATTTTGCCAATAAGTTGATGAAAAAAGGATTCCAAGTTCGTGTCATGGATATCTATACATCATCATGGATACACATCCTCCTAGTTGACCACGTCCAAAAATCCATAGATTTTTAAAAAGTAATACCGAATGGATAGAGATCAGACACAATGAACATATTTTAAAGTCTTATTATGAGAATTTGTATACATATATAGAGTCATAAACATGATTAGTTAGTCATAAACATGTTAGTATAGTAAATTCGTTGTTTATTTTTTTTTTATTATAGGTAATGTCAAACGATAATGGAGATAACATACCAAATGATGATAGGATACCTACTGGATTTTGAATAATATTCTTCTCTGCCAATATTTCACTCTTCAACTCCATCAACGATTAGGAAACAAATGCCTGTTAATCCAACACCCTCACCCCACTATCGACACCTCCCGAGAAAATGAGAAGAAGCTCATTGAATTCTCCTTTCTCGGTAATAATACTACTGGAACAAAAAATGATGTTTAGATCTTTAAATCCCTGCATTTTTTGCTTGGGAAAATGCATGTGGGAGTTGAGACAACAGATAACTGTAACGAAGTTGATCATGCCAATAAGGAGTTTTCAGTCCCCGACCGTTCAAAGCAAAAAGTTATTTCTCGAGTTGCTGAACAAATGAGAATAAATCGGAGGAACCTTTACCAGAGATATTTCCCAAAAGGGGCATCAAGATACGACATTTTTTCCATGAAAGACAGAGTCCCTATGAATGTTAAAATGTCGGTCGATAAATGGAACAAATTTTAGATTATGAGGTGAGAGACAAAAAAATTGGTCCAAAGGGAGAAAATATAAACAAAATAAAGTGAAGAAAGTTGATGTCAATAGGTTGGAGCCTAAATCATATGATGATTTGAGGAGTAAATGGTCAAAACGGACAAAGGGCGGTCGAGATGTTGGTAGACCACCCAATAGGGGCAACTCATACGTGCTAATAAATTCTCACCACACTTGGCTCCGACTCTGGTTAGTATGCCCAGTTATTTATATATATATATATATATATATATATATATATATATATATATATATATATATATATATATATATATATATATATATATATATATATAGAGAGAGAGAGAGAGAGAGAGAGAGAGAGAGAGAAATTTTATTTGTAGGTGCTAATTTTTAGTTTTCCTTTTCAATTCTTATTTTGGCTTATAATTATGCAAAACTATATGTTTATATAGTAGATTTTTGTTTTGTTGATATCAATCTGATTATTTTGATTCCATATTAAATTGAGAGGATATCTAATGATAATGAAATCATCAGTTATCATTTGAATTAAATTTATTTTTTTGGGTCTCACATGTTAAAACAAGCATTACATGTTCATATACATTAAAAATGTATTTTATGAGATTCTTTCAGTTGTATATTTATATTCATGGGTGTGTTCTGTAAATTTTGAAGTGTTTCAAGTGGTTACTCCCCCCCCCCCCCCCCACCACCCATAAGTTTGGCCTTTGATTTGCTACTCTAAGCACACTCTTTTACCACCCCACCCCCCTACACACACACAATTGTTTATATTTCAAGGTATGTCACTGTCACACCCTGTTTTTTGGTATGACTGAACAAGAAGTACACATAAAGCAATGAATTAAAGCTAATGTGAATAACATAACTTTATTCATTATTAGTATGTTACATAGCGTTGAACCACCGCAGGGGTGAGTTGCATGTTTTCAGTACACAGGATAATATGGAAAATTGAAAAGCGCCACTCCTTGCTCCCATCTGGTTTACTCTCTGCCCACATGATCACATACGCACACATGTGATCGGTTTCTATCTCTAGTAAGGAAGAGATGCTATCTTCTTTCTCCTGGTGCGTCTGGAAAAGGAAGAAATTAGCACGAATATGTTAAGCAGGTTCTACCGGTTCTATAACAATGATATAGATATAAATGAGAGTTGGAGTGCGTATAGAATCGGTGTTTAAAATATTGACAATAATAAGTAGGTAATTCTATATTTATTAGATTATAAAACATCAAAATGTTGGAACTCATAATTCCATAATGATAGTACATTTAAGAAATATGGTTCATTACCAGTTTAGTTAGGAGCGTGTAAAGAAAGTCAAAGAGTTTTGAACTAATACTCCCATTTTTACTAGTTCACTAAAAGGTATAGAAGTAATTAAGCCATCAGTTAACTTATAATAATTAGTTAACCCAAAACTTTTGCGAAAAAATAATCTGCTATGCACACAATTAAAGTGACACTAATATGTATGTAGCAATAATCACGGCTCTCAATCATCTGAGACCAGTAAGCCAAGTAGAAAGTTTCGTGGCATAACACGTCAGTCTACTACTTAGTTAATACTGATGCTATAGTAAAAATGGCAAAAAGTGCTAAGGTGAACTGAATTAATAAGATACATGATATCAGTTATTAGATGAGAGGGGTTAAAATTAATCCTTAAATTTAAATACTGATGATAAATTCAAGTACAAATGATGGTTAATAAAATATGTATATGGCAGTATAATAACATTCACATATTAAGAGTCAATGGGGCTATCACATAGTGATATTAATAGTAGTATTTCAAATGCGCAAAGTATAATACTGAAAAGGTAGGAAAACTTACTTTCTTGGTATTTGGTTGACTTGCTATCACACTGGGATATTTGAAAGAATTGTGCATTTATCTTCTGTTATACAATGTGTGGTATATAAGTATTAGGGGTTAATCAGTCAGTTTTGTATTTAAAACTGTATTTGTTAAAGTTCTGGGGGCTTAACCAAATGACATTATAATAAATTCCAAACATCCGTAACGAGTTCGAAAAGCAGTTTTCGAAATGTCTTCCTCTCTAACGTGTAACTGATGGTAACCAAATCGTAAGTCTATTTTAAAAAAGACCCTTGCTCCTCTAAGTTGATCAAATAGATCTCCTATTCGGGGTAAAGGATACATATTCTTAATAGTTACGTAATTAAGTTTGCGATAATCTATGCACAGTCTAAATCTTCCATCATGTTTCTTAATATATAACACTGGAGTTCCTCGAGGTAATGAACTTAGTCTAATGAAACCTTTCGCTAAACTATCATCTAGTTGGGTATGAAGTTCTCGAAGTTTTAACGGAGCCATTCAATATGGAGGTATCGAAATAGGAAGTGTATTAGGTTAAAGATTGATATTAAACTCAATTTCTCTATGAGGGAGTAATCCTGGTAAATTTTCGAAAAAAATGTCTTCAAATTGTTCCAACAGATTTGGAATTAAAGAAGAAATCTGAATTTCGAAAGTTGAAGGCTCTGATGGACCTGATCCTTAAAATATAAAAGAATAATTATTTATGTTTCAAAAATGAATTTTCTTAGCTTGACAATTGATATAAGCGTGATGTTTGTATAATACATCCATTTCGATAATAATATCAAAACCGCGAATATCTAGAATTATCAAGTTAACAAAGAGGGTTCCTAGACCAAGATGAATTTTATAATTTCTATAACCTTGCGTTGGTGTATTGATTTCACCTATTGGTAATTCAATAGCAAATACACTAGTTAAAGAGGTTGGAGATAATTGTATTAATTTAGCTAGTCTAAGACTAATAAAGGAATCCATAGATCTTGTATCAAACAAAATATGTGTAGGAACATGTTTAAAGGTAATCATATCTCTTATCACGTCATGTGCATTTTGCATAGGCCGTGTAGCATAATTCCTCCCACAATTCGGAATTGGTTTAACTTTCTGGGTTGGTTTGGGGTGATTTAGAATATAATGGAATTTTGGATTTGTAAGGGTTTATTTAGTTGGCGGCGGCTTGGAGTTGACTTTATCTTAGGACATCGGGGCCGATATGTCCTACTTCATGACATTCGTGACAACGAATTTTGAATTGGGTTGTGTTATGACGGATCAGGGAATAAGCTTGTCCACTCGAGTTCACATATGGATGAGGTCTAGAATGAGATAAATTTATAATGACATGGTTATTTTTAATAGTTAGGGGTGAAGAGCGGACCATAATATAATAATTGCATTCTACAATGGCCGCAATGTCAATTAACTGAGAGTACTCACGAATTTGTAACGGATCGATTGAATTCTTAATTCTCGAATGTAATCCTCTTTCAAACTGCTTACATCTCTTCATCTCATTATCCATATACTCTTGGGATAGCGAGATAGTTCGGTAAAATTAGCCTCGTATTGGGCTACTATGAGGTTATCTTGTTGTAATTTTAGGAAATCAACGGTTCATTGGTCTCGGGAAAATACTTTTTGAAAAAAGTCTCCTTAAATTATTCCCAAGTAAAATTAGCAACATTCTAATTGCGTAACATTGCTTGCCACCAGAAATCGGCTTCACCTTCAAACATATAAGTGACTAAAGTTATTCGAAGATTAGTAGCTATCCCTACTCCGTTCATAATTTTCACAATCTGGCGCATTCATTTCTCAGCTTCATTAGCACCTGACTTTCCAAGAAAAAATGGGGTTCGTTGTCTTAGAAATTCCTTAAGAGCATTCATTCTATGAATTTTTCGAAAGCATCTTTAAGAGTAGAATGAGTTGTGTTTTGCTATCGAGCTAACGTAGTAAGTTCCTGGAGACACCGTATGATTCCTTCAGTCAGAGTCTGTTCAGGTTGAGTTCCAACAGAGGGGGTTCGAGTACTAACCATCCTAAAATAAAATAGTATAAATAACAAAAGTTATAAACAACAATGAAGTACCAAGCCTACTGTAATACCCCGTAATTTTTATGACTTTTAAAATGGGTTATATTTTAAATTAATGGATTAATTAGATTTTATTATTAATTAATTCATTTGGGTTTTATCCGGATTGTGGATATTAAAATGTATGATTCTGAATATTACTTAAATATATTTAGGTAATACATGAATATGAAGCTATTGATATGGCTGTGTGAATTAAATTCAGTAATTTGGATTTTTAGTCAGACGCGGTATGGGACGTGTCGGGACTAATTTGTTAAATTAAAAAGGAAATTTATTTTCTATCGACCTTATAGTCGTTTCAACTGCGTTGTTGCATCCGGAAGGTTCGAAATAGTCTGAAAAGTCTATTTGGATGTTAATTTTGAGTCTCGGGTCATTTGGAAATGAAAAGACAATCCAAAAGGGCATTTTGGTAATTCTTACAAGGGGGATGAATAGTGATTTCGGGTTTTGTCTAATTATAAATATTTGAAGATTAGTGTACGTAGGTTCATTTCATCTCTTCTACACAAAATTGAAAAGTCATCTTCTTAGAGAGAGTGAAAGGTTGCTTGGAAAGAAAAAGCTTGCTTGGAAAGGAGGAGAACCAAAGGTCAAAGGTCACCACCATTATCACCACATGTGTTATTCAACTCCAAAGGATCAAATCTTCATTATAGGCAAGTGTTTGATAATGGCAATTTAAGTTTGTATATTGTCCATGTTAGAATAGTTACAAAAAGAGATGATTTATCATGTTTGGAAGATAATAATGGAGTTTTAAATGGATTTTTGGAAACTGAAAATATATAGGAATCAAACTCATGTTGCAGATAGTTAGTAATCCATGAAATAATCATGAATATGTTGAAGAAAATCTGGAAACCATTGATATGTTCTTGAAGATATTAGGTTGATAATTTTTTGGAAAAATGAGAAGATAAATATGCTTTTAATTCAATCTCTTGATAATTCTAGGATGTTTTGATCATTAGAAATCATTTATATATGTTGATATATCATGTAGTAAGGATTATAAGTCGTTTGGGTTGTTAATATGAAGGTTTGAATGAAGAAAAATGGTGAAACCCGTAGTTGCAGAAATACAGAAAATACTGGGTTGTTACCTAAGTGATCGATCGATCGATCGACCTCCCCAGAATTCCTAAAGTTTTTTATTTTTAAATGTTGATTCTTATCCCAAACCTTTTGTATATCTTTGGTGATTATTAATTGGATATTATGGGACTTAGAAAAGATCAGTAGACCCTTGATAAGATTTGAATTAATGTGATTGGGATTTAATTGATTAGAATGATGATAATTAAATTGAAAGATATTTCGGTTACTAGATTTACGTGTGGGATTCTAATTGGTATGCATGAGGATTAAGGATAGGTCCAGTAGGGGAGATTTAATATAACATTTGGGTAGCCTTAGGGTTTCAATTGAAATATCAAGGACTGAGTTTAAGCTCATTATTGATTGTGTAAGGACTAAGTGTAATACGAGCGGTTAGCGGTATGGATCCTGGATAGAGATGGGAGTTTAGAACACATTTGGTTGAAAGAGGTGATGAGGTTATCCCGATAGCGTATTTGAAGTTGGCGGACCTCCACGTTTGACAAAGTTAAGTAGTAGTGTATTAGAGGGGTTCCTTGTTTCGCTTGCGAGACTCCCCCCCCCCCCCCCCCCCGCATGAAACTAATAACCGTTGGGAGTCGAAATAAGATAGGTCTTTAGGATATGAGTTTATAACCTTTGCGATAATATTATCATGAACGATATACGATAGGGTGTATGGGCACCCTGGATGGTTAAATGGTAGTAGTTTTCAAAATTGTGAAAGTATAAGGATCATGTTTCTGAACTTGGATACGTGAATGGTATAGGGAAGATTGGGTAAAGTTTATATTCGATTCAGTTGGAACTAAATGGTGAGGTTGGGCGTATAACATCAATAGGGATTTTTGATAATGTACTGTATGGGCGGTACGTCTTAGATTTCTTGCGATGTGAGATTTATACTCGGAGTTGACCTTACCGGCATGACTTATATTCTTGAATTTCGGGACGAAATTCTGTTATAAGGGGGGGAGTATGTAATACCCCGTAATTTTTATGACTTTTAAAATGGGTTATATTTTAAATTAATGGATTAATTGGATTTTATTATTAATTAATTCAATTGGGTTTTATCCGGATTGTGGATATTAAAATGTATGATTCTGAATATTACTTAAAGATATTTAGGTAATACATGAATGTGAAGCTATTGATATGGCTGTGTGAATTAAATTCAGTAATTTGGATTTTTAGTCAGACGCTGTATGGGACGTGTCGGGACTAATTTGTTAAATTAAAAAGGAAATTTATTTTCTATCGACCTTATAGTCTCTTCGACTGCGTCATTGCATCCGGAAGGTTCGAAATAGTCAGAAAAGTCTATTTGGATGTTAATTTTGAGTCTCGGGTCATTTGGAAATGAAAAGACAACCCAAAAGGGCATTTTGGTAATTTTTACAAGGGGATGAATAGTGATTTCAGGTTTTGTCTTATTATAAATATTTGGAGATTAGTGTATGTAGGTTCATTTCATCTCTTCTACACAAAATTGAAAAGTCATCTTCTTAGAGAAAGTGAAAGGTTGCTTGGAAAGAAAAAGCTTGCTTGGAAAGGAGGAGAACCAAAGGTCAAAGGTCACCACCACCATCACCACATGTGTTATTCAACTCCAAAGGATCAGATCTTCATTAGAGGCAAGTGTTTGATAATGGCAATTTAAGTTTGTATATTGTCCATGTTAGAATAGTTACAAAAAGAGATGATTTATCATGTTTGGAAGATAATAATGGAGTTTTAAATGGATTTTAGGAATCAAACTCATGCTGCAGATAGTTAGTAATCCATGAAATAATCATGAATATGTTGAAGAAAATCTGGAAACCATTGATATGTTCTTGAAGATATTAGGTTGATAATTTTTTGGAAAAATGAGAAGATAAATATGCTTTTAATTCAATCTCTTGATGAGTCTAGGATGTTTTGATCATTAGAAATCATTTATATATGTTGATATATCATGTAGTAAGGATTATAAGTCGTTTGGGTTGTTAATATGAAGGTTTGAATGAAGAAAAATGGTGAAACCCGTAGTTGCAGAAATGCAGAAAATACTGGGTTGTTACCTGAGTGATCGATCGATCGATCGACCTCCCCAGAATTCCTAAAGTTGTTTCTTTTTAAATGTTGATTCTTATCCCAAACCTTTTGTAGATCTTTGGTGATTATTAATTGGATATTATGGGACTTAGAAAAGATCAGTAGACCCTTGATAAGATTTGAATTAATGTGATTGGGATATAATTGATTAGAATGATGATAATTAAATTGAAAGATATTTCGGTTACTAGATTCACGTGTGGGATTCTAATTGGTATGCATGAGGATTAAGGATAGGTCCAGTAGGGGAGATTTAATATAACATTTGGGTAGCCTTAGGGTTTCAATTGAAATATCAAGGACTGGGTTTAAGCTCATTATTGATTGTGCAAGGACTAAGTGTAATACGAGCGGTTAGCGATATGGCTCCTGGATAGAGATGGGAGTTTGGAACACATTTGGTTGAAAGAGGTGATAAGGTTATCCCGATCGCGTATTTGAAGTTGGCGGACCTCCACGTTCGACAAAGTTAAGTAATAGTGTATTGGAGGGGTTCCTTGTTTGGATTTCGCTTTGCGAGACGCTCCGCGCATGAACCTTAACGACGTCGGGAGTGGAGAGATATTATAGGATGCGAGGATGTTGGCTTATTTGATAAGTCATGATATTTTAATACGTAGGATTTGAAAGATATAATGCTACATATGGGAATTATCTAAGGGTAGTCTAATTACCTTATTGATATTATATTATAGGTATGATAATACCTATTTGATTGATTGATGATTTATGTGTATGACATACCTAGCTTATGTGACACCCCGCCTAATTAAACCTTGGGTGATCAAGCCTTATTTTAATATAAACAGGTTTCTTAAATGGTTCATTCTTAGCATCACTGTCGAACGCCTTTTTAAAATTTCTAACCACCTAAATGTAATTAAAACGGGTGCCAAATTTTATCTTACTTAAAACAATAAATAATCCAAACCACACATAACCAAAACTAGATATGAATGCTCAGTACATAAAGATCTGAAAGAAAATAAAGTCTTGCCGTAAACCACGGCCCAAAGACAACTACAAATCCATAACTAGAATAAACTGTAATAGTAAAGGTGGAACGACATGTTCCAACTAGAAATAAAAAAACTGAGATCCTGCACTAGAAATGAAAAAGAGGAAGCGTCTAAACAATCCCTGCAACCTCCACACTGGATGCAGCTCCCAAATCTCTGACATGAAATCAAGCTGGGTGTCCTTGTGGCTGGGCACCTAAAAGGTTTTTAAAAATTTACATAGCAAGAGTTAGTACTCAAAACATTTGAAAATATTTTGCAAGCGGTTATCACAATTAAGTTATTGATTACACACATTAAGGTTTCACACTCTCCCTTGGACCTCCTCACCTCTCTTACATAGTATATAACTATCGAGGAAACTTGGTCTACCTAGTTATACTGTCCATAACTGTAGTTAACTCAATAACTGCTCGTTACCTTATTCTTGTAATAATTACATCATGCTATAAATTATTACTGAGACATTTACTTATCATTTCATTGTCTACTATTCTCAATTTGTAGATTTAGCACATAAAACATTTTATCCCACAACAATGTATATAATATTAGTTACCACTAATATATCCTTTTATTACACACAAAGGACCCTTGGCTCTGAATGATTCATCGACTCCAAGTGAAAGTTGGTTCGGAATGGTTCATCGACCCCAACTATCTATAAATATAAATATAGACACATATTCTGGTTCGGCACTCTTTCATCACGGCACCAGTTCAAAGTTTGGTTCGGCATTAAACATCGACCCCAGATTTATAATAGTCTTATGTTAGTTCGGAATGTCACATCGACCCTAAAATAATTAATTTAGGTAATATTTTCTTAACCCAAAACTATTTATATAAATTTAGTAGCTACGCACCCGACCTAGTAAATCATACCCGTACGTAATATATTTTTCTTATATTCTCCGTACTTATTAATTACAACATATCTCACTATTGTATTTATTCGAGTATTCGCGTAACTCTAAGGGTCCTAGTTACCCCTCCCTTAATTCAGTAGTTAAGTTAACTTTAACCTAGTCGTATTTTCTTTCCGGAATTAAGTCTCACTCTTTCCGTAATTAAATTAACCATCTCAACTCACGGCTAAGTCAATCGTTCTACCGTCATTCCATTTCTCCAACATTCCTACTCAATCATTAGTGGAGGAACCTAATGGTACACCTACTGGTAATTTCCAAGTCCCCTCATAGGAAAAATATCAATTCTAAGGTTCCCATTAAGTAACAGCAATTAAAGAAATTTCTACACAACTTCCTATAGTTCAGACAGGGTCGATCGATCTAAGGAAGATGATCGATCGATCGACTGCTTCGATCGATCGATACTCCAGGGTCGATCGATCGATCAAGCAGTGACAGACCCAGTTCATCTTCTTCCTACGGGTTTCCCCATTTTTACATCTCTAACTTTCATGATAAGCCATCAAATTCACAACCAATAATTTCTAATCATTCCTACATGTTTTGGGATGATTACTAACGATTTAAAACAACAAAATCATTATAAATCTTGGTTAAATTCACTGAAAATATCCATAATATTCAAGAACCCTAAAACTGCATTCTTTATATTTTTCATCAAAATACCAGATTTTCATACGAATTTCTCATCAGATTTTCTATGATATAAACCTACTTGGTAATTCAAAAACGTCCTACATGCAAATCCTAATCAATCATGGATTATTATCAACTGTTTATTCCCAAGAATATCATAAAAATCATGTTCTTCCTCAAGCTTAAACATGGGTATTATAACTCAATTATTTTGCAAATAACCACTTGCCTTAAGATTTGTAGGGTCTGATTTTGTGGTTGTTGATGATGATTGATGATATTGGTGTCTCAATCCTTCTTCCCAACAATCTTTGTGGTGAAATCTTCCTAAGATGATCCCTCCTTCCTTTTTGCCTAAGGAATTTGCCTCTCTCTCTCTCTCTCTAATGGCTATGGTGTAACTCTAACTGTCTAACCCTAGCCACCACTCTTATAATCAGATATAGGGTTACAAAAATTCGTAGGTCTTCTTTCCCATAATTGTAAAGAGACCAAAATGCCCCCGAATGGTCCCGGTTTAGCCCGAAAATGACCCGGCACTCAACTAGTACCCCCGGGTACACTATTTTGACTAATTCGACCCTTTCGGAATCAACCGTAGACTCTAAATTATCATTTGAGTCTCGTAAATATTTTTCTACTCTCATTCTTAATTTTGTCGAGTTATATCCAGTACGTCTATATAGTCACTAGACCGTACATATCATCATTGAAAATTTCTACTCACCTTAGTAAATTTTCTACAACACATATTTTTCTTAATTAATGTAATATATATTTAAATTACTCTACTCACGTAATTTAAATCAAACATATTTAATCACATTAAATTACTCTACTCACGTAATTTAATTAAAGCGTATTTAATCCCATTAAATTACTCTACTTACGTAATTTAGAATTAAGCAGAATTACGGGGTGTTACATACTTCCCACCTTACAAAAGGAATTTCATCCTCGAAATTAGGAAAAATACCTGCTATGAATAATTATGGATATTGTTCCCGCATATCCTCTTCCCGTTCCCAAGTGGACTCATCCATATTGTGGTGTCCCCATTGTACTTGTACTAAGGGCACCACCTTGGATCTTAGTTTGCGCTCACTATAATCCAGGATCGCCACGGGTCTTTCTTCATACGAGATATCTGGCTGCAAATCAATCTCCTCCAGTGGAATGTGCCAGAAGGCTCTCTCGCTCCTCTTGTATTTCTTCAGCGATGCTACATGGAACACATCGTGTATTCGCTGAAGATGCTCAGGGAGTCCCAATATGTAAGCTACCGGTCCCACTCTCTCAATGATAGGAAACGGCCCCACATATCTCGGTGCTAACTTCCCCTTTTTGCCAAACCTCGTAACCCCTTTCATAGAAGATACTCGAATTAACACCTGGTCTCCCACATCTAATTCCAAATGCCTTCTGCCGGCGTCAGCATAACTCTTCTGCCTATCCTGGGCTATTCGAATACGTCCTCGAATCAACTCTATTTTGGAGGAAGTCTCCTGTATCATCTCTGGCCCTAAAAGTCTGTTATCCCCCACCTCTAACCAACAAGCGGGTGAACGACAAGGCCTCCCGTAAAGCGCCTCGAATGGAGCCATGCCAATAGTGAATTGGTAAGAGTTATTATACGCAAACTCCACCAAAGGAAGATATGGCTCCCAATTTCCCCCAAAATCTAGAATACACATTCTCAGCATGTCCTCTAGCATCTGGTTTACTCTTTCTGTCTGGTCGTCCGTCTGTGGGTGATATGCCGTACTCAACCGTAAGTCGGTGCCCATGGCCTCCTGAAAACTCTGCCAAAAGTGCGACACAAATATCTTATCTCGGTCCGACACGATATTAATAGGAACTCCGTGCAGCTTAACAATCTCTGAAATAAAAAGCTGCGCGTATCGCATCGTATCGTAATCCGTACGAACCGGTAAGAAATGTGCGACCTTAGTCAAACGATCCACTATCACCCATATGGAATCGTGGCCCTTCTGCGAGGTTGGTAACCCGGTAATAAAATCCATTGAGATACTCTCCCACTTCCACACGGGAATCTCTAGTGGTTGTAGCATTCCTGAAGGCCTCTGATGGTCAACTTTTATGAGTTGGCATGTAACACACTTTGAGACAAATTCTGCAATATCTCGTTTCATACCTGACCACCAATATACTCGTCGCATATCCTGGCACATCTTATCCCCACCTGGATGTACTGAGAATTTTAACCCGTGCGACTCTGTCATAACGGCATGCCTCAAATCATCGTCTTCGGGTACTATCAGTCTACCATTGAAGCGTAGTCCACCCTCTGAACTGATGGAGTAGAACTCTGCCCCCTTGACCAGTAACTGCCGTACTTTATCCTGGCAAAATGGGTCTTCTGCTTTTGCCCTCACTATCCGCATAACGTTCTCGGAAGTGATAGCTAGAACTGCCATACATGCTCTTGCCATATCATCCTCGTGTCGGAGCTCACTCCACTTTGCCTTCCAGACTTCTGCTAACTCTCCGATAGGTCTTCTGCTTAACGCATCTGCCACCACGTTAGCCTTACCAGGATGGTACTGTAAATCAAATTGGTAGTCCTTCACGAATTCAAGCCACCTTCTCTGCCTCATGTTTAGGTCCTTCTGAGTGAACAGATATTGCAATGACTTATGATCCGTGAATAGCGTAAACTGCTCGCCCAGAAGATAGTGTCTCCAAATCCTCAAAGCAAAAACAACTGCTGCCAACTCGAGGTCGTGGGTGGGGTAGTTCTTCTCATGTGGCTTAAGCTTTCGTGACCATAAGCTATAGCCTTCTCCTCCTGTTGTAACACACCCCCAAGTCCTTGTAAGGACGCATCAATATAGACTCGGTATTCCACTCCGCTCTTTGGCAAGGTAAGAACGGGGGCTGATGTCAACTTGTCTTTCAATTCGTCAAATGCTAATTGGCAACTATCACTCCATACAAAGGGAATTCCCTTCCGAGTCAGATTCGTCAACGGTCCGGCAATTTTTGAGAATCCATTGATGAAGCGACGATAATAACCAGCCAAACCCAAGAAACTGTGGATTTCTGTCGGTGTCGTGGGCTGTCCCCACTCCCTCACCGCCGATACCTTACTCGGGTCAACAGCAATGCCCCTGCTAGATACGACGTGGCCTAGGAACTGCACCTCCCGAAGCCAAAATCCACACTTCTCAAATTTGGCGTATAACTGATGGTTCCGCAATGTCTGTAGGACCAATCGTAAGTGTTCTGCGTGCTCCTCCTCCATACGGGAGTAAATTAGAATGTCGTCTATGAATACAATCACAAACTGATCCAAAAACTCCCTGAATACCCTGTTCATGAGATCCATGAATACCGCCGGTGCATTAGTTAGCCCAAAAGGCATCACTCTGAACTCATATGACCCGTACCGCGACAGGAAAGCGGTCTTAGGTACATCCTCTTCACGAATGCACAATTGGTGGTAACCCGATCTCAAATCGATCTTTGAGAAGTATGCAGCCCCTCTCAATTGATCAAACAAGTCGTCAATCCTCGGTAATGGATACTTATTACGTATTGTTACTTTGTTCAACTCTCTGTAATCTACGCACAGACGAAGTGAACCATCCCTTTTCTTCACAAACAGTACTGGCGCACCCCATGGCGATGTACTCTGTCGAATAAAACCCTGTCCTAACAGTTGCTGGATTTTCTCTCTCAGTTCCCGCATCTCTGAAGGAGCCATGCGATATGGTGCTCTGGCAATCGGTCTCGTCCCCGGTGTGAGATCAATTATGAACTCTATCTCTCTGCTAGGTGGTAACCCTGGTATCTCCTGAAAGACATCCTCAAAGTCCCTCACAACTGGAATTGAGTCCAGAGAAACGACCACCCCATGTGAGGTCTCCTCCTCAATATAATATAAGTGAGTTCGCGATCCTCCCTCGGGAAGTGGCATAGCCACAAGGAACATCTCCTGCCCCGGGATAGAGAACACGATGGTCCTCTCATAACAATCTACCATTGCCCTATTATGTGCCAACCAATCCATGCCTAGGATGACGTCATATCCCTCCATATCCAGCACTAGAAGGTCCGTCGCTAGACTCAATCTCCCGACCATAATGTCCACACCCTTACAAATCGAGTGTATGAGCGACCCACTACCCATCGGTGACTCCACACACATAAGATGAGTGTCTACTATCGCTAATAGGCTGGCTGCCCGTGCAAATCTAGTGGAAATAAATGAGTGCGTTGCCCTAGTGTCAAACAAAACATTCCCCTCAAGCCCATGAATAGGAAACATACCCGCAACTGCCGGCGGTGCCGGCTGAAATGGAATGTCACGAATGTTGAACACACGTCCGTACTGCATCTGCCCTGGCTGTGGGGCCTGTACTGCTGCTGGAGCTAACGGTGCCTGCTGCCCCTGTTGGGCACCCTGCTGTCGTGTCCGGTCTTGCTGTGGACAATTTCTGCTCTTGTGACCCTGCTGACCACAAGTGAAGCACTGCCCCTGGAACTGTCTTTGTCCTTGGCCCTGTTGGCCCTGACGTTGGCCTGTCGCCCTTGGACTTGTTGTCCCCCATTTTGATTACCCTGGCCCTGTCGACCCTGAGGGACTGGTTGCTGAGGACCCTGCTGACCCTGTCGGTCGAAGCGATACTTCCCGTGCTTAAACTTCTTGGCAGGGTTCCCCTGTCTGGAATCCTGTCCCAACTGACCCGCTGCCTGCTGCTGTGTTTCACTGCTGCCACTACCTCCATCCACCTTGCCCGGTTGGCTAGGCTCACCCCTCTTACTTCCCTTAGTATGAAAACGGTGATCCTGACAGTGTAGTAGAGCGGCATTGACGACATCTGTGTAGGTTACCAATGCCGAATTACCAATTAAGTGCTGTCTGATTCTCCAGGTTAGGCCCTCCATAAATTTGGACTTCTTCCTCTCCTCATTGCTCACCTCGTTTGGCACAAAATTGGCCAAGCGGGTAAACTCCTCTTCGTAGTCAGCAACTGAGCGATCACCCTGAACCACTTCACTGAACTTCTTTCTCATCTCTGACTCTACTGCTGGAGGGAAATACTTGCGGTCAAACCGCACCCAAAACTCAGAAATAGACAAAGTATCTCTCTCCTCGGTGGTGGTAACTGACTCCCACCACTGTAGGGCCGCTCCTGACAGACGGAAAGTGGCTAGCATCTGTTCCTGCACTCCGGTGCACTCTAGCATGCGCAAGTGGCGCTGGATATTCTTCTTCCAGTTGCACGCTTCCACTATATCAGTACTACCCTGAAACTCGGGTGGGTGCCCCTTCTGAAATGTCTCCCTGACTCGTTGCCAAGTAGATGGTCCCGCCGGAACTTGCACTGCCGGTGCCACAGGGGGAGGTACTTGGGGCTGTGGAAAGTGGGCTACCATTGCCCTCATTGCTGTCTCAACTTCCTGAGCCACTATCACTGCAACCTGAGTAGTGGAGATTAGCTCAGGTGGGGGTGGTGGTATCGGTACCTGTGGCTCCTGATGAGCCTCCCTCACCTCCTCTCTGGCTTCAGCCCTCTCTGCTCTCAGTCTCCTTGGCGGCATCTGAAATAAGATTCAAATTGTATAAGTACACAGTTTATACAAAATTTAAGAGCAGAAGTACGATAACGCAACAGTTGGAAATTTATCAACAATCCTAATAGTAGGGCTCTAATACAAACAAGCGTAATGCTGAATCGTAGTAAGCGGTACAGATCCTATGGACACTAGAACCTGATGCTCTGATACCATCTGTGACACCCCGCCTAATTAAACCTTGGGTGATCAAGCCTTATTTTAATATAAACAGGTTTCTTAAATGGTTCATTCTTAGCATCACTGTCGAACGCCTTTTTAAAATTTCTAACCACCTAAATGTAATTAAAACGGGTGCCAAATTTTATCTTACTTAAAACAATAAATAATCCAAACCACACATAACCAAAACTAGATATGAATGCTCAGTACATAAAGATCTGAAAGCAAATAAAGTCTTGCCGTAAACCACGGCCCAAAGACAACTACAAATCCATAACTAGAATAAACTGTAATAGTAAAGGTGGAACGACATGTTCCAACTAGAAATAAAAAAACTGAGATCCTGCACTAGAAATGAAAAAGAGGAAGCGTCTAAACAATCCCTGCAACCTCCACACTGGATGCAGCTCCCAAATCTCTGGCATGAAATCAAGCTGGGTGTCCTTGTGGCTGGGCACCTAAAAGGTTTTTAAAAATTTACATAGCAAGAGTTAGTACTCAAAACATTTGAAAATATTTTGCAAGCGGTTATCACAATTAAGTTATTGATTACACACATTAAGGTTTCACACTCTCCCTTGGACCTCCTCACCTCTCTTACATAGTATATAACTATCGAGGAAACTTGGTCTACCTAGTTATACTGTCCATAACTGTAGTTAACTCAATAACTGCTCGTTACCTTATTCTTGTAATAATTACATCATGCTATAAATTATTACTGAGACATTTACTTATCATTTCATTGTCTATTATTCTCAATTTGTAGATTTAGCACATAAAACATTTTATCCCACAACAATGTATATAATATTAGTTACCACTAATATATCCTTTTATTACACACAAATGACCCTTGGCTCGGAATGATTCATCGACTCCAAGTGAAAGTTGGTTCGGAATGGTTCATCGACCCCAACTATCTATAAATATAAATATAGACACATATTCTGGTTCGGTACTCTTTCATCGCGGCACCAGTTCAAAGTTTGGTTCGGCATTAAACATCGACCCTAGATTTATAATAGTCTTATGTTAGTTCGGAATGTCACATCGACCCTAACATAATTAATTTAGGTAATAGTTTCTTAACCCAAAACTATTTATATAAATTTAGTAGGTACGCACCCGACCTAGTAAATCATACCCGTACGTAATATATTTTTCTTATATTCTCCGTACTTATTAATTACAACATATCTCACTATTGTATTTATTCGAGTATTCGCGTAACTCTAAGGGTCCTAGTTACCCCTCCCTTAATTCAGTAGTTAAGTTAACTTTAACCTACTGGTATTTTCTTTCCGGAATTAAGTCTCACTCTTTCCGTAATTAAATTAACCATCTCAACTCACGGCTAAGTCAATCGTTCTACCGTCATTCCATTTCTCCAACATTCCTACTCAATCATTAGTGGAGGAACCTAATGGTACACCTACTGGTAATTTCCAAGTCCCCTCATAGGAAAAATATCAATTCTAAGGTTCCCATTAAGTAACGGCAATTAAAGAAATTTCTACACAACTTCCTATAGTTCAGACAGGGTCGATCGATCTAAGGAAGATGATCGATCGATCGACTGCTTCGATCGATCGATACTCCAAGGTCGATCGATCGATCAAGCAGTGACAGACCCAGTTCATCTTCTTCCTACGGGTTTCACCATTTTTACATCTCTAACTTTCATGATAAGCCATCAAATTCACAACCAACAATTTCTAATCATTCCTACATGTTCTGGGATGATTACTAACGATTTAAAACAACAAAATCATTATAAATCTTGGTTAAATTCACTGAAAATATCCATAATATTCAAGAACCCTAAAACTGCATTCTTTATATTTTTCATCAAAATACCAGATTTTCATACGAATTTCTCATCAGATTTTCTATGATATAAACCTACTTGGTAATTCAAAAATGTCCTACATGAAAATCCTAATCAATCATGGATTATTATCAACTGTTTATTCCCAAGAATATCATAAAAATCATGTTCTTCCTCAAGATTAAACATGGGTATTATAACTCAATTATTTTACAAATAACCACTTGCCTTAAGATTTGTAGGGTCTAATTTCGTGGTTGTTGATGATGATTGATGATATTGGTGTCTCAATCCTTCTTCCCAACAATCTTTGTGGTGAAATCTTCCTAAGATGATTCCTCCTTCCTTTTTGCCTAAGGAATTTGCCTCTCTCTCTCTCTCTCTCTCTCTCTCTCTAATGGCTATGGTGTAACTCTAACTGTCTAACCCTAGCCACCACTCTTATAATCAGATATAGGGTTACAAAAATTCGTAGGTCTTCTTTCCCATAATTGTAAAGAGACCAAAATGCCCCCGAATGGTCCCGGTTTAGCCCGAAAATGACCCGGCACTCAACTAGTACCCCCGGGTACACTATTTTGACTAATTCGACCCTTTCGGAATCAACCGTAGACTCTAAATTATCATTTGAGTCTCGTAAATATTTTTCTACTCTCATTCTTAATTTTGTCGAGTTATATCCGGTACGTCCATATAGTCACTAGACCGTACATATCATCATTGAAAATTTCTACTCACCTTAGTAAATTTTCTACAACACATATTTTTCTTAATTAATGTAATATCTATATAAATTACTCTACTCACGTAATTTAAATCAAACATATTTAATCACATTAAATTACTCTACTCACGTAATTTAATTAAAGCGTATTTAATCCCATTAAATTACTCTACTTACGTAATTTAGAATTAAGCAGAATTACGGGGTGTTACAGCTTACTTGCTATCGGTGGGAGATTTGCGCGTGAGGGCAGTCATATCCTGATGAATCCATGGGATCTTTAATTTGTTGCTCGAGAACATAGGTCTATGAAAGACTTATCGGGGAGTTGATAAGTCCGCTGACTGTGGGTACGTAGGTATGTGCGTGACCCATGGATACGAGAACTATGTTCGCCTCCACCTTGTATGTTGTTGTTTGTGGTTCGTAGAATCCTTACCGAACCTTTAGTCCCCTATTCGGCGACCAACGATGATGGGACATGATAGCAGAGTAATGCATTGCACCGCAGCTGTGACTCGGGGTGCCGTATTATATATGAATATATATATATATAATGAATTAAATGAATGAATGGTTATATTGTGGTTAAGTATCTATTGCGTGATAATTGTAGATAACGGTAAATTGAGAAAGAATGAAATTAAGTTAATGAATGTTTATTCTTATAGAATTGAAAAGATTAATTCATATTAATGAGAAACGATTCACATAAATGAATAACGTAAATGAATGATTATGCGACGTATGGTATGGGACATACGGGGCTATGATATGGGAATGGAATTATATTATGGAATTGGTGAAGAGGAACCATTAACTAGGAGGTTAATAGGAAACGTTAAGTGTGCACTCTAGTTGAGAGGTGAGAATAGCAAGTGAGAGTTGGATGCTAGCATATACATAATAAATGCTTTAATGCACTTGTTAAATACTTGTTGTTTTAAAAATCATTTTCGCAATCGGGCTCTAACCCGTTTCCTTGCATATTCTCTTTTCTATTGTATCTTTTATATCAGATGTCCAGCAGCAGGGACGCCAACCTTAGTTGATCTTAACGAGCTATGGAGTTATGGAGTATTGCTTAGACGCTTATCTTCACTTGATTCACAGTGCTCTCTTAGTTAGGGCATGTCCCCCAAAGGATTCAATTATCTCTTTTCTATCGGGGTCAAATACTATTGTATTCATGTCTTTTTAATACATTTAATATTGTTGGGATTACTGTAATGGATTAATATTATGTGGAGATGTTTATTCCAATGGCATTTATATTCTTTTATGTTATCTATTCGGTTATCAGCGTTGTAGAATAAAATGTGTTGTGTTATTCTTAAACTAGAAATGGATTTTGTTGAATTAAAATTTGGAAATTTTTTTAACACCAGCTTAATTGGGTATTGGGTGAGTTGTAAATATTTTCGACAGTGATGCTAAGAATGAGCCAACTGTATATTCTGTTTTAATTTGGTATGGGACTGGCCACCCGGTATTTAATTAGGCGGGGTGTTACACCTACTACATTTCATATAAATTTATATTGTACAATACTATTATACACCATAACCCACATTAGTGAAGCTAAAGTTATATTTTATAACAGTTAAAACAATTGTTAACGTTAAATTCTTTTTAAGTAGGAACGACTGCTTCGTCACTAGATGTAGACTCTACGCTGACTAGATACTCTTCTTGGTCTGCATCATCAGTCGAGTCACCTATGGTACTGGAAGAATACCCTCCATGTATTTTCACCATTAGATGTCTCTTCAGGGTACATTAGTGGAGTTGGCAGTTCATCTGTAAGTGCCAAATTTATGGCCTTTTGAAGTATGACCAAATCATTGGCAAAATCATCCACTTTTAGAAATTACCTGCATCTCACCCAATACTCTATTAGTCAACACCAACCTTTTATTATCGCTACTTGACCCTACCCAGTCTTCTTCAACTCCACGAATCATTTATCTTATCCTAGCCAAAGCATCTTCTCTTACATGCATTTCCCATCTGTTATTTGGCTGTAGATTTATGTTAAACAAAAATGTATCTCATGCGTCCATACTACAAAATGGGTTTACCATATAATAATAGTAATAAAAGAAGTTACGAAAAGATCAAATAACTAATATCTTATCTATTTCCCGTATAGAATGCTAACTCGATGATATGTTTTAGATTTAAAACATGCTCTAATACCAACTTGTCACACCTTGCTTTTTGGTATGAATGAACAAGAAGTACACATAAAGCAATGAATTAAAGCTAAGGTAGAATAATATAACTTTATTTATTATTAATATGTTATATAGGGTTGAGCCACCACATGCACATTTTTAGTACACACAATAATATAAAAAATTTAAAAGCACCACTCTTTGCTCCCATTTAGTTTACTCTCTTCCCACACGATGACATACGCACATAAGTGAACGGAATCTGTCTCTAAGTGGGAAGATATATCATCTTATTTCTCCTGGTGCAACTAGAGAAGGAAGGAATTAATATAAATATGCTAAGAAGGTTCTACCAGTTCTATAACAATGATATAGATATAAATGAGAATTGGAGTGTGTATAGAATCAATGTTTAAAATATTGACAATAATAAGTTGATAATTCCATATTTATCTGATTATAAAACATCAAGATGTTGGAACTCATAATTCCATAATGATTAGTCCGTTTAAGAAATACGGTTCATTACCAGTTGGATTCAAATCATGTAAAGAAATTCAAAGAGTTTTGAACTGATACTTCCATTCTTACTATTTCATTAAAGGTCATAGAAGTAATTAAGCCATCAGTTAACTTATAATAACGAGTCAATCCAAAACTTTTGGGGAAAAATAATATGTTATGCACACAATTAAAGTGACACTCATACGTATGTAGCAATAATCATGACTCTCAATCATCTGAGACCAGTAGAAAGAGTAGAAAGTTTTGTGGGATAACACGTCAGTCTACTTCCTAGTTAATACTGATGCTTATAGTAAAAATGGCACAAAGTTCTAGGGTGAACTGAATTAATAAGATACATGATATCAGTTATTAGATGAGAATGGTTAATATTGATCCTTAAATTTAAATACCGATGATAAATTCAAATACTGATGATGGTTAACAAAATATGTATATGGCCGTATAATAACATGCACATATTAAGAGTAAATGGGTCTATCATATAGTGATATTAATAGCAGTATTTCAAATACGCAAAGTATAATACTGAAAAGATAGGAAAACCAACTTACTTGGTATTTGGTTGACTTGCTACCACACTGGGATATTCAGAAGAATTGTGGCTTGATCCTCTGTTATAAAATGTGTGGTATATAAGTATTAGGGGTTAATCAGTCAGTTTTGTATTTAAAACTGTATTTGTTAACGTTTTGGGGGCTTATTCGTAATTATCTTAGGACTTTAAAATATTGAACTTAAGTTCATTATTTAACTTTGGGGCGAGAGAGTTTTTATCTTAGAATAGTTTGATGTATGTATGGCAAGGTTTGGGGATCAAACTCATAATTTGAAAAAGTTGATAGGGGTGGATTTGTAATTTTAAAGAAATTTCCTTGAGTAAAAACCTTGTTTTTACATAACTTGAGCTATGAATATCTAAACATGGTCTTATCTTATACCATTTTGATCAGAAAAAAATAATAAAAATTTTGAGAAAAAAATCAGTATATCCTGATTAGCCATGCACCTTCATGCGCGTGGTTAAGGTTTCCTGAAGAAATTCTTCATCTTCAACCTTTCGATTTTGACTTTTTAGGGTTTTAATTTTTTATCGAGGTTTTATCCTTCGCTTTTATACCATTTGAGATGATTCCTTAACAAACTTAACCTAATTTTCATGAGGAATCCAAATGTATAAGTTTTATGGATTGACATTCAGTATAACTCAAGTTCTAAAACTGTGTTTTTTTCTGAAAATTTGACCTGACTTCCGTGGATTTCAAAAGTATGGCAATGTCTCTTATGAATTGGGTTTGGTTTCTTCTATATGTGAGAGTAGTTTGGTTTTGTTTTCAAAGATTATGATGGGCTGTACATGGAGAATTTTGAATTTTCAAGTTTTGAGTTCAAAAAATACTTTTGATCAATTTGAGCTCTACATGAAGATTCACGGCTTTTAACCCTTACACTCAAGATCATGAGGTTATAATGAAGTTATACATGGCGTCAAATCAAAGTTTAAAGCAATATATCATGTTTCACCATTAAATCTCAAGCTTTAATGGTGTTCCTACTGGTTTTTACTATTTTAGGTCATTCTACAAGTAAAAGCTTGCATATTATGAGTGTTCTAACTATATTAACTATGCAAAAAACTACTAGAATTGAAAGAATTGTAAATAAAGCATAAAATGATAAGTTACCTGAATTGAGGAAAATTTTGAAATTTGAAATTTGAAACTGAACTGTGGGGTGAGTTTTTCATGCTTGGGTCGAGGGGTTTTTATACTATTTCATGTGAGGATTTGAACTAGTTTAAGTGAGGTTTTAGTTGTGGGTAAATGGGGTGCACTTGGGTTCATAGGGTTTTCCATGTGGTTTTAACTTCTTATGCTGATGCGGGGTAGCATGTAGATAGGGTTTGAACTAAAATTTAAGAAGATTTCGATTTTAGTCCTTCATTATTTGTATATTTACTTTTATAGCCCTAAAAGCACACTTTTTATAAAGTATAGGGGTATTTTGGTAATTTTAGAAAGATTTCAAAGTTAAAACTGTAATTTTATGTTAGTTGAGGTCTAAAGGTTTATTTTGATATATGGTTGGGGTTTAGGGATTAAGTATATCTCAAGTTATCTTACTTTAAAAATTTCACGGGATTTTTTATAATTTACTCAAACTTCAAAGGGTCAAAGTTAATTTAAATGGATTTACACTTAATTCAAAAGGTCAAATTTCAGGGGATTTTTAAACATAGTGTAATACCCAGTATTTTTTAGGGATTTTATTTTAATTATGAAATTAGGATTAATTAATTTAAATGGAGAAAATATATTTATAATTAATCTGGATTTAAATGTAACAATTACGATCATGACGAGAGTTAATATGTATTGGTGATAATTATTTTGAATATTACTTAACGAGTAAAGTAATATATGATTACGAAAATATTATTATGTCCGGGAGTGAAAAATACTGCAGTTACAATACACTTAGTTGGAACACGCGCGTGAGTCGTGTCGGTATTATTTTATTGGGTTAAAAAGATAATTTATTTTTAAGTAACTAGTATGATCATTTCGAGTGTGCCGATGAGTCCGGAAGAGTCGAGATAGTAAAAAAAACTCTCCTCGAGTGTTATGTTTGGAATTCGGGACAATTTAAGCCAAACCGACCCCCCGGAGGGGTATTTTGGTCTTTTGGTCTTTTGAAAAATTAAAATGGACGAAAATAGATAATTAAAAGGGAGGTGTACGTGGGTAATTGGTTATCTGTTAGTTTTCAAACCTAAGTGAGAGAGAGAGAACCAAAGAAGGAGAAAAAGAACTCCATAGGTGCCTTGGGATTAAGACTCAAGCTTTCACACCAAAAATCACACCAATACGTAGATCGTGAAGAGAGGATCACCCCTATACCAATTTCATTCAGCGAATCAGAAGTTCACTAAAGGCAAGTGTTTATCTTACTTGATTTTAGAGCATATATAATCCATGTTAATTTAGTTGATAATATCATGTAATTGGGACTGAAATTAGGATTTTATTCATGAATGTGGTATATGAATTTGCATGTAGTTGAATAACTATGTAATGGGGATTAAAAATCTAAATTTTATCTGTTGAAACCACGAAATCATATCTGAGTTTAGTTGATCATTAATGGTAATTACATGATATTAACGCTTTTGAAGATTTGAGAAATTAATCGAAATTCATGTTAAAAGTATAAGGAATTGATGTTAAAAACAGATGGAAAAATGTTCTAATACTAGGGGATATGGTTTTGAGTTGTTGGAATTGAATTAGGATGAATTTTAAGTGATTTTGTTGTTGAAAGAATTGGGAAAACGAAATTTTTAGAAGTCAGGGATGACCTCATAATTCTCATTCGAAGCCTTACCTAGGTCGTTCGAACAAGAATTCCAACGAGATTACTAACGAGTTTTGTTTTATAGTTCGTTCAAAGTGAGATCAACCTCGTTCAAATGATAATTCCTAGTTTCTAACGAGATATCAGAAATCCTAATTTTTAGCCCAGACTAGTTAAGATCCTTCTAGGTTAATTCAAGTGAGAGAAAATGATCTACGCTACTAATTGAAAGGCTTCTTTACATAGTCTAGTGGCGAGATGAATATGTGACTACTCGGGGATTATGTTGGAATAAGAGAGCCTTAAGAGTATATACGATAGAGAGATAAATCATACGGTTAAAGTATTGTGAGTAGTAGAGACGATAATACTACATATAAATTTGGGGGTTTGGGTTGCGGGATTACCTAATGAATATAATAAGTTGTGTGTATACTTCTTAATTGGACTATTATGTGTATAACATACCTACGCTGCTTGCTATCTGGTGGAATTTGCGCATTGTGGGTGATCATATCTTGTGGAGCCTTCGAGGGGATTCTGAATCGCACCACTAGAGCATGGAACCTAGGTGCGGGCTATCTATAAGAAGGATAGTGATGACAGTCATATGGGTGCATAGGTATGTGCGTAGCCCATCGGCTTGGAACTATGTTCGCCACCAATATATGTGTTTGTTTTGATGGTTTGCGAGAGACTGAACCTATTAGTCCTTTATGCAATGAGCGATGCACCGAGACATGATAGCAGAGTATGTCTGTCACCAAGGGGGCCTTAACCCAAGGGTGCAATATTAGTATATGTAAATATAGAGAGATAGATGTATGTATACCTATCTTTTATTCTACTGTGTGTGTTTAGTAGTTTTAGAAATAACAAAAGTTATTATATTAACTTAATGAGAAAAAGAAGGTTATGAGAATAACGGTTGAATATTTATATATCTATCCTTAACAAATGTTAATGCGGGATACGGACGATATGGTTAATCACTTGAGAGTCTTGGCGTGATTTTGTTTATCATCAATCTAGTTAGGCGGGGTAGCATAACTAGGATGGGTTGGTACATACGTTAGGTGTGCACATTAGTTGAGAGGTGAGTATCTCAAGTGAGAGTACGATAATCTAACATGTATAATATACGTGCTATTAACTCATTTTAAGAACTGATTGATTTTTAAATTGTCTTTAACTCGGGCTCTGACCCGTTTACAGCAAATCTCTCTTTCTTGTCAAATTAATTTAAGTGCCCAGCCACAAGGACACCAAGCATAAGAGTTCCATTCATTCGACAAGCTGTAGTTGCGGTGAAAGTTACAGGACCTTGGTAGTAGACGCCTCTATGTTTATCATTTCTTCCTTTTGAGTTATCATTCCGTTTCCAGCAAATCCCCTTTCCTATTTAGATATTCAGAGATTTTGGATTTAGTTATTTACTCCTTTCAGTTGTTGGTTTATTTCAGTTGGATTATTGTATTTGGTACTTAGACTGGATCTGTTTACACGAGTTACATTTATTATTGCAGTTATTTCCTATCATTTGAGATTGGTGTGAATGGTAATTGTTTAATTATTCGTTAACCTGGTTTTATATTAATTAAAAGATAAAATTTTGACATCAACCTTTTTAAATATTATGTGGTTAGTATTTAATAATAAAGTTTTCGACAGTGATGCATCATCTGAACCAATCGGATATTCTGATTTAATTTAATAAATGACTGATCACTCGGTATTTAATTAGGCAGGGTGTCACACATAGTTTCCTTCCTCTTAGAAGACTTTTGGTTTTACACATCTTATATGGTTTTTAAATCGAGATCATAGGTAGATTTGGGTTTAAATAAATTCCCACTTCTTAGAGTTACTTTTGTTTATTTACTTAAATCTATAGGTTTGATTTGTGTGATACTATTGTATGAAGAATTCGATACCTAATATGCTAAGATCGAATTTAAATTGTTCAATTGTTAAAGTGCATATTTTTTTTATTTATTATAGGTTTATGTAGGAATGGTACTTTCACATGTTTCTAACATTTATATTGTATAGAATAATTTAAATTCCATCTGATGCATTGAGAACTTTTATTTATAACACCTTCGTTAAAAGTTTTTTTCATTTAGTATCACATATTTATATTCCCGATTTTCACATTTATTTAAATTACTATTTTGAAAACGTTTGTATGTTTTGAAAATTTAGCCGCATTTATGACATATTAATAAGTGCATTACATATTTTTCTAGACACTTACTCTCTCAAATGTTACACATGTCATATTTTGATATCCCAAAATGTTGCTACTAAATGCAATCCAAGGAAAAGACACTGAGTTCCTTGGTTATTTCGATCTCAGTTAAATTTGTACCAACACCAAGGTTAGCTACACACAAATCCATTAAGAGTTAATGACTAATTAAATCAAGTACAAATCATTAACTTTGTTTTGATATTACAATGTGTATCTCTTAATAGCCAAACCCTTTATGAACCCCTTTTCTCTCCATTACTTGAACTTGAAAGTATGCCTGATTGCTTGTAACACCCCGCCCGCCCAGGGAGAGCGAACGGAACGCTAATGCGATAAAATAAACCAAAACCATAATACACAAGGTATAGAGCATCTAAAAGAATCCCATAATAATATAAATCCAATAATCTCAAATTCTTCAAATACAATAAGTCTCTCGAATAAATACAACATCTAACTCGAAAAATAAATACAAATCTTCAATGCTCTATACAACAAAATAAATAATACAAATCTTCCAAAAATATTCTTCCCAAAATAATCCACGCTAAAATAATCCCAATTGGTCCATAGCGTCCCAATCCACGCCAACCTGCCAACTAAAAGAAAATATGGGGAAGTACACAATACGACAGGAAAGATGCTCAACAAATATATTAGCGATGAATAAAGCGTAACAACACGAGTACGGATATTCAAAACAAATACAAATCTCAAAGCATTTATCAATAAATTTCTAAACAACACATTAACCGGGTCACCAGGCCTCAACCCATCCACATATGCTTTATCAAGTCATAGCCCTTGGAAGCAGGAATTTTGGTGGGTGCCCAACATCCGTGCCATATTAAAATCTCATGACAACGTGCTCAATAACAACATGAATCAAAATAATTCAACAATTATTTTTCCAGATTTCAATGAATTTAATAATTCAAAATATGTGTTCAATTAACAAGAATTCAACGGAATAAACACTCACGAGATTTAGGAGCATATTGTGTAAAACCCCATACCTCAAACCATGATGAGAAACCAACGATCACATCCTCAAGAACAACACAAAAGATCTACAAAAGCTCCTCCAAGAACATCCTCAAAAATAGCCCCAAGAACACCTCTAATCTAAGGTTGGAACTCACAAATCTCAAGGGCCAAAGTATAATTAAAAAGAAGAGGAATATAAAATATATTTGCTGCCAAAAGTAGTTTAAAAGGCTTGCCCACGACTTCCTTTTATAATGCAAAGAAATGAAGAGTTGGAATCCAAAAGACTCCTTTAAATAAGGCAAAGAAATGAAGAGTTGAAATCCAAAAGACTCCTTTAAATAAGGCAAATAAATGAAGGGTTGGAAGTCAAAACAACTCCAAGGGTTAAAAACATTTAAAAATCATTTTAAAATCCGTTTTAACTCCGATTTCGAAACCGTTTGAAATTATCGCCTTTAAAAATAATAACCAACATATTTGATCAATAAAAATAATTTTATCAAAAACTTTATTTTCCTCCATTTCCCAAAATTAATTAAAATAGCCCAAAAATTACGCGGGTTGTTACACTTCCCCACTAACAATGGAATTTCGCACTCGAAATTCGCCGAATGCCTAACTCTCAAAATCAGGCCACTATACTAACTCCAAAAATAATCTCGTCTCCAAAAATAATTTCTCACCTCTAAGCTCGAAACATATCACGAATTTCACCTAAAATTTTCTATCTCCAAAAATTGCTAACCACGCAATGAACCTAAAACCCAAGACCCCGAGGGTTGCCGTATACCTAAGCTCTGATACCATTTGTAACACCCCGCCAGCCCGGGGAGAGCGAACGGAGCGCTAATGCGATAAAATAAATCCAAATCCACAATACACAAGGTATTGAGCATCTAGAAGAATCCCACAATAATATAAATCCAATAATCTCAAATTCTTCAAATACAATAAGTCTCTCGAATAAATACAACATCTAACTCGAAAAATAAATACAAATCTTCAATGCTCGATACAACAAAATAAATAATACAAATCTTCCAAAAATATTCTTCCCAAAATAATCCACGCTAAAATAATCCCAATTGGTCCATAGCGTCCCAATCCACGCCAACCTGCCAACTAAAAGAAAATATGGGGAAGTACACAATACCACAGGAAAGATGCTCAACAAATATATTAGCGATGAATAAAGCGTAACAACACAAGTACGGATATTCAAAACAAATACAAATCTCAAAGCATTTATCAATAAATTTCTCAACAACACATTAACCGGGTCACCAGGCCTCACCCCATCCGCATATGCTTTATCAAGTCATAGCCCTTGGAAGCAGGAATTTTGGCGGGTGCCCAACATCCGTGCCAGATTTAAATCTCATGACAACGTGCTCAATAACAACATGAATCAAAATAATTCAACAATTATTTTTCCAGATTTCAATGAATTTAATAATTCAAAATATGAGTTCAATTAACAAGAATTCAACGGAATAAACACTCGCGAGATTTAGGAGCATATTGTGTAAAACCCCATACCTCAACCCATGATGAGAAACCAACGATCACATCCTCAAGATCAACACAAAAGATCTACAAAAGCTCCTCCAAGAACATCCTCAAAAATAGCCCCAAGAACACCTCTAATCTAAGGTTGGAACTCACAAATCTCAAGGGCCAAAGTATAATTAAAAAGAAGAGGAATATAAAATATATTTGCTGCCAAAATTTGTGCCAAAAGTAGTTTAAAAGGCTTGCCCACGACTTCCTTTTACAATGCAAAGAAATGAAGAGTTGGAATCCAAAAGACTCCTTCAAATAAGGCAAAGAAATGAAGAGTTGAAATCCAAAAGACTCCTTTAAATAAGGCAAATAAATGAAGAGTTGGAAGTCAAAACAACTCCAAGAGTTAAAAACATTTTAAAATCATTTTAAAATCCGTTTTAACTCCGATTTCGAAACCGTTTGAAATTATCGCCTTTAAAAATAACAACCAACATATTTGAGCAATAAAAATAATTTTATCCAAAACTTTATTTTCCTCCATTTCCCAAAATTAATTAAAATAGCCTAAAAATTACGCGGGTTGTTACACTTCCCCACTAACAATGGAATTTCGCCCTCGAATTTCGCCGAATGCCTAACTCTCAAAATTAGGCCACTATACTAACTCCAAAAATAATCTCGTCTCCAAAAATAATTCCTCACCTCTAAGCTCGAAACATATCACGAATTTCACCTAAAATTTTCTATCTCCAAAAATTGCTAACCACGCAATGAACCTAAAACCCAAGACCCCGAGGGTTGCCGTATACCTAAGCTCTGATACCATTTGTAACACCCCGCCCGCCCGGGGAGAGCGAACGGAGCGCTAATGCGATAAAATAAATCCAAATCCACAATACACAAGGTATAGAGCATCTAGAAGAATCCCACAATAATATAAATCCAATAATCTCAAATTCTTCAAATACAATAAGTCTCTCGAATAAATACAACATCTAACTCGAAAAATAAATACAAATCTTCAATGCTCTATACAACAAAATAAATAAGACAAATCTTCCAAAAATATTCTTCCCAAAATAATCCACGCTAAAATAATCCCAATTGGTCCATAGCGTCCCAATCCACGCCAACCTGCCAACTAAAAGAAAATATGGGGAAGTACACAATACGACAGGAAAGATGCTCAACAAATATATTAGCGTTGAATAAAGAGTAACAACACGAGTACGGATATTCAAAACAAATACAAATCTCAAAGCATTTATCAATAAATTTATCAACAACACATTAACCGGGTCACCAGGCCTCACCCCATCCGCATATGCTTTATCAAGTCATAGCCGTTGGAAGCAGGAATTTTGGCGGGTGCCCAACATCCGTGCCATATTAAAATCTCATGACAACGTGCTCAATAACAACATGAATCAAAATAATTCAACAATTATTTTTCCAGATTTCAATGAATTTAATAATTCAAAATATGAGTTCAATTAACAAGAATTCAACGGAATAAACACTCGCGAGATTTAGGAGCATATTGTGTACCTCAAACCATGATGAGAAACCAATGATCACATCCTCAAGATCAACACAAAAGCTCTACAAAAGATCCTCCAAGAACATCCTCAAAAATAGCCCCAAGAACACCTCTAATCTAAGGTTGGAACTCACAAATCTCAAGGGCCAAAGTATAATTAAAAAGAAGAGGAATATAAAATATATTTGCTACCAAAATTTGTGCCAAAAGTAGTTTAAAAAGCTTGCCCACGACTTCCTTTTATAATGCAAAGAAATGAAGAGTTGGAATCCAAAAGACTCCTTTAAATAAGGCAAAGAAATGAAGAGTTGAAATCCAAAAGACTCCTTTAAATAAGGCAAATAAATGAAGAGTTGGAAGTCAAAACAACTCCAAGGGTTAAAATATTTAAAAATCATTTTAAAATCCGTTTTAACTCCGATTTCGAAACCGTTTAAAATTATCGCCTTTAAAAATAATAACCAACATATTTGAGCAATAAAAATAATTTTATCAAAAAAACTTTATTTTCCTCCATTTCCCAAAATTAATTAAAATAGCCCAAAAATTACGCGGGTTGTTACACTTCCCCACTAACAATGGAATTTCGCCCTCGAATTTCGCCGAATGCCTAACTCTCAAAATCAGGCCACTATACTAACTCCAAAAATAATCTCGTCTCCAAAAATAATTCCTCACCTCTAAGCTCGAAACATATCACGAATTTCACCTAAAATTTTCTATCTCCAAAAATTGCTAACCACGCAATGAACCTAAAACCCAAGACCCCGAGGGTTGCCGTATACCTAAGCTCTGATACCATTTGTAACACCCTGCCCGCCCGGGGAGAGAGAACGAAGCCCTAATGCGATAAAATAAATCCAAATCCACAATACACAAGGTATAGAGCATCTAGAAGAATCCCACAATAATATAAATCCAATAATCTCAAATTCTTCAAATACAATAAGTCTCTCGAATAAATACAACATCTAACTCGAAAAATAAATACAAATCTTCAATGCTCTATACAACAAAATAAATAATACAAATCTTCCAAAAATATTCTTCCCAAAATAATCCACGCTAAAATAATCCCAATTGGTCCATAGCGTCCCAATCCACGCCAACCTGCGAACTAAAAGAGAATATGGGGAAGTATACAATACGACAGGAAATATGCTCAACAAATATATTAGCGTTGAATAAAGCGTAACAACACGAGTACGGATATTCAAAACAAATACAAATCTCAAAGCATTTATCAATAAATTTCTCAACAACACATTAACCGGGTCACCAGGCCTCACCCCATCCGCATATGCTTTATCAAGTCATAGCCCTTGGAAGCAGGAATTTTGGCGGGTGCCCAACATCCGTGCCATAGTAAAATCTCATGAGAACGTGCTCAATAACAACATGAATCAAAATAATTCAACAATTATTTTTCTGGATTTCAATGAATTTAATAATTCAAAATATGAGTTCAATTAACAAGAATTCAACGGAATAAACACTCGCGAGATTTATGAGCATATTGTGTAAAACTCCATATCTCAAACCATGATGAGAAACCAACGATCACATCCTCAAGATCAACACAAAAGATCAACAAAAGCTCCCCCAAGAATATCCTCAAAAATAGCCCCAAGAACACCTCTAATCTAAGGTTGGAACTCACAAATCTCAAGGGCAAAGTATAATTAAAAAGAAGAGGAATATAAAATATATTTGCTGTCAAAATTTGTGCCAAAAGTAGTTTAAAAGGCTTGCCCACGACTTCCTTTTATAATGCGAAGAAATCAAGAGTTGGAATCCAAAAGACTCCTTTAAATAAGGCAAAGAAATGAAGAGTTGAAATCCAAAAGACTCCTTTAAATAAGGCAAATAAATGAAGAGTTGGAAGTCAAAACAACTCCAAGAGTTAAAAAAATTTAAAAATCATTTTAAAATCCGTTTTAACTCCGATTTCGAAACCGTTTGAAATTATCGCCTTTAAAAATAATACCAACATATTTGAGCAATAAAAATAATTTTATCAAAAACTTTATTTTCCTCCATTTTCCAAAATTAATTAAAATAGCCCAAAAATTACGCGGGTTGTTACACTTCCCCACTAACAATGGAATTTCGCCCTCGAATTTCGCCGAATGCCTAACTCTCAAAATCAGGCCACTATACTAACTCCAAAAATAATCTCGTCTCCAAAAATAATTCCTCACCTCTAAGCTCGAAACATATCACGAATTTCACCTAAAATTTTCTATCTCCAAAAATTGCTAACCACGCAATGAACCTAAAACCCAAGACCCCGAGGGTTGCCGTATACCTAAGCTCTAATACCATTTGTAACACCCCGCCCGCCCGGGGAGAGCGAATGGAGCGCTAATGCGATAAAATAAATCCAAATCCACAATACACAAGGTATAGAGCATCTAGAAGAATCCCACAATAATATAAATCCAATAATCTCAAATTCTTCAAATACAATAAGTCTCTCGAATAAATACAACATCTAACTCGAAAAATAAATACAAATCTTCAATGCTCTATACAACAAAATAAATAAGACAAATCTTCCAAAAATATTCTTCCCAAAATAATCCACGCTAAAATAATCCCAATTGGTCCATAGCGTCCCAATCCACGCCAACCTGCCAACTAAAAGAAAATATGGGGAATTACACAATACGACAGGAAAGATGCTCAACAAATATATTAGCGTTGAATAAAGCGTAACAACACGAGTACGGATATTCAAAACAAATACAAATCTCAAAGCATTTATCAATAAATTTCTCAACAACACATTAACCGGGTCACCAGGCCTCACCCCATCCGCATATGCTTTATCAAGTCATAGCCCTTGGAAGCAGGAATTTTGGCGGGTGCCCAACATCCGTGCCATATTAAAATCTCATGACAACGTGCTCAATAACAACATGAATCAAAATAATTCAACCATTATTTTTCCAGATTTCAATGAATTTAATAATTCAAAATATGAGTTCAATTAACAAGAATTCAACGGAATAAACACTCGCGAGATTTAGGAGCATATTGTGTACCTCAAACCATGATGAGAAACCAATGATCACATCCTCAAGATCAACACAAAAGCTCTACAAAAGATCCTCCAAGAACATCCTCAAAAATAGCCCCAAGAACACCTCTAATCTAAGGTTGGAACTCACAAATCTCAAGGGCCAAAGTATAATTAAAAAGAAGAGGAATATAAAATATATTTGCTACCAAAATTTGTGCCAAAAGTAGTTTAAAAAGCTTGCCCACGACTTCCTTTTATAATGCAAAGAAATGAAGAGTTGGAATCCAAAAGACTCCTTTAAATAAGGCAAAGAAATGAAGAGTTGAAATCCAAAAGACTCCTTTAAATAAGGCAAATAAATGAAGAGTTGGAAGTCAAAACAACTCCAAGGGTTAAAATATTTAAAAATCATTTTAAAATCCGTTTTAACTCCGATTTCGAAACCGTTTAAAATTATCGCCTTTAAAAATAATAACCAACATATTTGAGCAATAAAAATAATTTTATCAAAAAAACTTTATTTTCCTCCATTTCCCAAAATTAATTAAAATAGCCCAAAAATTACGCGGGTTGTTACACTTCCCCACTAACAATGGAATTTCGCCCTCGAATTTCGCCTAATGCCTTACTCTCAAAATCAGGCCACTATACTAACTCCAAAAATAATCTCGTCTCCAAAAATAATTCCTCACCTCTAAGCTCGAAACATATCACGAATTTCACCTAAAATTTTCTATCTCCAAAAATTGCTAACCACGCAATGAACCTAAAACCCAAGACCCCGAGGGTTGCCGTATACCTAAGCTCTGATACCATTTGTAACACCCTGCCCGCCCGGGGAGAGCGAACGAAGTCCTAATGCGATAAAATAAATCCAAATCCACAATACACAAGGTATAGAGCATCTAGAAGAATCCCACAATAATATAAATCCAATAATCTCAAATTCTTCAAATACAATAAGTCTCTCGAATAAATACAACATCTAACTCGAAAAATAAATACAAATCTTCATTGCTCTATACAACAAAATAAATAATACAAATCTTCCAAAAATATTCTTCCCAAAATAATCCACGCTAAAATAATCCCAATTGGTCCATAGCGTCCCAATCCACGCCAACCTGCCAACTAAAAGAAAATATGGGGAAGTACACAATACGACAGGAAATATGCTCAACAAATATATTAGCGTTGAATAAAGCGTAACAACACGAGTACGGATATTCAAAACAAATACAAATCTCAAAGCATTTATCAATAAATTTCTCAACAACACATTAACCGGGTCACCAGGCCTCACCCCATCCGCATATGCTTTATCAAGTCATAGCCCTTGGAAGCAGGAATTTTGGCGGGTGCCCAACATCCGTGCCATATTAAAATCTCATGACAACGTGCTCAATAACAACATGAATCAAAATAATTCAACCATTATTTTTCCAGATTTCAATGAATTTAATAATTCAAAATATGAGTTCAATTAACAAGAATTCAACGGAATAAACACTCGCGAGATTTAGGAGCATATTGTGTACCTCAAACCATGATGAGAAACCAATGATCACATCCTCAAGATCAACACAAAAGCTCTACAAAAGATCCTCCAAGAACATCCTCAAAAATAGCCCCAAGAACACCTCTAATCTAAGGTTGGAACTCACAAATCTCAAGGGCCAAAGTATAATTAAAAAGAAGAGGAATATAAAATATATTTGCTACCAAAATTTGTGCCAAAAGTAGTTTAAAAAGCTTGCCCACGACTTCCTTTTATAATGCAAAGAAATGAAGAGTTGGAATCCAAAAGACTCCTTTAAATAAGGCAAAGAAATGAAGAGTTGAAATCCAAAAGACTCCTTTAAATAAGGCAAATAAATGAAGGGTTGGAAGTCAAAACAACTCCAAGGGTTAAAATATTTAAAAATCTTTTTAAAATCCGTTTTAACTCCGATTTCGAAACCGTTTAAAATTATCGCCTTTAAAAATAATAACCAACATATTTGAGCAATAAAAATAATTTTATCAAAAAAACTTTATTTTCCTCCATTTCCCAAAATTAATTAAAATAGCCCAAAAATTACGCGGGTTGTTACACTTCCCCACTAACAATGGAATTTCGCCCTCGAATTTCGCCGAATGCCTAACTCTCAAAATCAGGCCACTATACTAAGTCTAAAAATAATCTCGTCTCCAAAAATAATTCCTCACCTCTAAGCTCGAAACATATCACGAATTTCACCTAAAATTTTCTATCTCCAAAAATTGCTAACCACGCAATGAACCTAAAACCCAAGACCCCGAGGGTTGCCGTATACCTAAGCTCTGATACCATTTGTAACACCCTGCCCGCCCGGGGAGAGCGAACGAAGTCCTAATGCGATAAAATAAATCCAAATCCACAATACACAAGGTATAGAGCATCTAGAAGAATCCCACAATAATATAAATCCAATAATCTCAAATTCTTCAAATACAATAAGTCTCTCGAATAAATACAACATCTAACTCGAAAAATAAATACAAATCTTCAATGCTCTATACAACAAAATAAATAATACAAATCTTCCAAAAATATTCTTCCCAAAATAATCCACGCTAAAATAATCCCAATTGGTCCATAGCGTCCCAATCCACGCCAACCTGCCAACTAAAAGAAAATATGGGGAAGTACACAATACGACAGGAAATATGCTCAACAATTATATTAGCGTTGAATAAAGCGTAACAACACGAGTACGAATATTCAAAACAAATACAAATCTCAAAGCATTTATCAATAAATTTCTCAACAACACATTAACCGGGTCACCAGGCCTCACCCCATCCGCATATGCTTTATCAAGTCATAGCCCTTGGAAGCAGGAATTTTGGCGGGTGCCCAACATCCGTGCCATATTAAAATCTCATGACAACGTGCTCAATTACAACATGAATCAAAATAATTCAACCATTATTTTTCCAAATTTCAATGAATTTAATAATTCAAAATATGAGTTCAATTAACAAGAATTCAACGGAATAAACACTCGCGAGATTTAGGAGCATATTGTGTACCTCAAACCATAATGAGAAACCAATGATCACATCCTCAAGATCAACACAAAAGCTCTACAAAAGATCCTCCAAGAACATCCTCAAAAATATCCCCAAGAACACCTCTAATCTAAGGTTGGAACTCACAAATCTCAAGGGCCAAAGTATAATTAAAAAGAAGAGGAATATAAAATATATTTGCTACCAAAATTTGTGCCAAAAGTAGTTTAAAAAGCTTGCCCACGACTTCCTTTTATAATGCAAAGAAATGAAGAGTTGGAATCCAAAAGACTCCTTTAAATAAGGCAAAGAAATGAAGAGTTGAAATCCAAAAGACTCCTTTAAATAAGGCAAATAAATGAAGAGTTGGAAGTCAAAACAACTCCAAGGGTTAAAATATTTAAAAATCATTTTAAAATCCGTTTTAACTCCGATTTCGAAACCGTTTAAAATTATCGCCTTTAAAAATAATAACCAACATATTTGAGCAATAAAAATAATTTTATCAAAAAAACTTTATTTTCCTCCATTTCCCAAAATTAATTAAAATAGCCCAAAAATTACGCGGGTTGTTACACTTCCCCACTAACAATGGAATTTCGCTCTCGAATTTCGCCGAATGCCTAACTCTCAAAATCAGGCCACTATTCTAACTCCAAAAATAATCTCGTCTCCAAAAATAATTCCTCACCTCTAAGCTCGAAACATATCATGAATTTCACCTAAAATTTTCTATCTCCAAAAATTGCTAACCACGCAATGAACCTAAAACCCAAGACCCCGAGGGTTGCCGTATACCTAAGCTCTGATACCATTTGTAACACCCTGCCCACCCGGGGAGAGCGAACGAAGTCCTAATGCGATAAAATAAATCCAAATCCACAATACACAAGGTATAGAGCATCTAGAAGAATCCCACAATAATATAAATCCAATAATCTCAAATTCTTCAAATACAATAAGTCTCTCGAATAAATACAACATCTAACTCGAAAAATAAATACAAATCTTCAATGCTCTATACAACAAAATAAATAAGACAAATCTTCCAAAAATATTCTTCCCAAAATAATCCACGCTAAAATAATCCCAATTGGTCCATAGCGTCCCAATCCACGCCAACCTGCCAACTAAAAGAAAATATGGGGAAGTACACAATACGACAGGAAATATGCTCAACAAATATATTAGCGTTGAATAAAGCGTAACAACACGAGTACGGATATTCAAAACAAATACAAATCTCAAAGCATTTATCAATAAATTTCTCAACAACACATTAACCGGGTCACCAGGCCTCACCCCATCCGCATATGCTTTATCAAGTCATAGCCCTTGGAAGCAGGAATTTTGGCGGGTGCCCAACATCCGTGCCATATTAAAATCTCATGACAACGTGCTCAATAACAACATGAATCAAAATAATTCAACAATTATTTTTCCAGATTTCAATGAATTTAATAATTCAAAATATGAGTTCAATTAACAAGAATTCAACGGAATAAACACTCGCGAGATTTAGGAGCATATTGTGTAAAACCCCATACCTCAAACCATGATGAGAAACCAATGATCACATCCTCAAGATCAACACAAAAGATCTACAAAAGATCCTCCAAGAACATCCTCAAAAATAGCCCCAAGAACACCTCTAATCTAAGGTTGGAACTCACAAATCTCAAGGGCCAAAGTATAATTAAAAAGAAGAGGAATATGAAATATATTTGCTACCAAAATTTTTGCCAAAAGTAGTTTAAAAAGCTTGCCCGCGACTTCCTTTTATAATGCAAAGAAATGAAGAGTTGGAATCCAAAAGACTCCTTTAAATAAGGCAAAGAAATGAAGAGTTGAAATCCAAAAGACTCCTTTAAATAAGGCAAATAAATGAAGAGTTGGAAGTCAAAACAACTCCAAGAGTTAAAAACATTTAAAAATAATTTTAAAATCCGTTTTAACTCCGATTTCGAAACCATTTGAAATTATCGCCTTTAAAAATAATAACCAACATATTTGAGCAATAAAAATAATTTTATCAAAAACTTTTTTTTCCTCCATTTCCCAAAATTAATTAAAATAGCCCAAAAATTACGCGGGTTGTTACACTTCCCCACTAACAATGGAATTTCGCCCTCGAATTTCGCCGAATGCCTAACTCTTAAAATCAGGCCACTATACTAACTCCAAAAATAATCTCGTCTCCAAAAATAATTCCTCACCTCTAAGCTCGAAAAATACCACGAATTTCACCTAAAATTTTCTATCTCCAAAAATTGCTAACCACGCAATGAACCTAAAACCCAAGACCCCGAGGGTTGTCGTATACCTAAGCTCTGATACCATTTGTAACACCCCGCCCGCCCGGGGAGAGCGAACGGAGCGCTAATGCGATAAAATAAATCCAAATCCACATTACACAATACACAAGGTATAGAGCATCTAGAAGAATCCCACAATAATATAAATCCAATAATCTCAAATTATTCAAATACAATAAGTCTCTCGAATAAATACAACATCTAACTCGAAAAATAAATACAAATCTTCAATGCTCTATACAACAAAATAAATAATACAAATCTTCCAAAAATATTCTTCCCAAAATAATCCACGCTAAAATAATCCCAATTGGTCCATAGCGTCCCAATCCACGCCAACCTGCCAACTAAAAGAAAATATGGGGAAGTACACAATACGACAGGAAAGATGCTCAACAAATATATTAACGATGAATAAAGCGTAACAACACGAGTACGGATATTCAAAACAAATACAAATCTCAAAGCATTTATCAATAAATTTCTCAACCACACATTAACCGGGTCACCAGGTCTCACCCCATCCGCATATGCTTTATCAAGTCATAGCCCTTGGAAGCAGGAATTTTGGCGGGTGCCCAACATCCGTGCCATATTAAAATCTCATGAGAACGTGCTCAATAACAACATGAATCAAAATAATTCAACAATTATTTTTCCAGATTTCAATGAATTTAATAATTCAAAATATGAGTTCAATTAACAAGAATTCAACGGAATAAACACTCGCGAGATTTATGAGCATATTGTGTAAAACCCCATACCTCAAACCATGATGAGAAACCAATGATCACATCCTCAAGATCAACACAAAAGATCAACAAAAGCTCCCCCAAGAACATCCTCAAAAATAGCCCCAAGAACACTTCTAATCTAAGGTTGGAACTCACAAATCTCAAGGGCCAAAGTATAATTAAAAAGAAGAGGAATATAAAATATATTTGCTGCCAAAATTTGTGCCAAAAGTAGTTTAAAAGGCTTGCCCACGACTTCCTTTTATAATGCGAAGAAATGAAGAGTTGGAATCCAAAAGACTCCTTTAAATAAGGCAAAGAAATGAAGAGTTGAAATCCAAAAGACTCCTTTAAATAAGGCAAATAAATGAAGAGTTGGAAGTCAAAACAACTCCAAGAGTTAAAAAAATTTAAAAATCATTTTAAAATACGTTTTAACTCCGATTTCGAAACCGTTTTAAATTATCGCCTTTAAAAATAATACCAACATATTTGAGCAATAAAAATAATTTTATCAAAAACTTTATTTTTCTCCATTTTCCAAAATTAATTAAAATAGCCCAAAAATTACGCGGGTTGTTACACTTCCCCACTAACAATGGAATTTCGCCCTCGAAATTCGCCGAATGCCTAACTCTCAAAATCAGGCCACTATACTAACTCCAAAAATAATCTCGTCTCCAAAAATAATTCCTCACCTCTAAGCTCGAAACATATCACGAATTTCACCTAAAATTTTCTATCTCCAAAAATTGCTAACCACGTAATGAACCTAAAACCCAAGACCCCGAGGGTTACCGTATACCTAAGCTCTGATACCATTTGTAACACCCCGTTCGCCCGGGGAGAGCGAACGGAGAGCTAATGCGATAAAATAAATCCAAATCCACAATACACAAGGTATAGAGCATCTAGAAGAATCCCACAATAATATAAATCCAATAATCTCAAATTCTTCAAATACAATAAGTCTCTCGAATAAATACAACATCTAACTCTAAAAATAAATACAAATCTTCAATGCTCTATACAACAAAATAAATAATACAAATCTTCCAAAAATATTCTTCCCAAAATAATCCACGCTAAAATAATCCCAATTGGTCCATATCGTCCCAATCCACGCCAACCTGCCAACTAAAAGAAAATATGGGGAAGTACACAATACGACAGGAAAGATGCTCAACAAATATATTAGCGATGAATAAAGCGTAACAACACGAGTACGGATATTCAAAACAAATACAAATCTCAAAGCATTTATCAATAAATTTCTCAACAACACATTAACCGGGTCACCAGGCCTCACCCCATCCGCATATGCTTTATCAAGTCATAGCCCTTGGAAGCAGGAATTTTGGCGGGTGCCCAACATCCGTGCCAGATTTAAATCTCATGACAACGTGCTCAATAACAACATGAATCAAAATAATTCAACAATTATTTTTCCAGATTTCAATGAATTTAATAATTCAAAATATGAGTTCAATTAACAAGAATTCAACGGAATAAACACTCGCGAGATTTAGGAGCATATTGTGTAAAACCCCATACCTCAAACCATGATGAGAAACCAACGATCACATCCTCAAGATCAACACAAAAGATCTACAAAAGCTCCTCCAAGAACATCCTCAAAAATAGCCCCAAGAACACATCTAATCTAAGGTTGGAACTCACAAATCTCAAGGGCCAAAGTATAATTAAAAAGAAGAGGAATATAAAATATATTTGCTGCCAAAATTTGTGCCAAAAGTAGTTTAAAAGGCTTGCCCACGACTTCCTTTTATAATGCAAAGAAATGAAGAGTTGGAATCCAAAAGACTCCTTCAAATAAGGCAAAGAAATGAAGAGTTGAAATCCAAAAAACTCCTTTAAATAAGGCAAATAAATGAAGAGTTGGAAGTCAAAACAACTCCAAGAGTTAAAAACATTTAAAAATCTTTTTAAAATCCGTTTTAACTCCGATTTCGAAACCATTTGAAATTATCGCCTTTAAAAATAATAACCAACATATTAGAGCAAATAAAAATAGTTTTATCAAAAACTTTATTTTCCTCCATTTCCCAAAATTAATTAAAATAGCCCAAAAATTACGCGGGTTGTTACACTTCCCCACTAACAATGGAATTTTGCCCTCGAATTTCGCCGAATGCCTAACTCTCAAAATCAGGTCACTATACTAACTCCAAAAATAATCTCGTCTCCAAAAATAATTCCTCACCTCTAAACTCGAAACATATCACGAATTTCACCTAAAATTTTCTATCCCCAAAAATTGCTAACCACGCAATGAACCTAAAACCCAAGACCCCGAGGGTTGCCGTATACCTAAGCTCTGATACCATTTGTAACACCCCGCCCGCCCGGGGAGAGCGAACGGAGCGCTAATGCGATAAAATAAATCCAAATCCACAATACACAAGGTATAGAGAATCTAGAAGAATCCCACAATAATATAAATCCAATAATCTCAAATTCTTCAAATACAATAAGTCTCTCGAATAAATACAACATCTAACTCGAAAAATAAATACAAATCTTCAATGCTCTATACAACAAAATAAATAATACAAATCTTCCAAAAATATTCTTCCCAAAATAATCCACGCTAAAATAATCCCAATTGGTCCATAGCGTCCCAATCCACGCCAACCTGCCAACTAAAAGAAAATATGGGGAAGTACACAATACGACAGGAAAGATGCTCAACAAATATATTAGCGTTGAATAAAGCGTAACAACACGAGTACGGATATTCAAAACAAATACAAATCTCAAAGCATTTATCAATAAATTTCTCAACAACACATTAACCGGGTCACCAGGCCTCACCCCATCCGCATATGCTTTATCAAGTCATAGCCATTGGAAGCAGGAATTTTGGCGGGTGCCCAACATCCGTGCCATATTAAAATCTCATGACAACGTGCTCAATAGCAACATGAATCAAAATAATTCAACAATTATTTTTCCAGATTTTAATGAATTTAATAATTCAAAATATGAGTTCAATTAACAAGAATTCAACGGAATAAACACTCGCGAGATTTAGGAGCATATTGTGTAAAACCCCATACCTCAAACCATGATGAGAAACCAATTATCACATCCTCAAGATCAACACAAAAGATCTACAAAAGATCCTCCAAGAACATCCTCAAAAATAGCCCCAAGAACACCTCTAATCTAAGGTTGGAACTCACAAATCTCAAGGGCCAAAGTATAATTAAAAAGAAGAGGAATATAAAATATATTTGCTACCAAAATTTGTGCCAAAAGTAGTTTAAAAAGCTTGCCCACGACTTCCTTTTATAATGCAAAGAAATGAAGAGTTGGAATCCAAAAGACTCCTTTAAATAAGGCAAAGAAATGAAGAGTTGAAATCCAAAAGACTCGTTTAAATAAGGCAAATAAATGAAGAGTTGGAAGTCAAAACAACTCCAAGGGTTAAAAACATTTAAAAATCATTTTAAAATCCGTTTTAACTTCGATTTCGAAACCGTTTAAAATTATCGCCTTTAAAAATAATAACCAACATATTTGAGCAATAAAAATAATTTTATCAAAAACTTTATTTTCCTCCATTTTCCAAAATTAATTAAAATAGCCCAAAAATTACGCGGGTTGTTACACTTCCCCACTAACAATGGAATTTCGCCCTCGAAATTCGCCGAATGCCTAACTCTCAAAATCAGGCCATTATACTAACTCCAAAAATAATCTCGTCTCCAAAAATAATTCCTCACCTCTAAGCTCGAAACATATCACGAATTTCACCTAAAATTTTCTATCTCCAAAAATTGCTAACCACACAATGAACCTAAAACCCAAGACCCCGAGGGTTGCCGTATACCTAAGCTCTGATACCATTTGTAACACCCCGCCCGCCCGGGGAGAGCGAACGGAGCGCTAATGCGATAAAATAAATCCAAATCCACATTACACAATACACAAGGTATAGAGCATCTAGAAGAATCCCACAATAATATAAATCCAATAATCTCCAATTCTTCAAATACAATAAGTCTCTCGAATAAATACAACATCTAACTCGAAAAATAAATACAAATCTTCAATGCTCTATACAACAAAATAAATAACACAAATCTTCCAAAAATATTCTTCCCTAAATAATCCACGCTAAAATAATCCCAATTGGTCCATAGCGTCCCAATTCACGCCAACCTGCCAACTAAAAGAAAATATGGGGAAGTACACAATACGACAGGAAAGATGCTCAACAAATATATTAGCGTTGAATAAAGCGTAACAACACGAGTACGGATATTCAAAACAAATACAAATCTCAAAGCATTTATCAATAAATTTCTCAACAACACATTAACCGGGTCACCAGGCCTCACCCCATCCGCATATGCTTTATCAAGTCATAGCCATTGGAAGCAGGAATTTTGGCGGGTGCCCAACATCCGTGCCATATTAAAATCTCATGACAACGTGCTCAATAACAACATGAATCAAAATAATTCAACAATTATTTTTCCAGATTTCAATGAATTTAATAATTCAAAATATGAGTTCAATTAACAAGAATTCAACGGAATAAACACTCGCGAGATTTAGGAGCATATTGTGTACCTCAAACCATGATGAGAAACCAATGATCACATCCTCAAGATCAACACAAATGCTCTACAAAAGATCCTCCAAGAACATCCTCAAAAATAGCCCCAAGAACACCTCTAATCTAAGGTTGGAACTCACAAATCTCAAGGGCCAAAGTATAATTAAAAAGAAGAGGAATATAAAATATATTTGCTACCAAAATTTGTGCCAAAAGTAGTTTAAAAAGCTTGCCCACGACTTCCTTTTATAATACAAAGAAATGAAGAGTTGGAATCCAAAAGACTCCTTTAAATAAGGCAAAGAAATGAAGAGTTGAAATCCAAAAGACTCCTTTAAATAAGGCAAATAAATGAAGAGTTGGAAGTCAAAACAACTCCAAGGGTTAAAATCATTTAAAAATCATTTTAAAATCCGTTTTAACTTCGATTTCGAAACCGTTTAAAATTATTGCCTTTAAAAATAATAACCAACATATTTGAGCAATAAAAATAATTTTATCAAAAACTTTATTTTCCTCCATTTTCCAAAATTAATTAAAATAGCCCAAAAATTACGCGGGTTGTTACACTTCCCCACTAACAATGGAATTTCGCCCTCGAAATTCGCCGAATGCCTAACTCTCAAAATCAGGCCACTATACTAACTCCAAAAATAATCTCGTCTCCAAAAATAATTCCTCACCTCTAAGCTCGAAACATATCACGAATTTCACCTAAAATTTTCTATCTCTAAAAATTGCTAACCACACAATGAACCTAAAACCCAAGACCCCGAGGGTTGCGGTATACCTAAGCTCTGATACCATTTGTAACACCCCGCCCGCCCGGGGAGAGCGAACGGAGCGCTAATGCGATAAAATAAATCCAAATCCACAATACACAAGGTATAGAGCATCTAGAAGAATCCCACAATAATATAAATCCAATAATCTCAAATTCTTCAAATACAATAAGTCTCTCGAATAAATACAACATCTAACTCGAAAAATAAATACAAATCTTCAATGCTCTATACAACAAAATAAATAACACAAATCTTCCAAAAATATTCTTCCCAAAATAATCCACGCTAAAATAATCCCAATTGGTCCATAGCGTCCCAATCCACGCCAACCTGCCAACTAAAAGAAAATATGGGGAAGTACACAATACGACAGGAAAGATGCTCAACAAATATATTAGCGTTGAATAAAGCGTAACAACACGAGTACGGATATTCAAAACAAATACAAATCTCAAAGCATTTATCAATAAATTTCTCAACAATACATTAACCGGGTCACCAGGCCTCACCCCATCCTCATATGCTTTATCAAGTCATAGCCATTGGAAGCAGGAATTTTGGCGGGTGCCCAACATCCGTGCCATATTAAAATCTCATGACAACGTGCTCAATAACAACATGAATCAAAATAATTCAACAATTATTTTTCCAGATTTCAATGAATTTAATAATTCAAAATATGAGTTCAATTAACAAGAATTCAACGGAATAAACACTCGCGAGATTTAGGAGCATATTGTGTAAAACCCCATACCTCAAACCATGATGAGAAACCAATGATCACATCCTCACGATCAACACAAAAGCTCTACAAAAGATCCTCCAAGAACATCCTCAAAAATAACCCCAAGAACAACTCTAATCTAAGGTTGGAACTCACAAATCTCAAGGGCCAAAGTATAATTAAAAAGAAGAGGAATATAAAATATATTTGCTACCAAAATTTGTGCCAAAAGTAGTTTAAAAAGCTTGCCCGCGACTTCCTTTTATAATGCAAAGAAATGAAGAGTTGGAATCCAAAAGACTCCTTTAAATAAGGCAAAGAAATGAAGAGTTGAAATCCAAAAGACTCCTTTAAATAAGGCAAATAAATGAAGAGTTGGAAGTCAAAACAACTCCAAGGGTTAAAAACATTTAAAAATTATTTTAAAATCCGTTTTAACTCCGATTTCGAAACCGTTTAAAATTATCGCCTTTAAAAATAATAACCAACATATTTGAGCAATAAAAATAATTTTATCAAAAACTTTATTTTCCTCCATTTTCCAAAATTAATTAAAATAGCCCAAAAATTACGCGGGTTGTTACACTTCCCCACTAACAATGGAATTTCGTCCTCGAAATTTGCCGAATGCCTAACTCTCAAAATCAGGCCACTATACTAACTCCAAAAATAATCTCGTCTCCAAAAATAATTCCTCACCTCTAAGCTCGAAACATATCACGAATTTCACCTAAAATTTTCTATCTCCAAAAATTGCTAACCACGCAATGAACCTAAAACCCAAGACCCCGAGGGTTGCCGTATACCTAAGCTCTGATACCATTTGTAACACTCCGCCCGCCCGGGGAGAGCGAACGGAGCGCTAATGCGATAAAATAAATCCAAATCCACAATACACAAGGTATAGAGCATCTAAAAGAATCCCACAATAATATAAATCCAATAATCTCAAATTCTTCAAATACAATAAGTCTCTCGAATAAATACAACATCTAACTCGAAAAATAAATACAAATCTTCAATGCTCTATACAAAAAATAAATAACACAAATCTTCCAAAAATATTATTCCCAAAATAATCCATGCTAAAATAATCTCAATTGGTCCATAGCGTCCCAATCCACGCTAACCTGCCAACTAAAAGAAAATATGGGGAAATACACAATACGACAGGAAAGATGCTCAACAAATATATTAACGATGAATACAGCGTAACAACACGAGTACGGATATTCAAAACAAATACAAATCTCAAAGCATTTATCAATAAATTTCTCAACAACACATTAACCGGGTCACCAGGCCTCACCCCATCCGCATATGCTTTATCAAGTCATAGCCCTTGGAAGCAGGAATTTTGGCGGGTGCCCAACATCCGTGCCATATTAAAATCTCATGACAACGTGCTCAATAACAACACGAATCAAAATAATTCAACAATTATTTTTCCAGATTTCAATGAATTTAATAATTCAAAATATGAGTTCAATTAACAAGAATTCAACGGAATAAACACTCGCGAGATTTAGGAGCATATTGTGTAAAACCCCATACCTCAAACCATGATGAGAAACCAATTATCACATCCTCAAGATCAACACAAAAGATCTACAAACGCTCCTCCAAGAACATCCTCAAAAATAGCTCCAAGAACACCTCTAATCTAAGGTTGGAACTCACAAATCTCAAAGGCCAAAGGATAATTAAAAAGAAGAGGAATATAAAATATATTTGCTGCCAAAATTTGTGCCAAAAGTAGTTTAAAAGGCTTGCCCACGACTTCCTTTTATAATGCAAAGAAATGAAGAGTTGGAATCCAAAAGACTCCTTTAAATAAGGCAAAGAAATGAAGAGTTGAAATCCAAAAGACTCCTTTAAATAAGGCAAATAAATGAAGAGTTGGAAGTCAAAACAACTCCAAGAGTTAAAAACATTTAAAAATCATTTTAAAATCCGTTTTAACTTCGATTTCGAAACCGTTTGAAATTATCGCCTTTAAAAATAATAACCAACATATTTGAGCAATAAAAATAATTTTATCAAAAACTTTATTTTCCTCCATTTTCCAAAATTAATTAAAGTAGCCCAAAAATTACGCGGGTTGTTACATTGCCATCACTATAATGCCCAGATATTTCAGTATGAAACACCCACATTCTGTTGCCAAAAAGGTCAGATATACCTTGTGAAAGCATCTGTCCCCAAGGTTTTATTTGAGTCATTCACATCCAATTTCGCTGAATCGAAAGAATTTCGTACTAACATCTGAGCATACAATAGCATCTTCTCATTCGCTTCATTTGGAGTTACCCTAGACAAGAAACTTGAGTCCTTAAGATGCAATGTATACACATTTTGAGTTTGAGGGCATGTTTATAATTATTTACCATCCTTGCAGCCGGACAATCACAACCCTTGTTACTTTCAACTCTACTATCACGACATCGACAATGATTTTTAGAACCGATTGGGCATATTATCGGGATTGACCTTAAACGTTGATATAGTTGGCAAACTCTTAGAAGCTCTTGATGGAAATCCTAATGTTCAATTTTTACAAAATCTAAAGGATTTACCTTCACTCGATGCCCTTGAAGTTTGAATTACAAAGCATGTGAACCTCGATCAACGAGTCTACACTGCCCCTACTTAAGATGAAGTTGTTACAATATGGGTTGAAGGAAATATCGCAAATATTCCATTCGAGATAAACATCATTGTGGTGTCACACTCCGGCCAAATGCACCAAATAAAACATTACTTTGATTATTATGGCCCATTACAATACCCATTGAAATTTCCAAAATAAGAGGTTAGTTGACACAAAAACATACAGAGACAAAACGGAAGCTGATCGAGCAGATTTACAAACGCCATCTCTTCCATACCTGCACTCACATGTACTGGGGACATTTTTGTCGCAGAGAAATAAGGTAAGATAATAACATCAATTAAATTTACATTCTCACCCTTAAAGTCCCTTATCAATGGCATTTAAACAAACCTTGTCTTATCTTACATTTCTTAACTTTATGCTCATGTAGATGTTCGACGAGAGAACTCATCAAAGGTATCATATCGAGAATATTATGTGCACAAATTTCAAATAAAAATAATAAATAACCAATGCTATTGTTTGTTGGAAAACTCCTACAATAATATTCCGTTGACATGTACATAAAGATGGAAACCACCTGGATTGACTACTATCATAACTAGAAAAAAAATTAGAGTTGAACTCTACTAGGGGTTAATTAATAGTATAAACTCAATTATAATTAGAGCAAGCAAGATTGGTCAAAGGATTATTCTCCCTACATCATTCATTGGCAGACCTGAGATATGGGTCGTCTATACATTGGTTCAATGGCTTTAGTTCAAATATATGGCCAACCCGATTTATTCGTCATAATGGCTTGCAATTATGAATGGAAATAACTCATAGAAAATTTTCAACCCATCCAGTTGCCTCATGATCGACCCGATCTAACTACGAATGTTTATAGAGCCAAATTAAAGGACCTAAAGGATCAACTTTTTAAGAAATAATTTTTTTGCAATGTTGGTGCCCACGTACACATTATTGAATTCCAAAAAAGGGGCTTGCCACATGAAAAAATTATAGTCATACTACAATATGAATACAAACTAACTAATTTTGATCATTATGAGAAATTCGTCCGCGTAGAGATTCCTGATATTAATAAATATCCACTACTTTATGCTTTGGTATATAACACATGATGCATGGGCCATGTGGAGAGCTAAACATGCATGAAAAATGGAAACTATAAATTCCATTACTATTGCTAATTTGCAATAACTACTACGCAAGGTCAAGACTCATATCCTATTTACAAGTCACGGAATGATGGGAGATAAGTACGCGTTAGAAATAAGATGCTTGATAACATATGGGTTATTCCTTATAACCTATATCTCCTTACAAGATATAACTACTATATTAACGTTGAAGTATGCTTTGGGTTGAAAGTGGTGAAGTACCTTTACGAGTACATTTACAAAGGGTATAATACAATTGTTCATATTTCCTTCGAGGATAATGGCCAACTACTATTGATGAGATCAAACAATATCAAGATGAAATATGGGTATTAACATAAGATGCAATTTGAAGAATTTTTTAATTTGAGTTAAACGAAATCAAGCCATCTGTGATAACCTTCAACTGCACTTGCCAAATAAACATACCGTGACATACGAAGAGAGCCAAAATTTGCAAAATGTCCTTACTTCACCCAACGTTAGTAAGACAATGTTAATAGAGTTCTTCAGTATGTGCTCTAGAGACAACGAAGCATATAAATATCTCTATAAGGAATTCCCCGAGCATACGTATGGGATGATAAAATAAAGATTTAGAGTAAAATGAAGAAGAAGTTTGACATCATCAGCCATGTCAATGGTGCAAACCTTATTGAGGGAGAACAATACTACTTAATACTCATTTAAATCACGTGAGAGGCACCACATCATTTGAACACCTTCTAACTTATGAAGGAATCACTTACTTGACACTTAAAGAGGCTTCCCATAGACGTGGATTGTTAGATAATGACGATAGCATTGCCGATTGGTTTTCCGAAACAACCACTCTTGGAATGCCTGAGGTGCTAAGAAGATTGTTTACAATCATATTAGTTTACTTTAAGCCATCTAATGTGAGAAAAATATGGGAAACAAACTTTGATTTTTTATTCGAAAACCTTAAAAGACTTCACCCACATTCTTTATTTGCCCCAAAACAATGGACATTAAACAATATCAAATTCTTTTTAAAATTAATAGGTAAATCGATTAGAGAATATGACTTACCTGCAAGTACCATGACACGATCCACATTAAAAAATGATAGATGAAGAGAATTTATTGATGAACTTTATGTCAAAACACCGCAATAGACTCCACTTTCTCTACGAGTTTGGATGCAAACTAAAAACACACGTACTTGGTTATACTCGAAAGAGTACTTACTGGAACTTCAGGTGCTTTCTTAGTTGATGGGATGGGAGGAACTGTAAAGACATATCTTTATCGAGCATTATTGGATAACATTATAAAGAGAGGTATGATTGCACTTGCAATAACAACATCAGGGGGTCGTTGTTGCATTATTTCCTAGAGGTTGAGCTACACATTCACGATTCAAAATACCAACCCTTGCTAACGAGACCAACTTATGTAATATTCCAAAGTAAAGTGGCCCCGCTGAACTTCTACGACAAACAAGAATCATTATTTGGGAAGAAGCGTAAATGGAAAAGCGTTTAGCGATATAAACTCTTGACAGGACATTAAAAGATCTAATGGATACTATTAAACCTTTTGGGGTTAAGGTTATTGTATTTTGTGGGGATTTCTGACAGGTTCAACCCATCGTCCGTCGAGGGATAAGATTATAAATGATTAATGTAATCCTTGTGATGTCGTCGCTCTGGACTGTAATGCAAATTTTACCTTTGAAAATAAATATGCGGGCAAAAAATGATCAATGAATTCCTTTTACGAATTGGAAATCGAGAAAAACCATAAACCCACGATGATTTAATAAGTCTACCTGATGTAATTGTCCTCTGTCCTCAACAAAATAAGATCCCCAAACACTCCTTCATTGATGTTATCTTCCCATTACTAAATATAAATGCCATTTTGCTGGACTTCTTAATAAATCAAGCCATTCTTGCAATAACAAATGAACATGTTAACACCCTCAATGCTATGGTAATTGAAACTTTCCTAGGTGATTTGAAGATATTAAATATCTTTGATGGCGTTGTGGATGACACGCATAACTACTACTAAGAAGAATTTTTAAATTCTTCAATGCCAAATGGATTGCCCCACCATACATTGAAACTTAGACCAAATTGTCCAATAATTCTTATACACAATATATACTATTGGTTTATCTAATAGAACATGAATGTTATACAAATATTCTTATAATAATGTCATCCATGTGGAAATATCAGTGAGCCAGTATAAAGGTAAAAATATTCTTTTGCCACGCATTCCCCTTTCCCCGATTGAAAATTAGGGACACCTGTCAGAATTTAAATGGAAATAGTTTCCTATTAGTTTATGTTTTGCAATGACAATAAACAAATCACATGGTCAAATGATTCCTCGTGTTGGTCCTTACTTACCAACAAACGTCTTCTCCCACGGCTAACTATATGTTGTTTTATCAAGAGGAACTTCATTAGCAACCACAAACGTGCTTATCAACTCTGAAAGTTAAAAAAAAATAGTATAACAAAAGATAATGTCTACAAACAATAACTATTGGCATAAAGATAAAACATATTCCAATCTTCTATGTATGCTTCATATGTCTTGCATTGATTTACCATATGTTGTATACTTATTTGGCTTATACCTCTCCCCACATATCAGTTTTGTGTTCTTGGTAAATGTTTATAATTTTTTTACACATTATTATAATATAATATTTCGATTTTGATCTTTATTCACGAGGGTAAACACTAACTCAAACGATGACAACACCAGATTTCCCAGTTGTGCAATGCTAAATGATCAACAATCTTCAGTGACTTGAAACTAAATGGCAAGTCATTTGTCAAGTCTTCTATAGAGTAACTATTGGGCTATACTCTAATACAAAAGGGTCAAGAAATATATTGAAATTAATCTCGATAAATGAGGAGGTTCGCGATCTTTTATTTTTTAATGTAAAAGTTCAATTACGATTCAAATCACACCTACTTTGTTTATTAAACTAAAATTAACCCCACATGGAACAAAAATCCAAGTAGCCATATGAAATAATGATATAACAAGACTGGACGGGCTCCTACTGAATCAGAAACAATACTCCATTGCTAATGGAATAGTAAAGGGAGTGAATGAGACTTACTCTATCGTTCACAATAAAATAGGGCTTTCGTTATATAAGTAAACTGATATTGTCGAATCAGAAGACAACTTCATATTCCCTTCATCACTCTATAATTTCATCCCATTTGAGGACGTGTCCTCGCAATTGGAAGACGATAATACATATGGTAACTCCTATTATATGCTTATGCAATTACTAAAAAGACCTCTCCTTAAATTCATTAATTTCTTCGTCCCCCCCCCCCCAACAGATGTGATCATTTTTGTAATAAATGTGAAACCAATTAGGGTAATTACAAAGGCATCCAACTCCACAAAAACTAAACTACGAGATACAAAGCAAGCCTACTACATTACACCTTTGTCTTTATTAATAAGCTTCTTATCTTTCTCTTTATTACTACATATAAATTACGCATTACACATACTTTTAACTCACATTACTTCTTTTATCATATTCAAATACAATATCCATGTTTAATCTCATATTTCAGTCACTTATATTTACTTTATGAAAGTGGAGAATGAAGTCTAACATTTAAGTGCATTGTCTATGGAATTTCCTATATTAGCCTTTTCTCAGGCTAAAAGATTAGCTTATGAAATCAATTGAAAATATATTAATTCATATACAACAACTAAAACATCTTATAATCCTTAAATTTATACTTTCTTCTTAACAGGGGAGTATAGTCTGGATAGTGTTTCAAAGACTATCATTCAAATTGACCCAAACATTAATAAGGCGATGAAATTAAAAGAATGGTTCGATAATAAAAATATTTCCAATGCCATTTAACTTCTTGTGCAGTTACATTCATTTATACTAATGCAATTACAGACTGCCTGTCTCCTTAGCATTTTCACAAATGGAGAAATTTACTGCGCCATAACAGACAATCATATAGGATGTTGAAAACGTGACCATTAGAGACATCATAAAAGGAATTCAAGCAACTAAAAAGGTAACGCTTCCTTATCTTTTCAATAATATTTACTTAAGTATTTAAATTTTTCAGTCACAAATTATACCCTACCCAATTTCATGGTTGGGCAAAAAAATCTAATTTGCTCATTCAACACAATTATTATGGAGGTTAGAGACGAGGAAAATCCTTGTTACGATGCTTGCAACAAAGGTCACTATTACTGATGGATTTTCCATGTGCTAAAAATGTTCTTGCTCAGATGCAAAATACACCCGAAGGTAAACTCACACATTTTCAACTCATGCTTTAAAGTTTAGTCCAATATATATATGAACCTCTTATCACTTATACCTCAACAAAACAAGAGGTATTTATTTTAACTTGTAGTCCACGATGAGTACCAAAAATAATTATCTCACTTTTTGACAAGACAGAATCATTCATAGAGTGCTCAATTATCGATTCGAAAGAAGAGATACAATCATTCATACTCAAAAATTGATTTGGTTTAAATAAATTTTATTTATAATTTATTAAATTCATATTCTTATTATCCATAAATGATAACTTCAGTCACAAAGTATTATGCATTCATAGTACATTTGAAGGCTATATACCTACATTGGAGAATTGTTTAAGTTTTATATCAAATTCAAAGCAACAAAAGATTCCGATCGCAAGTTTGAACGTTTTGTTGCACAAAAAGTAGAAAAATTATTGAAACAAGCAGGAGTAATAAACAGCAAAAGCAAAAAAGATGATATCTTCATTCGCCTAAACATTGGCCCACTTCGAAATTCTGCATTTTCTTTATATTCTACGTTCTTGAATTTTTAAAATTTACTCTCTACTTATGTTTTAGACTTGAATCATGTTCATACTGTATTATTATCCAGCTGCACATGCATTTATTGATTATAATAATTTTAAGGTATTTATCAATAAAATATACAATTGATATGTATTTTTTACACGATTACGAGTTTTTGTATTTATAATACGTTGTTTCATATTTTTAATATTTAAATTGAATATCTGAATTCAATTGTATATGCAACGCATATGTATTCGACTGATATAAAATTAAAATATAAAATCCCTAATTTGTAACTAAATGAATAAATTTGTAGTCGTTCTCAGTTGCAGGCTCACTACGTGCGCAAATATTCGATTTCGTAGGAACACCGCGATTTACAATAGCATTTTAATTTTAGAAACATTTTTTTGAGTGTCGAAAATTATTTTTAACAACAATCCCATCTATTTTGGTAAAGGTTTAACAATTCCATCACCACCAACCATACCCACTCACTGGCCAAACCAGATCCAAACCATCCCATACAAAAACAAGTGGGAGGCCCTTATTACACAGACAAACAAAGATAACCAAAGAGAGAAAAAATATGGCAATGGCAATGGCACTTCGCAGAGTCTCCTCTTCCTCATACAAACATCTTCGCCCCACCTATTTCATGGTATGTTTATGTATTCGCATATCATATTCATATTTACCTATAACTTTCAAATTATATTTACCTTTGAAATGACAGCCTAACGTTGCTTTCTCAAATCTCGTATTCAGTCCTCTTTGCCAAACCCAGCTGCTCCTGAAAAAGAAGATTCTCGTGTTACTGTAATTAAGTCTTTACATCTTGTTTTCTTTGCCCAATTTATATTTGTGTATACGACATAACATAACCAATGGTTGTTTTGTTTTAATTGACAGTGGACGAAGCAATTGAATGCTCCATTGGAAGAGATCGATCCAGAAATTGCTGACATCATTGAGCTTGAGAAGGCCAGGCAGTGGAAGGTATGTACAATGTTTTACTTTACTCAATTAAATAATTATCATTTTGAGTTTCATATTTAATAGATTTGATTTAATCGCATTTAGGGATTGGAACTCATACCTTCAGAGAACTTTACTTCGCTGTCGGTAATGCAAGCTGTTGGATCAGTGATGACTAATAAATACAGTGAAGGGTATCCTGGTGCTAGATATTATGGAGGAAATGAGTGAGAGAAGATACTTGGATTCTTTTTTTTTGTTTAATTTAAATTACTTGTAGGCGCTGTAATATGGTTTTCATTGTAAAATAATATGAATTTTGCGTACATTAAGGTACATTGACATGGCAGAGAGATTGTGTCAAAAGCGGGCACTGGAAGCTTTTGGGTTGGATCCTGCAAAATGGGGAGGTAAATGTGCTAATACCCTTCAGTTTTATATTTGGACTAATGTCGAAACGATCCATGCACAACAAGTTTATATAAAAAAAAATCAACCTTCAAAAGATGTACCAAGTCGATCCATGATGTACGGTCGATTTGGTGTGGATTGATTTGGAAAATCCTTATGGAGATCTGTTTTTCGAAACAAATTTGGTTGAAGAAGAACGTTTTGTAATTTTCTATTTATTATAATGCCTTTCTCCATCCTTTTCGTTGGCTGGTAGTGCATTTTCTCTGTTAGGAGATATAACTGAACCTTAGGCCTTCAGTGATACAACCATTGGATGTTAAGTTAAGATTCTTAATGGTCAATAGTCCAAGGCTATGGGTTTTGGTAATTGAGAGTCCTTGCACTGACAGAGGTGACAAAATGCACGGATTAAGTACATCCCCCCAGCCTGTATTTAACTGAAACAAATCGGGGTTGTTTTCTAGCTATGTGTTGCATTAAATAAGAGTGAGCACTGACGTAAACTACATGTCAAAAAACCCAAAACTAAAACAAACACACAAATAGAGAAATTAGAATTTCTTTACGTCTTTCAAATGTAGGCTATTTTACGAATGAGGGACTAAGGCCCTTTATTTAGGGGGGGAGGGAGAGAAGATTCCAGAAGGGATCTCATAAACTTCTATTGGTTGAGAGGGTGTAAGCCCATGTGATGTCACATGGGCTATAACTAACTCCCAAATTTATCACATGCCAAAAATGAAGCCTTTAGGATGTGAGGAACTATGACTTACACCCACTTCTCAATAATTTTCATTAATTCACTTTCACAACATATTTTCCGACTCAGGAATGTGCCAATAGTTGGGGAACACTTCACGACCATGACGAGTTTCGATCCACAACTGATGTCTTTGTAGTTAACCCAAACAAAATCTTGTTTTAGTTGAAATCAAAACTTTTCTCCAAGTGTAATAACCGAGACAAGCCACAAGGGTTCAATATACAATTTCTTAGGATGTGAGGCATCCTAAAGGTTTTGGGAAGTGTTTAAAGTGTTTCTCTTGCTCAAAACTTACAAAGGCTAATTTGAGATATCATGATTGAATTCTCTCAAGAAAAATATTCTTGTTATTATCTTGAGATGAAGTGATAAAAACTTCGCCGGTTGATAAGTAAACACTCGAGGATCGAGTGACCCATATTCACCATCAAGCGGTAATCTCCAATTCACTTTGCTGGATCGAAGTAGTATATTCTCCATATTCTGCTCATCTCACAAATCTCCTAAAGAAGGACGTATAGACTATGGCCCTGCACTGTTTTAAAGAATGGCAAAACATATATAGTTTTATCATGGTTCTAAAAGGCACAAGGCGTGGTCGAGGCGTAGTGATGAAAATTACGGTTTATTTTAGTATTTTCTTGCATTTTTATATTTCATTGTATTTTTCCTTTTATTAGTTGTTTAATATTTTTGTTACATTTTTAGTTGTAGCAAGGATTGAGATGGAAGCTTTTAGAAAGTTTCATTAGTTAGTATTGTCATGGATGAGTTATTATGACATCTCATACTTAGCTAATAGCGTCTAAAAGGTTTCATTTTGACATGTGATGTATTTGAGAGTTAGTTATAGCACATGTGACATCACATAGGCTTACACCCTCTCAATTAATAGGAGTTTAGGAGATCCCTTCTAAAATCTTCTCTTTCCCTTATATAAAGGGCCTTGGTCCCTCATTTGTAGGAATTCGACATTTGAAAGATATAAAGAATTTCTAGTTTTTCTCTCTAGTTGCGTGCTTGTTTTAGTTTTGGGCCTTTGACGCGTAGTTTACGTCACGTAGAGGTCAAGTCTCAGGCCTTAGGAGCTTAGGCGCGCCTAGGTGTAAAAAGGCATTTTTTTTAATTATTTTATTTATGGCATTTTTTTATATGCATACTCTATAATTAATATACAAAATGTATTTCTCAACATTTAATAAGCAATATACAAAATGTATTTTTCATAATTCAATAATCAATATTAATAATCATTCAATAATTGATAATCAATAATCAAATACAAAATGATTCAATATAAGTGTGGGTACCTCGATTAATTATTCCAGCCCAGATGAGTAGCCTGATTAGCTCCGGCCCAAAGTCTAGGGGCCTCGTGCATAACGGATTCAGTTATGACCACCCATTCAACCCCTAAAATCTCTCAAGAGATATTCTAGGGATCATGGGTTAACGTGGAGGAGTCCAACACCCCCACTCCCTGAAAAATGGCATGTATATATCAAACCCTTATCCCGGGGCAAAGGGCACGAGAGAAATTGTAACACTCCCATGGAGTAAAGAGAAATATAATACAAACAGAGCACCACCGTGGACGTAGGCCATTACAGTTGTTTTATGTTCTTTATTTATTCCGGTGATCGCATTTGCTTATTATTTTGTGTTGAGATTTATTGCCACCACAGTTGACGTCGTCTGTGGGAAACGATTGTTTTCCTTTAAGAAAACCTTCACCAACAAGAACCTAAATTGTCTGGTCACAACAGCAATGCCCTTCAACCAGGGGATATTCAAGAGCAACCAGCCCCTCGAAGGGTTAAATCTGAAGTTCGACGCTTAAATCCCAGGCCTCGCCCAGAACGACAACCTTCAGAAGAAAGTCAAGGACCAACCAAGTCCACGCAAGTCTCCAGGCTGATCGACGCTTATGAGGCCAGACTCTAAGAGTAGGAGGAGGCCACTTGCAAGCAGGAGGCCGAGAACGCTCGCCTCAAGAGAAGATCGGAGAAGATGTAGAGAGAACTCCATCGCAGCACGAGGCAACGCCACTATCGCACTCCTAGCGCGAGCAGGTTTCGTAGCTGAGGAAGGAGTCCTAAACGTGGATCTCAAAGATTTGAGGGACACAGGTCAGATGATGACTTTCCCGAGCAACAACAATCAGCTCGCCGTCATAAGAGCCCAGACCGAGGAAACGATGACATACGAAATCTAGTCCGGAGGGAAATGGACCAACACCCCGCGCATAGGGATGCCAGGTCGACTAGAGAGCTAACCAGGCGAGCTCTCAGGACCCAGATGAAATCCCCTTTCTCAAGGGAGATAGAAGAAGAAGAAGCCCCCACGAAATTTGTGATGCCCCGATTCAAGATCTATGATGGCAAGACTGATCCTATTGACCATGTTAGGCAGTACAGGCAGGCCATGACCCTCTGGAACCATAAGGACGCGTTGATGTGCCGGATCTTTCCGTCGAGCTTGCATGACGTAGCTCAGAAGTGGTTCGAGAAACTCCCTCACAGATCCATCAGAAGTTTCGAATCACTGGAAGAACTCTTCACAACTCGCTTCATTACCAGCAGCTCCCATCCAAAGAGGATGGATGCCTTTTTGACAATGAAGAAAATGCCCCAGGAGAGCCTCAGAGACTGCGAAAAGATATTGGGAGTTATTCAACGAGGTCGAGGACTGCTCGGAGTAGGTCGCCGTGACATCCTTTAAGATTGGCCTACCCAACTCCTGCCTCTTGCACCAGTCCCTCACTAAGAAAGAGGCCACGACCATTGACGACCTAATGGCTCGTATTGAAAAATATGCCAAAGTTTGAGGATATGACCCGCCTCAGTGCAGGGGAGAATGGTCGCGCCAAGTTCGCCGGCAAGGGCAGCGACAAAGCTGAGAACCAAAAGAAAGGAAGCAAAAATGAGAGCAAGAGCGGCCCCAAGAGTGGGAACAAAAATGATGCCTCAAAAGCATTTCAGACAATGAACACAGTTTTTAAAGAACCAATCTATAAGATTTTAGCAAAGATCAAGGACGAGCCGTTCGTTAAGTGGCCTAGGAAGATGGGAGGAGACCCCTAAAAAAGGAACAACGCACTGAGATGTGCTTTCCACAAAGAGGGTGTGCACAAAACCGAGCACTGCAAAGCCCTCAAGTCTTACCTTGAAGAGTTAGCTCAAACTGTACACTTGAACGAATTTTTGGAAAAGAAGGCAGAGAAGGTCACTGCCAATGGAGACCAAAGGCTTGACAACGTGCTCGAGGAGAACGTCGGCCATGAGTTCGCAGTGATTCATGGAGCATCTGATCTAAAACAGATTCAAGGAAACTCAGCTCGGATGGAAGTCAAAAAGCTTACGGCAGTAATGCAAGCTTTTCAAATAGATCCAGCCAAAACGCAAGCAGAAAAGCGTCGGCGAGCAGATGACGTCGACTACAGCAAGCATATTGTGTTCACGGATGAAGACCTAGTGGGAGTAAGGACCCCACATCATGATGCCTTGATCATTACACTCAGGATAGCTAACTATGATGTCGACAAGTTTCTCGTCGACCAGGGTAGCTCATCTGAAGTGATGTATCCCGACCTATTCAAAAAGTTGAAGTTAAGCGTCGCCGACTTAAAGGAAGCCACCGTTCCTCTAGTTGGCTTCGCTGGTAAAGTGACCTGACCTCCCTTTGGGAAAGATTGTACTGCCAGTGAGGGCAGGAATTATCTCCAAAATGATCGAATTTCTGGTGATCGACATTGACTCACCCTACCAGGCGATCCTTGGCAGAGGGTGGCTACATGCGATGAAGGTCGTCCCCTCTACCTACCATCAGAAACTTAAATATGTGACTGAGCGAGGAGTAATGGAGATCCATGGAGATCAGGCAATGGCGAGAAAGTGCTTTATGGCAGCCATTCGCCCCAAACCGGAGAAGAAGGTCGAGAAAGCCAAGGAGAAGGTTGAAGAACAGGAAGTTTTGATACCTTCCAAATAGCAGCTAAAATATGGAAGACCTGGAGTGGAGGAGACCAGGCTCCTCCCCTCTGAGCGGGTCGTTGAGAACCTGGAGGAAGTTGCAGCCAACGGCAACAAGAAAGATCGGATGTTCTTGATCGGAGCCTCTCACAGATCGAGAGAAGAAGGAACTGACAATACTTTTGTGGAATAACTTGGACGTTTTTGCGTGGGAACCCTACGAGCTCTGCCTGGGATTGATCCCAGTGTGGTTTGTCATCGACTGCATGTTGACCCGACTTTCAAGCCGATCGCATAAAAGGCACGACGAACTGCACCCGAGAAGGCCAAGGCTGTGGAGAAGGAAGTGGAAAAGCTGCTGGATGCAGGATCCATACGGGAAGTTCAATTCCCTAAGTGGTTGTCCAACTCAGTAGTGGTCCTAAAAAGCAATGGAAAATGGAGAGTCTGCATTGACTTCACCGACCTTAACAGAGCTTGCCCTAAAGACAGTTTTCCTCTCCCAAAGATTGACCAGTTGGTGGACTCTACAGCAGCTCATGAAAGAATGAGTTTCCTAGACGCATACTCCGGGCATCACCAAATCCCTCTACACGAGCCAGATCAAGACAAGACAATATTCATCACCACCGTCGGGTTGTATTGATATATATGGTCATGCCCCTTGGGCTAAAAAATGTAGGAGCAACTTACCAGCGGTTGGTCACCAAAACAAAATTTTCAAAGACTAAATGGAAAGCACCATGGAGGTCTACATCGATGATATGCTCGTCAAGAGCAGGCTCAAGGAAGACCACCTCTCTGACCTATCAAGGACCTTCGAAATCCTTTGAAAATACCAAATGAAGCTTAATGCGAGTAAATGTTCCTTCGGTGTCCAGTCAGGAAAATTTCTCGGGTACCTGGTTAGTAAGAGAGGTATTGAAGCCAACCCAGATTAGATTGACGCCATCGATAGGGTGCAACCCTCCGTACAATAAGAGACGTGCAGAAGCTCACGGGGATGCTCGTCGTCCTAAATCGGTTCATCTCGAAGTCATCCGAAAGGTGCCAGCCATTCTTCCAGTTGTTGAAGAAAAGCAAAAATGTGGAGTGGAATGAGGATTGCTCGACTTACCTCAGCACACCACCCTTGCTCGTAATATCTCAAGAGAACGATTCCCTGTACCTATACCTTGCAGTTTCCAGCCACGCTGTCAGTTCTGCACTGGTATGCGAAAGAACGGGGATCCAGCACCCAGTCTATTACGCGAGCAAGACTCTCTTGGACGCTGAACAGCGATACATACCATTGGAAAAGCTCGCCTTTGCGCTAGTAGTTGCCTCAAGAAAATTGAAACATTATTTCAAAGCCCACTCCATCATTGTACTTACGTCCCAACCTCTCAGAGGAGTACTACGAAAAGGGGACCTGTCAGGCAGATTATCAAAATGGTCAGTCGAGTTCGGGCGATTCGACATTCAGTTCCAGCCAAGGAATGCTATCAAAGGACAAGTCCTCGCCGACTTCATCGCGGAATTTATAGGACAACATCCTTGCGATTGACATCAGGTATCTGGAAGCTGTTCGTTGACGGTGCCTCCAACTCCAAGGGGGCAGGAGTTAGGGGTGTTCGCGGTCCGGTCCGGTTCGGTTTTAAGGTTTTTTTTGGACCGGACCGACTTGGTCGGTCCTCTAAAAAAATGGACCGAGACCGGACCGATAATGTCGGTTAACCGACCCTAGTCGGTTCGGTTTTTTATAGGGTCGGTCCGGTCTAACCCGTCGGTCCTCACATTAATAAATTACATCATTTATAATAATACAAATATACCCGAGTCTATTTTTTTTCAAACATTAAAAACTAAAAATATCAAAATTTGTGATTAAAACAAACATACTATTGGATTAAACTATAATTTAAACTAATCAAATATTGAAATATATACTTTTACCATTTATTTATCTTATATGTATACATATATATGTAAAAATATATTATTTTATATACAATCGGTTCGGGTCGGTCCTAACAGGGTTTTTGAAACTGTAAACCGTGGACCGGACCGACTAGGTCGGTCCACCAAAAAAATAAACCGAGACCGGATCGATTAAGAAAAAAGATCGAAAAAAAAGGGTCGGTTCGGCTCGGTTCGGTTCGGTCCGTCGGTCCAGTCGGTTTTTTGAACACCCCTAGCAGGAGTAGGCATCGTGCTGATTACCCCTGAAGATGCAATACTCGAGCAAGGAATCAGGCTTAGATTTGAAGCCTCCAACAACAAAGCAGAATATGAAGCACTGATAGCAGGCCTACAGAAGGCACACGCGCTGGGGGACAAAGCAACTCAAAGTGTTCGGCGATTCACAGCTGGTCTCCAACCAGATAAGTGGTGACTTCAACGCTAGGGATGAGAGGATGGCGGCCTACCTCGCCACAACGAAGAAATTAGTGGCTAACTTCGAACAGGTCAGCGTCCAACAGTTTCCCAGAAGACGGAACAACCATGCTGATGCCCTAGCGGCCTTGAGCTCAATTCTGACTTGAATAGAACAATTTCGATTGACTTCCTCGCCTAGCCAAGCATCAACCAGATCGACGAACTACCAAACGTGGGACATGTTCTCCAGATTGAGATAGCCCCCAGTTGGATTGACCCCTCAAGGGATTATTTGAAGGACGGTGCGCTACCAGACGATAGCAAGACCGCTCATCAGATATGAGTCAAATTGTACAAAAGATCTTTCACTGGTCCTTACCTCCAATGCTTTCACCCGAAGGACGTCGAGCAAGTTCTTCATGAACTCCATGAGGGAAACTGCGGAAGTCACATTGGGGGCAGGTCGCTAGCTTTACGAGCAATGAAAGAAGGCTATTACTGGTGGCCATACATGCAAAAAGACGCTGCAGTTTATTCTCTCAAATGCAAAAAAAAATCCAACTTCAGGCTCCTAAGGTTCACCAGCCAGCTAGCGACCTGAAGTCACTTACCAGCCCATGGCCTTTCGCCCAATGGGGAATGGACATCGTGGGCCCTCTTCCTACTGCAGCTGGTAATCGCAAGTATCTGTTAGTCGCAACAGACTACTTTACCAAATGGATAAAGGCAGAGCCGCTGGCAAACATTCGAGACGCAGTAATGATAAGATTCATATGGAGGAACATTGTCACTCGTTTTGGGATTCCCAAGATCATCATCACTGACAACGGAACCTAGTTCGAAAGCGGCCTCTTTCAGGGTTTCTGTAGCGACCACGGGATCACGCACTACTACAATTCTGTAGCATACCCTCATAGCAACGGGCAAGCCGAAGCTTCCAACAAAACAGTGATCGATGGATTGAAGAAGCGGTTGGAGCGAGCTAAAGGGGCATGGGTAAACGAACTACCTCACATCCTATGGGCTTACCGCACTACCCCACGACGAGCAACTGGGGAAACCCTGTTCGCACTAACATATGGTATGGAGGCAATTATCCCTTTGGAAGCCGGACTCCCTACCATGCGCTCCACCCTGGTCGACCTAGGCCAGAACGATGCAGCATTACTCGCTGAACTTGACCTAGCTGAGGAACAAAGAGAGCTGGCTCTAGTGAAATTAGCTGGTTATCAGCAACAGCTAGCCAGACACTACAACAAGAAGGTCAATACAAGAGCATTCCAAGTTAGGGATTACGTCCTAAGGAAAGTTCTTGGCAACGCTGTAAAACCATCGGACGACAAACTAGGGCCAAACTGGGAGGGACCATTCAAGGTCTCTGTTCTAAAAAGCCCGCATAGGCTCCGTCTAGGTTCGCCTAGGCTTGAGGCTTGAGAGAAACGCATCGCCTACGCCTTATTACGCCTTATTCTTGGTAAAAGGCTTAAGGCACACTTTTTTAAAAAAAAACAAAGGATTAGTTGACAAATATTGGTTATGGAGCATGAATATGAGAAAGATGACTACCAAACATATGGATATATTTTCAAAATTCAAGGTATGTACTATTTTATTATATTACTAGCCTTGGAATAATTAAAATAATAAAAAAAGGAAAAACGCCTTTTTACGCCTAGGCTTCGCCTAGGCCGGCCTAGGCTCCTAAGGCTTGAGGCTTGACCTCTACGTTGTAAAACCCTTGTCACGACCCCGTCCCAAAATTAGTAGTAGGGAATGAGTGTCTTGACATGCCACCAAGGCAACATATATTCTGATTTAAATTGTTTCCTTAAATAAGTGCAACGGAAATATAATCACATGGTTATGAATCATAAACTACTGAAAGTAAAGGGATTACGTCATCAGAGCTTTTTAAAAGGAAACTTCATTTATATTACAAATAACGATGAATTACAACTTAAGACAAAATTTAAATCTTATTACAAGAGAGCCAAACATGCTCTAAATGATAAAACAAACATAATAACAAAAGAGCTCTAAAAGCTGAATCTTCAACACAATCCTTTTTCGTTCCCTCCATGAATCTACTTATTTCTTGAAAAATGATTATTTATACAACATCAGCTAAAAGCCGAGTGAGATTTAATCTCCAGACATTCCAAGGTTTTTCAGAAAATTGATACCTATTCAATTTACAACAGAAGGCATATACATATATGGACAGGAATTTGCAGTAAAATATATAAGTTAAATTGACAGTATATATTTGTAGAATAACAGTTCAGAACAGAACAGATAAAACAGTTTGAGCAATATGTCAATTGTTCAATTTTATTTTGATGGCCATGTACGCTCTAATACCCAGATAAACAGATAGTGTTACCAAATGTTTCCACCCGACAACAACACAGACAGAAAATCATGATATCTGAAACAACGCTTTATTTAGGGCACACCAACGATAAACCAGATGGGAAGGTATCACCCAAATATTTCCACCCGATAGTCAAGGCCAACATAGTAAGAGAGTTTCCATAGGCCGAATCAATAATTTCAGAATTCAAATCAGATGTATATATCGAGAGATACACATATAACAAACGACGGAATCATCCGTATCGGATGTATTTTGAGGATAAAAACATTTCACAAAATAGATATAATTTGCATAATATCATATAATCAAAATACACAAGGAATGTCACAGAGTACTCACCTAGAACAGAAATCCGAAGTTACAGAAACAGAGTCTTGGATCGCTTGTTAATCTTGAGACGAAACTTCTTCTGAAACTTTCCCCGCACTTTCTCACACTATTTCCTTTTGAACTTTTGGAGTAATTTCGTATAGGAACTGATCCTAAGGCCTTATTTATAGTTTCCCAAAGTTATTAGGGTGTTGACATGCGTCCCAATGACTAAGCATCCATTTGGGTGAGTCAGCATGTCGCGTGTCACGTAACGTGGCTATCTTGCAACCTTAATTCACCCGGATGCGACACGTGTTTTAACTTTATTTAAAGGATTGACATGTGTTTTATCCTTTCCTATAAAGGCGACACGTGTGCGGTGGATGTGTCCAAAAGAAGCACGAGGTGGAAAGTTATTAAGGGTATAAGGGTCATTTTACACCTGAAGGGTATTTTAGTAATTTTACACCATACATTTTTAATATTTCTTAGAGGTCCTTGAAAATATTTTATTTACAAAATGGTCCTTTATATATTTTCATTTTAGTCCATGAAACTTTATTTATTTAAAATTAAGTCCCTAAAGTTTCATAAAATTTCATTTTCTACCCCAAAACTTATCATTTAGCTTAGGATATGCTATAAAACTTTGATTTAATCCATTTTGATGAAGAAGGGGGTTATTTTAAAGTGTTTAAGTCGGCCTAACTAGCTTCCCCTTCCAACCAATCAAAACATAACACATGATGTGCTAAAAAAGACAAAATACGACTTAAAGGACGGACATATTTGCCCTTATTTCGTAATTTCTGTATAACTTCTTACTCGAACCTCCGTTTAATGCACCGTTTGTTGTGTTACAAACCTAATTTATATATATACAACTTTATTGTGTTTACCTCAAGTCAATTGTTATATTATAATGGTCAACACTAGTCTCCCATATGAACACTCCTATCGAAAACTTTAAAATTTTATGTTTGTACTAATTTGATATTTCATGATTTCTGAAGGGAGGATTAGACTAAAATAATAAATTAACATTATTAATATCACATATGAAATAATACAACATTTAAAACTATATCTGAACATATAAATTTGGGTTCATTACACTGCAGCTCCCTGAGAGCACTCGACCATCCTCTAATGAAGGATAACTCTTCAACCTCCCTCAACTTCGTCGGAGCATCGGTCCAACCCTGATCATAACCATCGGCCCACACTCGCCGAGGACCTTTCTTGAACAGGTGCCTCAACAAGGTAACATCTCTTTGAAGTCCAGCAGCTATCACATACACTCGGTGAACATCACCTCGAAGCTCGGCAATCTCCCTAGCTGAACCACTGTTATCAGTACTAGCTCGCGGTCCGGTCGATGAAGAGGAACCACGCATAACTCGAGGAGCAATGCTCGGTGCATTCTCCCTAAGTCGCGAGACTTCTCTCCTCAGAGCATCGTTCTCTTGTCTAGAGCCTTTGACAAAGAACTAGGAATTGGGTTCACCTAAAAGAGAGAGTGAGTTTAGCATGTATAATAGGTTATGTCGAATTGCAACACAAACCCAAATTATTTACATTAATGAGGAAATCTGAAATATTACAAACTTGCACCTAACTAACACTCGAATTAAATAATAACTCACATTAGATTTTGAAGTTGTTAATGAATGATATTTGTTCATTTTAATCAGGAAGTACCACAGATGGTTTAATGTTATAATTGATGGAAATTTAAAATTTATTGTTCATCGATTAAAATATTTACTTCACAGATTACCCTAATTTTTTTTTGATAATTAAACGTATTATAGTCACACTGCCTGTTGGTAATTAATTCAATCTCATTAACTTGTTTGGGTTACCTCATATTCTCCCCCCTTTTTCTGCATCTTGTAAAGTGAGTTATGTTCTGAATGTGACTTCATTAAGAGCACCATGCACCTTATTTCTTGCAGTCAATGTGCAGTCGCTATCTGGATCCCCTGCTAACTTTCAAGTTTATACTGCACTGTTGAAGCCTCACGAGAGAATCATGGCGCTTGATCTTCCACATGGTGGGCATCTTTCACATGGCTATCAGGTGCTTAAGACTTCCTTAAAACTTTTGTGAGTTACAATTGGTGGCAATAATAGCCCATTTCAAGCAATTGATCATGTTTAAGGCTTTTCTCTGCTCATCTTTTTTATGTATTCCATCACGAAGTTCCTTATTTTCCTGTTAAGTAGAAACATCAGGATTGACATATTTTGCAAATACCTTTCCCCTAGCTTGCCATAATATTTGTGAATAGCTGTTTGTATATTCTCGTCTTTTAAGTGATGGTGTGAATTTATACCTGATAATGGAAAGATCTATTCATCAACCACCATTGTTAGATGTTGGTAAAGCATTCTTCAAATATCTTAAAGATGTAGTCACATTTCACATATAAACTCACTCTAGGGAAAAAGGCTCCTGATCTTTCTCTTACCACTCTCAAATGAGCAAAACCAATGGTTGTAGACTACAAAACTATAGTTTTCTCTCAGTGGAAACTGCTTTACAGCTTATTATCTCGAAATAAGTCACCCATCGATCTTCCTCTAAACTTCTCTAAAAGCACCTACAATGGGGGATTAGTAATGATAAGTTAATAGGATATTTTTATGCTACGAGAAATTGAGGATTTGCAGTGGTGGACATTGATATGAAGAATAAGGTTTTGTGAGATGCCAGTGGTATGGAGTCTTTTGTTTTATGGCCAAACGAGAGAGCATATGGTGGGACAACAACTAGCATACAGGAGAAGCTTCTGTGACAAGTTGTCACACATCACTCTCTTTTATACGAAACTAAAGCCTCTGTTTCTTACATTTTTGTTGATCTTTTTATTGTTAAAAAACTTAATTATAAAGGATCTCTTGTGACGTTTTCAATTAATTATGTTTCTATTGATAAAAAACTTCAACAAAGGAGAGTATTTTCTTTGAATTGCAAAAAAAAAAAAAGAAGAAAGATTCTTTTGTCATTTGAGCTCAAAAATCATATTTCATGCAACATAAAACTTAGTCGTATGTCACTTTAACTTTCGTTTATGCTACGAATTATATATATTATCCTACGAGGCTCATCTCTGTGGAAGAATATAGGATAAAACTATCTGACGACATAAAGGCCACTGATATATTCACACATCTGATTATCTATCTACTGTCCTCACATATCCTGAATATGGGGCGATAGTTTTGAATCTACTTCAAGATTCGCTCCGCTTCTTGATGCCTTTTCATATATTCATGTCCATGCGATTTTCTCTATTAAAGTTAATTACAGCAGGTTGTGTGAGTTATTACAAATCCTAAAATTATTTGCAAACAGTTAGAATAGAACATTTATACTGGTGGTTTGTGGAAATTGAGCTTATCAGTTTAAATGCAGAACACGATGCTTCAGCTAATTATATTACAATTTTTGTTCATGATCATTTTCCAAAACTCTTTTTCTTGTCTTGGTGATCTTGTAGACCGACACCAAGAAGATATCAGCTGTCTCTATATTTTTCGAGACAATGCCATACAGACTGGATGAGAGCACTGGTTATATTGACTATGATCAGGTACCTTGTAATTTTATTTGCGAAAGTTCTTGTTCCAGTTGAAGCAAAGTTATAATCTTTTTATTACTGTTTTGATGGCACGTGGCTGCGTCTTGGCTTTGAAGTCTTGCTAGGGTTATCCTATTTTATAAACTGAAGAGTTTATAGCTTGAAGATAACATTCTATATCATATTATTGCTATCTGCTGAAGATCTGGTAATGCGCCCGCCATATTAATGTAGATTTTGTTTTCCTCTGATTGAGATAAAGATGCTAAAATTGACCACAGTTCTTGTTTTTTTTCAATTCTTTCGTGGATCCTTCTGCATTCATACCTTTTGTGGTGGAAGTGTAATGGTCTGTTATTGCCATTGTAATCGTGTTACTATGAGTGAACACCATTGTCACAATGGTGTTATTTGCAGCATAGTAACTAGAAGCATTATTATACTCTGATATATCATGCCATTCTTCTCTTTTAATTTTATAGGGTGTCAAGTTGGTCTATATTTAATATTCTGTCAATAATGGCATTTTTCTTTTAAAATCTTGATAGCAGTAATAAATTTTTGTATGGTACTCTCTCTTTCTCTAACACAAACACACACACACACAACTTTATGGAATATATGTCTGTGACAACAAGTTACTGTTCCAGTTAGTACAGTACTTTGAAATTTCCAATGGGAGTTTTAGTGTCTTTCAAAATAAGAATGTAAACTGACTGCAGTATAAGAGAAACGACCTTACATGCCCATATATGTGAACATGAACTGCTGGACATTGTAAATGTCACTTTTGTAAATACCTCATTCTTTCCCCTCTGGTGTTACAGTCCTGAAGAATTCACCATCTTGTTTCCCTTGGGTATATTGACTAAGAAAGTCCAAAGGAAGCCTCCCTTCATGGTTGGGGGATGTGATATGTAGATGTTCAAATTTTGTATCAATTTTTGTTTCACCTTGTCTATTATTAATCAAAAATTTGATTGTGTTATTGTAGTTGGAGAAAAGTGCTGTACTCTTTAGGCCAAAGTTAATTGTTGCTGGAGCTAGTGCTTATGCCCGCTTATACGATTATGCACGTATCCGCAAGGTAAACATCCGGGGACTGACACTTCTGCAACTTTATAGTTAGAACCATTTTTTTATGAGATTTCATTTCAATTGGACTTGACAGGTTTGTGACAAGCAGAAAGCCATCCTGTTGGCAGACATGGCACACATTAGTGGATTGGTTGCTGCTGGTGTTATTCCATCACCGTTTGAATATGCAGATGTCGTGACAACCACAACACACAAGTCACTTCGTGGGCCACGTGGAGCCATGATCTTCTTCAGGAAGGGGCTTAAAGAGATTAACAAAAAAGGGGAAGAAGTGAGTCGTAATCTATGACACAAAATTTACACTTGTGCAAGAGTACTTGATGTTGACTTTCATACATATGTGCTACTCCCTCCGTCTCAAATTATTAGTCGAGCTTTACTTTTTACTCTGTCCCAAATTAATAGCCGTGATTCTAAAAATAGTATACATTATTAGGTGAAATTAGAAAATTACCCATCCAAATGATACCCATAGGAGAACAATGATCTGAACGCATGTCTTGCATTCAAAGGTATTCACCATATTTAGGAGGATGAATTTGGAAAGGTTTGTGATGCGAATCCATTTTTATTTTCCTTTTATTTTTTCATTTGGTCTCTATTTTCTATTTTTAGTTCTTTTTAAGCATTTTTTCTCCTTAATTAGTCTCCAAGCATGTTTGGTACTAATTAGGCATTCTTTTATTTTTAGTTGTGCCTTTTTGTCATTTTAGCAAATTACTTGTTTAGCAAGTAATTCAGCCCATATATTCCCTCCTTGTATTTTCGTTTTTTACGTACTTTCCATTTTTGAATATAAGACATCATTTGAGTCTCTCTCTAAAAATAAGGGTTTATTTCTTTTAGCCATTGACGTATAGTTTACGTTAAAATTGGTATCAGAATGGGTGTCGCTCCAAACATTGGTGTTCGTGTGTTAGTTTGTATCGGTGTGTGTAGTGTATCAAAAAAATCGTACGCTATTTTCTCGATGGCTTCAAGAAAATCCAAACCTCAAGTTGAAGAGATTGAAAAATTGAAAGAGCAATTAGCACAAATGAAAGAGGAGAACGAACGAAGAATAGAGGAATTGACAAGAAAGCAAAAAATCCAATTTGAAACCCTAATGCAACAATTTTCTATGTTGCAAAACCCAAAAAACCCTAACCCTTGCCCTAGCCTCTCCATCACCACTGCTGCCCCATCCCAGAAATTGCCTCTCGTTGTCGCCAATCTTCCTAACCCAAGCGGCCGACCACCCTTTCACCTCTCCAATCACATTTCGACACTGGAAGAACAACTTACTGTTTAAGAACCTGCCGGCAGATTCAAATCAGCATCTCCATAGGGTCAGACTACCATCCCGATGGCCGACCCCCTTCCTCCAGTCCCCGATCTCCTCAACCAAGGCGGTCAAACCTCAAAACCCTACTTCGATCAACATCCAAACCCCCAAAACCCTCTTTGTTGCTTTGCCGACACAAAAGGGAACCAATTACCCGCTGTCCAGATTGAAATCTTAGTCCAAGAACATCAACGGGGTCATTCCGACCCCGAAAAGCCTCGTAAAGCCGCCGGCCATCCTACCGAACAACTGCCCTATTTTTTCGGCCTCAAGAAAAGCTGCAAACAAATTCAAGAACTAAAATTTTACATCCCAAATTTGGTTTTTGACCCGGGTGGACGCTATTTTTATTGGTTGACATGAGAGGCAACAGGAGGATGATGATTTTTGAATCAAGAATTGAAGAATGGCCTCTTCCTCCCAAAATTTTCGAAAAAAAATACTTTTAGCCTCATAAGTCTTTGCGTCTCCTTTCAAGCACAGGTTTGGAACTTCTCACGCAATTATCCAATTTTGCAAGTTCCAAGACAAACTTTTTCCAAGACGGGGAGAGTGATGAGAGTCCATTGTTATTTTCCTTTTATTTTTTCCTTTTATCTCTATTTTCAGTTCTTTTTAGGCATTTTCTCTCCTTAATTAGTCTCCAAGCATGTTTGGACTAATTAGGCATTCTTTTATTTTTAGTTGGTTCTTTTAGTCATTTTAGCTAATTACTTGATTATCAAGTAATTCAGCCCATATAACTACTCCTTGTATTCTCATTTGTACTTACTTTCCATTCTTGAATGTAATACATCATTTGAGCCTCTCTCTAAAAGTTAGGATTTGTTTCTTTTAGCCATTGACGTATAGTTTACGTCAGTTTGACTTTCAAACAACTATTAATTTGGGATGGTTCCCTAGTCACTTCTAATTAACTTAAGTATTGAAACAGAAATTTTAGAGTCAAGGGGCGGATTCAAAATATTCTATAAGATGGGCAAAAAATATAATATATATATTAAAAAAATTCCTATCAATATCGACAAAACTATAATTGTTACTTTTTAGCAAGTGATAAAGAAATAGTAGAGTTGTAGAAGGGGTGTAACCAAAAACCGTATACGCAATATACAATTGAGCAAGATATAAGCCAATGTGGGTGCTATTCCCATTGGCAAGGCATAACCGACTCCCCCATAGGCAAGGCTTACCAAATGAAATACAACTATGATGGGTGATATCCCCGTAGGCAAGGCATAACCAAGTAAGATATGAGCCAAGGTGCGTACTAGTTTATGAAGCACCGATTCTTCAAAACACTCATTGCACTCGCACTTGCACCCACACTGAATCGGCGCACCCATGCCTTATTTTGGCGAATTGCCTCATCCATACTCCTCACCCTCACCCTCACCCTCACCCTCACCCGCACTCTGACCCGAGCTTCATTGGTACTATCTCTATGGGCGAGGGTGTAAACCGGCACCCTAGAAGGAACAACACTCAAGAAAGATAATAAGAGCATCCAAACTTGCATAACACTACACTCAAATATATATTTATGTAATGGTCCTTTTTATACTTCTTATATGCTATATGTTATTTGTTTCACTAACCTAATTCGAACTAGGCATGGTTCTTCGAATTGCTTTCTGGGACCTCACGAGGCTTTTGGTTTGGAGGATAGAGAATAGGATCTTGTTAGGTTGTTGATCTCAACCACTTTAATTTTGAGAGACATGAACCACACTTGGTAACCCATAACCCCTAAAAAACTTCTTATTTGGTAACAAATAAGTGTAGTGGAAATCTAACCATAATTGTACCTTATTCTGAAGGGGCAGAAGTACCAATCAACACAATTTTTTACGGAATCTACTGTAACACCCCACGATTTTGGGACTGAGAAATTTAATTTTGGGAGAAATAAAATTTATTTGAATTGGAGAATTTTAAAACTTGGAAATTGAAGTCCAAAAATTAAGGACATTTTAAAGTATTCCGAATGATAATTCTGAGTGCGCCATTGTTTCCAGATGGGTCGAGATAGTCAAAATGACTGTCATTGGGTTTTATTTCGGCTCCTGCTTACTTTTAAGTCAGTTTGGCTCGAATTGGAGTAAACGAGTCATTTAAAGTGTGTATTAACATTTCAAACCGGGACTTATGTTTTAAGGGATTTAAAGGCTTACGGATCAAGCCATCTCATTAGAGAGAAAGAGAGAAAAAGAAAGGAAGAAAGAAAGAAGAGGAAAGGAAGAGAGAGCAGAAGAAAGTTTGGAGATTTTCGGCCCAACCGCGATCACGAGGACGATCCAACCTCTACAAATCTGAGGCAAGTGTTAAATCTTGCTAAATATTTCATTTGTGTATTTCATTTCATAATTTGTGGATAAAATAATTGGATTTTGGGTATTAATAACAAAACCTAAATTTTGAAGATTTAATCTTGAAATTGATGTTTATATATGGGTTGATGGTGTAGAAATGGTTGGGATCAACTTTGGGTTGATTTATTGGCTTAGAATCATGATTATGATGAAGGTCTAGGGGTTAGAAGTGAAATTTTAGGGTTTTAAATTCGCGGGTTTCATGAAGAAGAAGAGAACTTTTTGAGTCTGCAGACCCGAATCGATTCGCCCCCTAAGCGAATCGATTCGGCTTAGGCAAAAGTGGCAGGCCGAATCGATTCGGACCCAAGGCGAATCGATTCGGTTTGAGACAGAGTCCCAGGTCCTTTGGAGCGAATCGATTCGTAGTTGGAGCGAATCGATTCCCCCTTGAGACCGAATCGATTCGGGCCGGGCCGAATCGATTCTGAAACATGGCTGTTTTATGGAGTTTTCCTAGGACGATTTCTAACCCTTTTTGGTTGGGTTTATTGATTTGGGACATGATTATAGGATGTAAGAGAGATACTTTGGAGATTTATTAGAAGTTTCTCGCATGATTGGACCGCGGGTACGTATCGAGTTATTTTGGGGACTTATATCCATATATATTGGAGAGGGTCATATCGATATAGTGGGGAATCTCATTGAAAAGGGGAGTTCTATTTAGGTGTCATAAATGAGCCTAGTTATGATGCAAGGGTAGGGTCCTTTCGAGAGAGTTGTGAGGGTACGACATGAAATCGTAGGCCGAGGTTTGTGCCGAATCCTTATAGTGATAGGATTCTATTTAGGATAAGATTGGGGACCGATGCGAGAGAGCGGTTGCGTATCCTTAGTAATGTTTAACTTAAGGAATGGATTGCAAGTGCAATAAGACTTGGGGGTTCATAGGAGCAATTGAACCGTAGTCGGGTTAGTGACTATATCAGTGTGGTATTTCCCTACGTGATGGGAATCATGAGATGAATTTAAGATTGAGCTTGAGGTTTATAGACTATTAGTTGTGTGCATACCGATAGTCGAAATTTGAATTGGAGATATTGATGTACTTTCGGATACAGATGTGATGTGTAGTGAGTGTTACCTACACTAAACTTTGGGTGATAACCTTAATGTTGGAGATATATCTATGTTGGAAGATTATTTATATCATAGGAGAAATAGATGAATATGCTTCAAGTGAGAGATCGTATTCATATAATGAATTCAGCTATTATGATTGAAGTTATGGCTATTATATTGAGGATTTTGGGATGCTAATAGTCGAGTTTGTAAGCTTTACACATACAATGAGAGATGGTATGTATATATGTATGTATATATATATTTGTATAGATATGAACATATGTGTATACTCATGGCGTGAATAGCTAAACCGTATATGAAGGTTTAGTTATATGATATGATTATCTGGATGTATATATATTATGCATGTGAATGATATATATACTTGTATGGTTAAGCATACCCCGCACATGCTATCATTGGGAAGTTGCGCGGTGAGGGTGAGCAACCTGGTTCGAGGAGCAGAGTGTGGATATTCCCCAGGTCATAGTTGTCCATTGTGTTATTATGTGATTTACATTTCTTTTGGGGTGAGACGTGGTGGGTATGTTTCGTCTCATTGACCGGTTAGGAGCAATGACCGCTTCCCGGACGTCGTGTGTGTGTGTTGATCACGAGGTAGGTGTCGTTTAGTCCTACAGGTGGCCCCAGTATGCTACGTGAACCGGGCACTGGAAGATGATAGCATGGTGCAGTATATTGGCGATATATATAGCCGGTTACATTATGTGAATGGCCATTGTACATCATATGTGGTATGTACACTTGGCTATGGGAATGAATGATTGTATCTATATATATGTTTAGAGTAAATACATATATACTTATACATATCCTATAGATAGAAGGATATAAAGGTTCTATGGTGTTCATCTTGGGTGATTATGGTGTACTAGATTGTTGGGGGTTGATGTATCGCATTTAAGGAATATTTCGGTTACATCATCCCAAGGATATTTATTGGAGATATTGAGGTCATTCTTAGAGAGTAATCTAATTTCAGTAGTTGCAGAAATAGAAATTGTGTAGATGACATAATGGATCCCTACAATCAACATGGTCAAGAAGTAGTGTATCGGGGGGGTTCCTTGTTTGGATTTCGCTTTGCGAGGCGCCCCATGCACGAAACGCAGTGCCATGTTGAGAATAAAGAGAAGTTTTGTCCTTAATACTTATAAGTATCAGTAGTATAATTGGTGTGGATGACATGATGGATCCCCACGATCGACATTGTCAAGGAGTAGTGTATTGGGGGGTTCCTTGTTTGGATTTCGCTTTGCGAGACGTCCCACGCACGAAACATAGTGAAATGTTGAGAGTGGAGAGAAGTTTTGTCCTTATTAATTTGTATGCGTGTTCTTTAGAAATTAAATTATATTATTGAAGCCTAATGGCAATGGGTAACGTATTAAGACTTATAACTGTTGTAAGCTAATAAAATTGGAATCTCGCCTAGTATAGTATATATGTGTAAATATAATTAAATGTGATTAGAATGGGAAGGATTCTTGGGTTATGTTAGAATGGCAGGTCTTACGGGAATAGGCCGTGCCTATGGTAAGTTAGGTTGTCCTTATGGGAGGGGTAACTTAATTAAGATTCCAAGATGCGAATAGGTGCGCGCTGTTAGATGAGAGGTGAGTTGGGGTTTCACGAGAGTGCGATTCCACTTCAATTATGAAATAAGTGCATTTATATTTATTATGCACGGTTAACACACTTGCTAAATATTTTTTTACACTCGGGCTCTGACCCGTTTATATTTTTCTCCTGCTATATATATACATTACTACATGTGTCCTACCGCAAGGATGCCAGATGCTCTTCTATTCCGAATCGTGGGAGCCGTAACAGGTGCGGACTGTCGCGGGATTTAGTTGGTAGTCGCTTCCTATTTCTTTGTAAATCTAGATAGGATTCATTGTGTACATCAGGATTATACTTTAGAGTTATTTATATTTTTTTATATTTCTTCCCCATGGATGTTGTACTGTCTGTGACCCGACAGCTTATTCGGGTATATTTCCTTGTATGTACTCATTCCATTTTATTCTAGCATTTCATATATCATCGTACTTGTATGCATTTTTCCTTTATTAGTAGTTCTATAGTGTTGGTTGTTGTTCGTGGTGTGTTTTATTTAATTTTGGCATCCGCTTTTAATAGTTTTGGGTAGTTAGCCTTATATTATTTAGTATTGTCAGTTGATGTTGAGACTGAGCCATCTGAGATACCTGATTTAATGTAGTATAGGGTTGGCCACCGTTATTATTTTGAGCGGGTTGTCACATCTACGTCTCTTTCAGCCAACCTTCGAAACCCTATGATAAGTAGACATACCTTTCAATTAATATTCTGATTAGAGGTATCCCTTCAATTGCCCACAAACTCTGTCTCAACTCTTGATAACATAAATGGGCCTAATCTCAAGTGTTCTTTATTGTTATTATTACATATCTGCAGCCTGCAGGTATCCTTACTATTTCCATTGATTGAGTTACATTTCCTTACCCATTTTGAATCTCTCTCTCTAAACCATCTTTGGATATCTCTGTCTACACCTCAATTCTTACCGACATCTAGAAAGTAATTTTGAACTTATACTAAGAAGTACGACAAGAGGGGATGCACCAACGCACCTATCAAGTTACAAAAAAATGTTAACTGGGCTATATCAATTGTTAAAAAAGGCATCCGCAAAGCATGCATAGAAAAACTGAATCCAAACAAAATTGTGAAGAAAAATCATAAAACCAGCCAAGTTGCAAACATGAAGAACATCTTCGATCATTTAGACCACTGTCGCAACCCTCGTGAATTGAAATGATCTCTCTCCCCCTCATACACACTATGGTCTATGCAATACACTTATTAGCAGACCAAAAATATATTTTTGAAAGGGAATTTCTATCAATTGGTCTCATTTACTAAGTATGTAGTTAAATAGGTCCTACGGATATTTTTTTGCTCCTACAGGTCCCTTGAAAAAATATTTTCGCTCCAATAATCCTATTAGAAAATAGAGAGTGAATACATGCCTGCATGCCATAAATAGGACCTATTGAGGAAAATTTGTTTTGATAGGACCAATGTGGAAATGTCTTATGTAAACGTTACTTATTTATCAAGCTCCTTTTTTTGAATGCATATTGAACCGTATCTAAGAGGTTAAAACTGAAATATTTAATAATTTTAATTTTACAAGATGGACAATCTTTGTATAAATTAAATTTTATCCATTTTTATTACCTTGAAATTTATTTGTTTCCAAAATATTAAGTTCCCACCTTCCGCAAAGTGTAGATACGCCTCTGTCTAGAGTATTTTATGAGGATTTTTTTTCTTTCAAACTTCCGTTCCTCCTGACAGGTAATGTATGACTATGAAGACAAAATTAATCAAGCTGTTTTCCCTGGACTCCAAGGTGGTCCACACAATCATACTATTACTGCTTTGGCAGTCGCTCTGAAACAGGTTTCAATCCTTCTGCAATTTTTGATGGTTTTGTAACTTGCCTAACTAATGTTTTGTTGGATCTCATTGTAGCACACTTATATTGTTTTATCTCCCCTATTATGTGATTATAGGCCAGAACACCAGAGTACAAGGCCTATCAAGAACAAGTTCTGAGTAATTGCTCAAGATTTTCCGCGGTAATATTTTAAAATTTCTAGCATTTGGATCATCTCATTAAGTTTGTCATTTATTCTTACAAATCTGACTTTCAACTGGTCGTTGATATATTGCTCGGGCTTAGTTTTCTGTTACAATTTACACTTTTGAAGTGATTTTCTTTTGTAGAGTCTGACAGAGAAGGGGTATGAAGTTGTATCTGGTGGAACTGAGAACCATTTGGTCTTGGTGAACTTGAGAAACAAGGTATAATGACTATATGCTTTGCTTCCAAATCTTTATTTTTTCTTAAAATTCATGTTCCATTTTAGCATTGTAAAGGGGTGGTGGTGATGAGGCTGGTTTTTAATTTAAATATCAGCAGATGATATTATTGATCAATATTACTGAGAAATTTACAACTAAATTGTATAAATGATGAATCCCGAATACTTCTATGAACTAGACATATCTGTATTGATTATACTCTCCCTATACTCTTGGATACATGTTTGATAATTCTTTAATATAGATATCCAGCGCCATAAAATCAGTATGTTTGGAAAATTTCTTTCTGCAGGGTATTGATGGATCCAGAGTTGAAAAGGTTCTGGAATCAGTGCACATTGCAGCCAATAAGAACACTGTTCCTGGTGACGTGTCCGCTATGGTGCCTGGTGGCATTCGTATGGGTAAAAGCCCGTCTCCCTTTTTATAATTTTTCACCTACTGAGACGTGCTAAATAGGGTAATGGATTGCCAAACACCAAACACCTATTTTTTATTTTTCAATTAAATTAATCGAATGAGCAATTAATCCAATTTTAATGAAGCACCAATTAAACCAACGTTGTAAAAACTATCAACCAATTTTATCTTGCCCTAAGCATGCATCTGGCTTGTTTGCAAGAATAAAATAAAAGATCAATCCACAACGCCGCGATGTACGAGGAAAACCCACAACGGGAAATATCTCGGACGGCCTAGTCTACGCAAATCCACTATGATTTAGGTTTCATAGAAGGAAGAATTAAACTTACTCACAGACTCGACGTTTTCAAGCCTTGATGCATTCTTCTCTCCTTGAACCTTCTACACAATCACTGCTGGACACCTTCCATCGGCCTTTACAATGCAGGCGCCTACCGCGACTCAGTATCCACCGATCTTCTTGATTTGGCTAGTGTCGTCATCGCAACAAATACGGAATTCACCGCACAAAACAAATTCAACAATAATGAAGATTAACAAACATAGGGTGTTAACTAAGGTTTTTGAGGCTTAGGATTTGCTCTTGGAAAACTGTTTTCGAAATCCTTCTTTGAAAATAACTTTGCTGTGCCTTGTATTTATAGAAAACTAGTAAAAAACGGCGGCATGCATCCCAAGGCAAGTCGTTCGTATGAAAAAGAAAATTTGTTTGAACGATATTGGATACCTCGTTCGAACGACATCCCAATTCTCATTTGAACGAGCTTCCAGCGAGCTTCGCGCGAATCTGTCTGTCTAGGTAGGAATCAGCATAATACACCATTCATACCTTTCTTGAGATCCCATGGATGAACACGAAACTCGGCTTGATTTGACGTCACTTTAACTTGACCGCTACATGCTTCAACATGCATTGAAGGACAAACTAAACACAATCCTAACCTATGACTGCAACAGTTTTGTTCAAACAGAATAAAGCCAATCTTACAAATTTACAATAAACATTTTACAAATTCGACACATTGTAAAATTTGTCCTTACACCTACTAATTCCGAGTTATGTACTGTATTCCAAAAAACTCTTTTTGTTTGTGATCCAGGAACTCCGGCTCTCACATCTAGGGGATTTGTTGAGGATGATTTCGTTAAAGTTGCTGAGTTCTTTGATGCTGCTGTGAAGTTGGCCTTGAAAATCAAGGCTGATGCCAAAGGTCCATAAATCTGTCTTTATATCACTAATATACATAAATGTCTTCATAGCTTTTAAATTTCAGATGTACTTTTTTCAGACCACTTTTGTATGCTTATTCTTCATGGACTTGCATTTTGATAACATCAGGCCCTAAGTTGAAGGACTTTGTGGAATCTATGAACTCAGTTCAATCTGAGATTGAAAAGCTCCGGCATGGGGTTGAGGAGTATGCAAAACAATTTCCTACAATCGGTTTTGAGAAAGAAACAATGAAATACAAGGATTAGAGTTGGCTCTTTACGGCGCAGTCATTCAGGTGTGTCACATCTCATAGATACTATTCGCATCATAATTTTTCAATTGTGGTCAATTTATTGTAGTACTGAAACAAATATTGGGTTTAATTACAATGACAACATGGTGTAATTAATTGAAAGAGGATTGTTAAATCAAATATGCAACGGTCCAACCTGGAGGCCAAGAGTTTACATATCCTTTTTATTAAATATATAAATGTACTCAAAATTTGTTGGATTCAGGACGTGAAACTCAGAAATCTCCACCTTTTTTTTAGATGTAGTTTTCAAATTTTGCCTGAAGATCACTATATTGTTTGCTTGTTATATCTGTTATCTGAATTATAAAAATGAAACTATTTCTACGCATAAAGCTCATAGATAGTTTATCAGTTATTAGTGACTCATTCTCATCCTTCTTCCTCCCATCCCACTTGTTTATCACACAGACATGTAGTATCAGAGGTCCCCTCCTACTTGTTTATTACAGACATTTAGTATCAGAGGTCCTTCTCACATCAGCTGATGCAAATAGGAGTTGAAATCTTCATGTCTACAAATGAGAGGGAGCTTTTTGGGAATTCATCTGTAGCACACAGGGGAAAAATTGGGCTTTTTTCTACATCTTTCCTCTAATGTAAATGTCAAGTTTAGTTGATGCTTAGCAATTCGTAGACCTGTCTGAAGGTATGAAACCACCCGTGTCTCCATATAGTTGTGTGCAAAGGGAAGATTTCGCTCCTTGTACGAGTGTACTGTGCCAACCCTTACTTTCTTACGAGACTGAGATAAAGATGAAGTAGATTTGAACCGTCAAACGGAACTAAATTGCAGAACAAATCAATAACACTAAAAGGGAAATGCGTCTGTTCCAATGAAAAGAAATTTGTAGTTAAAAGCTTTGTTTATTTCTATTAGTGAAGGAAGCTTGGAGGTGCGTAAACTTTTAGGGTGGATGATCACAAATATTGCAAAACGAGTTTAGTTTTAAATCCAGTTCTTACCAACCCCTGAAGAATTATATTCCATAAAAAATTGGGAAACTAACTATAAGTATCTCACCTAATAAAAGTTTATTCTAACTTGTTATAATAATAATTTTTTTATTCATTCTCTCTTAACTTTGCAATTGTAAAAAGTAAGACTGGATAGAAAACTCTGATAAAAATCTGTATTGCATTGATAAAAGCTGTACATATATATAGCAATTCTAGCGAGCTGTACAAGGGAAGTAAAAAAAAGGCTTTTACAAGGAAAGAAAAAGCTATATACAGGGAAATAACGAAAGCCAAAAACAAATCTTCTAAACTTCAGTAATTTACCAAATCAGATCCCCGTAATTATGCCTAAAAATTTGTGATATTGTAACAGTAATAAAAGCTATTAATTTGTGTTATAGGTTGGTATATGGCAATGAATGAACCTTTCAACGTGAACTGGTCGCTTTCTGTCCATTTGATTTTGGTTCAATGCAATGTACTGTCGAGTTTCATCAATGAAGTCTGACCATTTGTGAGGTCTGAATGATATTTGACACTGAAACTGATCTTAAAACAAATTCGTTCGGAAGAACAAAATGAAAAGGAGATTAATACTATGCAAGTATGTTTAGATCTCATAAAGTCTACAAGAAAAATAAAATATACTTGAAAATTGTAGCATATGTTTCCTACTGTTTGTTTTTGGTAAACTCTCAGGTCGTTATTTTTGGGTGTGTTTGTCACCATTAGTGTATACCAGATTTTTCAATAATGTACGATAAACTTTGTAATGTACACATTTTTTTTTAGTTTTATTGAAAAAAATGCATTTGTACATGAAATTTATAATGTATACACAAATTTTGTAATATACATGTCTTCAGTTTGTGTTACCCTAACTTATAAGGTGTGCATTAAGGGGTGAGCGACCTTAGTTCCCCAAAAATATGTAAGTGGAAGGGCGACATATTCTAGGAGCCCAAACTATGTGATTGAATAAATCCTCCTTTATCTGTTGCGGGCTGAGGGCTCCTTCTCCTTCCCCTTCGTCAAACTTCGATTCGTATTTTTCATAGAGAAATCTTTGATCAAGGATAGAACAAGATCTATTTTGCATCATATCTAAGGGATTCCTTGGTGTGGGCCGAAGAAGCAATGTCACTCGATTCTTATCAAACTCACCAGAGACAAATGAAAAGCTCCCATTTATATAGAGTTCCCTTAAACAAACTTGAAAAAGTGGACATCATTTGTCACGGTCAAAAGTCGTGACAAATGCATTGATCCTTTTTATTAAAAAAAAGGGGAAACAACATTTGTCGCAGCTTTTGCTGTCCGTTTTTAAGAATATATTAGACCATTTTCTCATGATTCAAGTATGGCACCAAGAAAAGGCGAATCAATCAATAAATGGGTAGAATTAATGTCAAGCTATTGGTTTAGTTAGAATATATTAGATGATGGTTTCGTATAATAATTCTATTAAGATATAACAGAGAAAAGAGAAAATATTGAGGTGAACAAGGGTTATGCAACTTTACCCAATTGATCTCTAAACCGATCATTTCTTTGGTATAATGTAAGTTTATTACCAAAAGCATGAGGATAATAAAAAGATATACAATGAAGCCTTTAGCATGGCCCCTAGGGCACCAAGTACACTCCAAAAAACAAAACAAATGGTCGAAATAATCCATTACACTACCTACACGAACCTTATACAAACTCATTGTAGTAACTAAACAAAACTAACAAAACAAACCTAATCCAATAATGACACACATGCCCCCAACCAAACACTACTGCAAAATTGTATTTCCAATTAAACACCGTAACATTACAACACTTGCCATAAAAGATTTGACAATAAAATGGAGACACTCGACACAACCAATCCCTATTACATAGCTCACGACACAATCCATACTCGTAAGGCAGAACTAGACGTAAACCTGACATGAAGAATGCCGCAAGGATAACGGTCCTGAACGAAATGCATGATGCAAGCATATGATAAGAGGGGGAGGAAATTGGGTGGTTCTAAAATCAAACGAAGTCGCCAAAGAAGGCTGAAGCAAAGCTTCAAGCCAATCCACTCTGGTACCTTAGACAAAAATCCCATCCCTAGTAGACATCCACCATACTATCTAACATGAAGGTGCATTCAACAAGATGTCGATAGGTGGGAGGGTACCAACATCGGAGGAGAGGCCGAGGTCATGAGAGGAAAACCATAAAAAACAGGAAGTTCGTGCCCTAACCGGATCTGAAATGAAACACCTAAGGTAGAGTTGGCGAGCCAGAGAGGGTAAATTGCATTTCCACTTAGGATGGGGGATATTACATAGGAAAGAGATGGATCGGATGAATGGGCCAGAGGAATAAGGATACCGACTAGAGAGAAACATTCCCAACCACCAATCAACAGGAAGAGGCATCATTGGGATCACATAACCTCAAAACTATATTATATACTACAACCCTTCCCAAACCAATCTACACAACCCACCACAACTCATCAGCCAACCACAATAAAAAATCGAACCCCTCGACGACCTGACATCTCCAACAAAGTAACGGTCCTGAGGAAGCGCATCCCAGCTATGGAGAGGAAAGTAGAGGGTGCTAGAAAGCTCCTCCACCATGCGACAATACCAAAAGGTTGAATAAAAAATTCTACCCAACCCCCCAAAAATCTCATGCAACCCCGCCATAGAAGCTCCTGCACAACTCGATCTGACATGATGCTCTACAGGAAAGTGGCGATCAAGAGAAAAAGGCGGGAACCTGCAACTAGAGGGGAGCAAAAGCCAAAGAGGCGCACCAACCACACAAATGTGCCATACCCATAACCCAATCTGACATAAAGAATAATAAATAGGATATCGACAAGGAGAGGGCAAGGCTCAGACGCATGGAAAGGAGAGACGCACAAGAGAAGGAAAGGGGAAGGAAGGTTGATCGTGGAAGAGGTTCAGACAAGACCCTAGAGAGAGAGTCTCTTTAAACCATTCGAAAAAGGCCACATATTATTATGATCCATCCAGTGGAAAACGTTAGGTCAAAACTTTAACTACTTGCAACCTCGATTGTTGGATCAACTCCAACAAATAACACACACATATAAAATCTGCAGTAACCGGCTTAGCAACCGTAAAAATGGCTTGTGAACCCAACCATATGCCACCTGAATCGCAAGAACCATAACAATTGACTCATTCAGTGAATAAATCCTTTATGGCCAAACTGATATGATGCAGCGTCATCAGTATCCCAAACTTCTGTAATTGGGGGTCCAAGAGCTAGAGAAACATGTTGAACCATGAAATTAAAGAACATAACCATGCCCCCATAATCGATACAACCAATCAAAACATTGATTGCTATATATCTGAATCCAAATATCAACCAAGATGCAAAGCAACAACTAAATACAACAAGATCCGATGAACATGTTCCAATAAAAGCCTTTGAATCCCAAAAACTATCATAAGATGGCTTCATCTTAGGCGATCTCACCGAAATCCCGGCCTCCGATCTCCAACAAAGACTTCTCACTCCTCTCAGATCCGACTAATGCTAGAGATCCTCCTAGGTCTGAAGTTTGCCATGGGCTAAGCAATCCTAGGCAAAATCCACCATTTCATTTGTTGGTTTGACTTGCAATCGTTGGACCTCGTTGGACCAATTGGTGTCCTGCTGGCGTCAAACCGACAATTAAGGCGGCCGTCGTGTAAGCCCTGCGGTGGTGTCATGATCTCTTCTTACCCTGTAAATTATAATTTTCTCTACCTTTAAACTGAACATATGTGGTAAAAATATTCTTTTGTACAATAGAATATCGAATAAAGTGATAATCAACCTTAATGTTTGAAAATTAGGGGGAGAGTGTTATAAATATCATATTGTTTGTTTGTGTGTCTGGGGTGGGTGAATAGGCTAATACCATACAATATGAATATAATTGCAGAAGTGGTTTAATTTGTCCTCAATTGTGACTTTTCATCAAACATGTTGGATCAATTAATGTAAAATAGAAATCACTTATGGTTTTATCAAATATAAACTCCGGACTAGGTTGAAAACAAGATCAAATTCAATTATAACACACATCAATTAAGCCTAGGGGTGGAAGCAGTACAGTTTGGTCGTTAACGAGGCTTTACCAATACCAAAATCATAATCTGAATGGTAAAACCATTTGTATCGAATTTACCCCCCGGTATACCAAATTAGGAACTAATCGGTATTTTCGATAATTTTGTTTTTTAACTTTTAGTAATTTCAATTTCTTTTCTTTTTTTACGGTAAATACCAAAATTATAAGTCAATTTTATGCATTTGGTAAAACTGGCACAAATTTTGGTACAAAACTACAAAATCACCTAAACTAGTATTATGATTTTGGTAAATTTAGTACAAATTTTGGTAAAATTTTTTAAACCCATTTAATCTGATTTTATGTATTCGATGAATCTAATATAAATTCCAATAGAAAATAATATGAGCATGAAGCATCAAGTAAATGGCCCAATTAATTGTTTCCATATTCATATGCATAAAACTCCAAAATAAAAGTTACAATCATCCCAAATCGTTTCTTCCAATAGCCAAAATAAAACAAACTTGTAAAGAAACTTTCACCCAAACAAAACAAAACAAAACAAAACAAAAATAAACTATAAACAAAACAAATTGTAGTGGTCTTTAACATACCACTAGATTGACAATATTACTTAAAAAAAAAATTGCATAGTTACTTTCATAAAACTAAACAAAAGTTTCACCCAAGCAAACCAAAAAAAAAAAACTTTCACCCAAATAAACCAAACAAAAATTTCACCCAAAAAATGCATTGTAATGTCTAATGTGGTCTGCGCGTGTGCGGTGCATGTGTTGCGTGCGCGTGTGTGGTCTGCGTGTGATAGAGGGGAGAGGAAAAGGAGAAGAGAAGAGAGAGAGAGAGAGATGGGAGATGCTTCGGAGCTGTTATGGTGTTGTGAAAGAAAATGACGAAATGTGTGTTGCGGCGTGGGTGGGTGTGTGTGTGTGTGGGGGGGGGGGGGGGGGGGGGGATATAAGGTTAGGATTTGTAGATTTCATATGGGGTAAATGAATGGTTGAGATGAGTTTTTAAAATTAAGGTTAGTCTTTTACTTCATATAATAATAATAATAATAATAATAATAATAATAATGACAACAACAACAACAATAATAATAATATATATTTGGTATTTATTATTCGTTTTTTTGGTTTCTTAAGTCGGTAAATTGGTAAGATAATATGCGATAAATTTGGTATGGTATCTTGGTCCGGTAGATTCGGTAAGTTGCTTTTTAATACGTGGAAACTAAAACCAACCAAATATTTTGCGGCATTTTTGATTTCGATAAATTCGGTTTTTGGTATTTTAAAATATAAAATCCAAACCATTTTTTTTCCAAGCAAAAATTGTACGGTATGGTAAAAACCCATACTGCTTCCACCCAAAATAAAAGCCTAATCAATTACCAATTGCTAAACCACTGATCAGTTAATAGGGGGAAATCATTTTCAACCTTTAACTGTGATTGAAGAACCACTCAAACATATAAATATGATCATCGAAGGAGTTTAGTGTTTGAAATAAGATAAATCAAGTTATAGTGTAAGCCATACAACCGAATATATGAGGAAATCTTTGAGGGATCATTTGGTTCGAGGTGTGGAAAGGGAATGTGAACCTTTAATTTCAGGGATTCTAATTTCCTAGAATCTTGAATTCTTTTTCATTGTTTGTTTCAGACAAGAATTCTCTTTTTCCGAGATCTAAAATTCATTACCCATATTTGGGCTGACAAGAATTGGAAATGAACACATATCATTTAACTAAGATACCCTTCTACAATGATTGAGTGTGTGTGTTAATGTGTATGCTTTCGTGTGGAAGTGTATGAGTGTGAGTGTATTTATATGGCTGTGTGAGTGAGTATATGAATGTATACATTTATGTGTATGTGTGTGTGTGTGTGTGTGAGCGAGAGTCTGTGTATGGTTTGAGAGTGTGTTTGAGAGAGAGCGCGTGTGTTTGTGTGTGTGTGTTCTGTGAGAGTGTGTGTGTGTGTGTGTGTAGTGAGTGTGTATGAAAGTCCTATTGGGTTCTAATATATGGCAAAGGGTACAAAATAAGCAAAACCAACAATTTTTTAAATTTTCTCAAATATAAGTTCAATTAAACGAATTATCCAAATCAAACTTAGCATTGATTAAATAATTGTTGCTTTAAAAAAACAACCAATTTTATCTTTATCCTAAAGCACGCATCTAGGTGACAACAAATAAAATAAGATCAATAATACAACATGTCAAGGTACGAGAAAACCAATAACGAGAAAAATCTCGAACGATCCAGCCATGCAAATTCATTATGTATAGATTTATAAAGGACACGACAATAGATTTACAACATAGACTCGATGCCCTCACAAGCGTCGACGTTCTTCGTTCAACAATCTCCACACAGTGATACATTGGAGTCCACCCACGCAACTGTCACAACGTGTGAGTGCACAAATACCTCGATATCCATTGATAAGGCTCAACAACCGTTTAGGGATTGGAACACGAAACCTACGCCTTCTTTATCGTAACACCACAACACCGAGTCCATTGTGCGTAAACAATAACTACAGATTCCACCGTAAGAAATGATCCTCAATAAGATGAAGAGAATAAACCTTGGTGCCCACAAGCTAGATCTCAAAGCATATATATGATGAAACACTTGTATTTTTAAACAACTGGGTGTAAACAGGGTTTCAATTTAAAAAACTTAATAAAAAATAATCACATAAACACCAAGAGCTTTTTGGAAGAGTTTGGGAACTCAAAAAGCTTAAAAAACTCTCAAATAAATCTACTGTTGCGCACTCCTATTTATAGGAGGTTTTCTAATGACGAGATAAAGATGAAAAAATTTAAGAAAATCTTGAAGTTATAAAAAGTTCATCGTGTCACTCGAACGAGGTCCGAAGGCTCGTTCAAACGACCCCAAAGAGTTCATTGGAACTAGACATCAAGTGAAAAATCACTGTAAGCTAAAATCCAATCGATCGAAGTTTGTTGGATTAGTTCTAACGAGATCCCAAGGTTCATTGGAACAACATCATGAATGTCGTTATAACGACTCAACAAATTTTTTAAAAATATTATTTTTTTTTATAAAACCAAGACCTAATATTAAAATCTTCAAGGATAAATATATTTATATCATCGGAACATGAAGAAGTAAACTCAACATGATGATATGAACATGATATCTTGGCCGCTATGTCTTCAATTAAACACGTCACAGGCTTGAAAGGGTAAAGACACTCAAGTTCTAACCTATGACTCAAAGGCTTTGTCCAAATATAGAATAAGTCAAAATACATACAAATTGACTATACTGAAAATTTTTCCTCACAAATCTCTTCTTTTCTCTATTTTTGGACAAAACACAAAACACAAATATATGGACTGTCAAAAACTCTCTAAAAAACTCAATCGTCAACCCCAAAAGGAAAAAGATACAGAAACTTTACAGACTCACGTCGAGTAGCTTTGCTCTTATGTTAAACTTCTCCGCATCGTTGCAAACCTGTACACTTAAACGCACCTTCAAATGAAAAGAGAATATATAGAAGTATAAATTCACATAAGAATAAACCCTCCCCCTTTATCTAACAATCTCTACCTAAGTTAGGACGTCTCCCCCTAAGGCAAAAATCTCCCCCGAACTATAAAGATTGAGATACCATTCCCCCCCTCCCCTTTTATTAAGGAACAAACAAAGTGACATAACATTATAAAACCATTTCTCCCCAATATAACCAAAACTCCCCCTAAATGAAACATGAGTAGGCATAAAGGAAAAATAAGTATATCATGCAATGATGTACAGTAAAACATGCAACAACAAACAACTTGGCAACACAATTATAAACAATCCAAACAACGATCAATTAATACCAATTTTAATGCAAAAATGATACCAACTTGAATATAGAATGAAGCATAAGATACTAATGTAAACATAAAATAAGAGATACCAATATGATCATATAGTATACCAATTTGAAACCACTTGAAACTAAAACAGAACATGTGGAATAGGCCTGTCAATGGATCGAATTTTATCTGAATCCGAATCTGAATCGGATCCACTTAAGCGGATATGGATCATGCTTAAAATTCGATTATCCGATTACCCGTTTATTAAATGGAGCGGATTTGGATTCATATACTCCGATCCGTTAATAATCCGATTAGATTAATATTTTTAATATATATATATATATATATATATATATATTATATACAATATATTTTTAATTAATATATATTGTATTTAATAATATTTTAAATATTTATTATAATAGTTCTTTATTTCATTATTTATATTTTTGGAACATTTGCAAAATAAATTTATGAAATAAGAGTTGAAAATAAAAATGTTGCAAATCAAGTTTAACATAAACGGATAATCGGATAATCGGCTCCGATCCAAATCCGTTTAACATAAACGGATATGGATTTGAATTTGTCTGATCCATACCGATCAATAAACAAATCGGATCCGAATCTGTTTAACATAAACGAATATGAATTTGGATTTACTTGATCCAGTCCGAATCCGATCTGTTTACAGGCCTAATGTGGAATACATGGATTAAATGCAAATGCAAAGACTCAAAACAAAATGGTACCATATATATAACTATGCAAAAGATACCAATAACACACACACACACACGTGTGTGTGTGTATATATATATATATATATATATATTTATATAAACACCACAAACAAATACAAAACACATAAGTTTTTCACACTAGCATAGTATCAACGTGTCTAAATAAATATGTGATAAACGGAGTGTGGGGGCGTGAACTAGAAACAAATGAATTATGACCCGATCACTCAAAAATGCCCAAAGAGTTCTATCTGACTGCATTAACTTTATCAAACAAAGATTTAGCCTCAAAGTGACAAATAAAGTGAACTCATAATGGACAAACAAGTACGATGCACACTAGCCTAGAAAATATTAGTGATTCTCATATCAATAGCATCAAAATTTAATTAATTAGAACTCATTGTGCAAATCCATTGATCTTCAGCTTATAACACCCTTAAAATTATATATATTCAATTTTCACACTCATATTTTGAAGACATCACGCAAGTAAGATTTCTCCTTCCGTAGCCCTTTCCCGTGTATACTCATATTTTTTCTTGAAATAGAAAATTCACGAGCAATGGTTCTTACATACACAACTCCCCCATAGTCAAATAGATATGTGTAATGATAAGATTGATGGGAGAAAACCTCACTTAACTCATGTAACATATGAAGTTAAAATCTAAAAGAGCTCGTGCATATGTGTGTGGAAGCATATACAAAGTGAATTCATTAAGAAAGTCATTTTTAAACTACTCCATGCAAGCATGATTAAGAACAATCAAAGTATTAAAAATCATAATAAAATATTCTAGCCACGTGGATATATGGAAAGAAGTGGATTCAAACACACCAATATGACACACAAAATGTGCAAAATCAAACTACACAAATAAAAATCTTTTTGAGTTTCTAAACATTTTTTCAAAGACGCCACATGAAAACAAAAGTCAAAAGATAAACAAAAATCTTTTTGTATTTTTTATTAAGACCCAATAAAAGAAAAATTAAAATACAAAAGACTTAAACATCATAAAATCAGCAAACCCATATAATCATGAAGTACAAAAGCTAGTATATGAAAACATGCAAATAAAATCAAACATAAGATATAGCATGAGAAGAATCATATGCAAGCATGTGAGAATCAACCAGTCTAACATTTAATGCCTCCAAAATTAATTTTCTAACCCAAATGGATGAATACTCGACATCTCAATTTTTAGGAACCATGGGGACACGAGATCTAGACTTAGTAAGACCTCTTATAAGATCATAACAAAAATTCTAAGGTAACCTTTCCTACCACAATGTGAACATGTGTAAATACAAGGAATGTTATCTATTGGTTGACCTTATTTAACATCCTTGGAAGTGGTTGACACTCTGAAATAAACATTGGTCTTGGCTTTAGCAGCGAAAGTCTTCGAATTATCGAAGCCAATATCATCATCACTTGAGTCTCGTAGATAATCTTTTAACTTCAAAATTCTAGACTCAAGCAAAAACGTAGACTCTTCAACACTTAGGGTCTCTTTTTTTCCATTTAATCCTAGAAGGTTCTCTCTCTCTCTCTCTCTCTCTCTCTCTCAACATAAGTGAACTTATCCCTAAGACTATTCTCACGTGCTCTCAATTTTTTTTATCAATTTATCATTATCCCCAATGGCACGAACAATTAGCCTAGTTTCAAACCTCTTAGAGTCCTCTAATTCATTATTTAAAATTCGAACTCCATCATCACTATATTTCTTGAACACTTCTAAGTTTTAAAAATCATGTTTCATGTCCATGAGCTTCTCACTGAGTACATCTCTTTGAGTTTGAAAGGTTTGCAAAAATTCGATTTCATCTTTTAAACAAAAAAAATTCTTTTTGAAGAAATTGAAATCCTTTTGCACTCTTATCGAATTTCAAAATCGTCTTCATCGCTAAATACAATGGATAACTTATCACTATGATGACCTATCGATAGAAATAAACAAACTCTAGAGAGAGACAAACACCCAAATAATCCTTAGACAGTAAGAAACAAGGATCAATATAATAACTTAGTGTTCCTGCCCTGATACCACTTGAAAGTCCTCTAAGGTTCTAATGTATGGCAAAGGGTACAAAACAAGCAAACTAACTTGTAAGGACATTGTCCGTCACATTTAGTATGTCGTATACCGCTACAAGTTTGTCGAAGAATTGGGAAGCTTACATCTACAATCGACAATCCAAATTTTAAGACGACTTCAATAATCATGCCCAACAAGGATGAATTTGGTAAAATGTGTTTAAGTTCCATTTACATTTTACATTAAAAGTGTTGGGATATTTTTATAATAGTTTAAATGATTTTTGAAATAATTTTAAAAGATTTTAATCATAAAAGTTTTTAGATAAGCTTTACTGATCTCATAAAAACAATTTTAGTTTTGATGTTTCCAAGTTTTATAAAAGACTGTACTGTTTGGACACGTGTACGATGTCGTTCGAACGACATCGTTTCTCGTTCAAACGAGATTAGATCTCGCTCGAACGAAGTCGCTTCTTGTTCGAACGAGATGTTTTTCCTTGACACGTCGCGACCTTGATTTTCATTATATAAAGGGTGTCAGGCTACTGTATTTTGTGTGGAGAAAACTCTGTTTCAATCAGAATATATTTTTAGTGTTTTTTGGTTTATTCTCCATCTCTTTGAGGGTTCAAAACTTATTTTACAATTCACAAATCCCAGTGCTTTTGTGTGGGTTATTTTATGGAACCCAAAATATAGTTTTTCTGGGTATTTTGCTAATGTTCGTACTTTGGGGGGAGATCTCTACAACCGAGAGCAGCGTGCTATTGTGAAGTGAGTCGCTACGAAGTTTATGAGTGCGTGTCATTGAGGATATTCTGCGTGTTAATTCTTTGCTGAAGATTGCATGTCTGGACTGCGTGTCCTTGTGGTATAGCTGCGTGTGAACCATTGCTGATTTCTAGCTGATGATTTGAAGGTTTGACGAAGACACCGTGCGTTACACTTGTGGGCGATTATCAGGTTGTATGTAGGTCAATGGTCTTGTAAACTTGTCAAATTTCTAGAAATAAATGTTTTGCCCTTCGGGGATTTTTCCTGAATTTTGTGTCGCATGCTTACTTGATTTGTTTTGACACGTAGTTGCATATTTTAAGGATGGACTAAAATTGATTTAAAACTAGGGAATTTGTGAAAACCACAGAGGCAATTAATATTCTGCATTCTCAAATTGGTATCAGAGCCTGTTGCACTAATTTACTGTGTAGATCTTGTAGTGCAATTTTTTTGGTGGTTATTTGTGATCCTCTCTTGATTTGTTTTCTCGATGGATTCTGATACTGTTGATATTTTTAGTAGAGATGAGTTTGATAAAGTTCACGACCGTGCGAAAAAATTAACTCTTTTGAATTTGAAACTTTACAAAAGAATTAAAATTTTGGAAGAAGAAAACTCTCTTTTTAAAAATAAGTTTGAATATTTGCAAACGTTTCAAACTTAAAAAGATATTTGTCGTGAACACTTTGCTAATTTGTGTATTGACTTTGATTCTTTAAAAGTTGCCAAAAAGGAGAGTAATGATAAAGTCCTAGTTTTAGAAAAAGAATTGGAGGACTTAAAAAATTATAGGGTTCCTGTTTGTGCCGTTGAGGATAAAAAAATTAATTGATGATATTACGGCACATGAAGAGACTCTTAGGGATAAGTTTGTTTTAATTGAGGATGAGCGAAATAAACTGTCAAGTTTAATTGATAACTGGAAAAAAATCCCTAACTTTGGAAAAGTATAATTCTTTACTTGAGTCTAAAATTTTGAAGTTGAAAAATGATTTAAAAGACTTGAGTAGTTTGGGTAGTAATGGTAATGGCTCGTCTTGTTCTAATTCTTCCGATGCAAAAACCAGAACCATTATTTATTTTTCAGGGTCAACCGTTCCTAAGGACGTTAGAAAATGTCAACCCATAGGTGTCGTTCCACCCGTTTACATTTGTTCACAATGTGGTAGGAAAGGACACCTTAGTCATTTATGTTTTGATCTTCGAAGAGGTCCTAGGAAGTCTAATCTAGTGTTTTGTTGGTTCCCAAAATCCTGTGTCGACGTGTCACATCCGTTTGGGTTAGGAAATCACTTTTGGATACGCTAGACCTTAGACGCGTTGATTCTGACATGCTTACACATGATTCGTCACTCGTTATTTCATATCATTGATTGCTTGCATGATTTTTGTCATACACTAGTTGTGGTTCCATGATATATATTGCTAGTGTGTTGACATGTACTTTTTGTATTAGTTTTTTGTTTTTGAAAATTTTTGGAAAAATACAAAAAGATTTTATTTTGATAAAATTTGAAAAAAATCCAAAAAGAGTTTTGTATTTTGTTTGCACCTTATATGAATTGACACTTAGGATGACCGAGTCAAAATTTCATTCCATTTATCCATGTGACAATTTGATAGTGTTTTGAGACAACATATTATATCATTCATGTGTTTTACAATGTTTGGAGTCATTGAGATGTAATTAGTTGTTACTTCATACATGTTTGACTCATTATGTCATGTATTACACATGTGCATGAATTTGTTTGATTATTGTACTTGTCTATCACATGTTGGTCGAGTGTTTTCATCTAAATCCTGTCCTTAAAACAAACCAAGTGCAATAATACGAGAGTAATAGAAGTAGTGCATGTAAAAACCATTGCCCTCTAGAAATTTAATTTGGCCCTAAAATAGTGAGGAATTGAAAATTATTCGGGGTTCAATGAGGTTTGAAAAGAGCCCGCACAAAAATTAAGGCAATAAAATATGAAATATGCCAAAATTTGGGCCAATAGGTTTTCTCTAAGTTGAGAATTTAGTACCTCATTAAATATAAAAATTGCATTATTTTATATGAGGGAGTTTTGATTAAAAAGTAATCAATGGGTTTCCACGTCCTTTGAAAAGTTTTCGAAACGACACTAAATAGTTTTGGATGTTGTTGGTGTGAAAATCACTTAGGCTTTGATTTGTTGATTTGATTTAGTCGATATCATCTAAATTCAACAATTTCACACTTAAGGATATTTTGATGTTCATTCGATAGGAGTACACTTATGTATCGTGCACATATGCTTGATTGAGTTGATTTACCTATTGAATTTGTTCACACCCATTCATTCCATATCCACGATTTGGTTGTCTTAGTAAATATTCATGGTGTGTGATTTTTTGTAACATCATATTTCTTGCATTTTTGTATAAAAAATTTGAAAAATTTAAAAATAGTATGTTTGGTTTGTTTTCCGTGATACCCCGATTTGCTTTATGTGATTTATTCTTTTCCTTGTCTATTTCGGACAAATAAAAAGGGGGAGAACGAATTATGATATTATGGGGAGATTTGATCATGCTTACATATTTTATGTTTATATCATTTCAAAATCGACACGTCACGAGTTTTTTGCTTTGTCTCATGTTTGTAAGTATAATTGAAGACTTTTGGATTGCACACCCCGATGAGAAAAGCTTGGAGATTTGAAAAGTTGATTGTTGAAGCAATGTTTGAAGACTTGTCATTTTATCTTTCCATATTTGAGTTTTTGGGAGGGTAGATTGGTATAGGTCATATTTTTTTTGATGATTCGGATAATTTTTATTTTGTACCGGCATAAACATAGGGGGATATTTGTAAGGACATTGTCTGTCACATTTAGTATGTCGTATACCGCTACAAGTTTGTCGAAGAATTGGGAAGCTTACATCTACAATCGACAATCCAAATTTCAAGACGACTTCAACAATCATGCCCAATAAGGATGAATTTGGTAAAATGTGTTTAAGTTCCATTTACATTAAAAGTGTAGGGATATTTTTATAATAGTTTGAATGATTTTTGAAATAATTTTCAAAGATTTTAATCATAAAAGTTTTTAGATAAACTTTACGGATCTCCTAAAACAGTCTTAGTTTTGATGTTTCCAAGTTTTATAAAAGACTGTACTGTTTGGACATGTGTACGATGTCGTTCGAATGACATCGTGTCTAGTTCAAACGAGATCAGATCTCGCTCGAACGATGCCACTTCTCATTCAAACGAGATGTTTTTCCTTGACATGTACCGCCTTGATTTTCATTATATAAAGGGTGTCAGGCTACTGTATTTCGTGCGGAGAAAACACTGTTTCAATCAAAATATGTTTTTAGTATTTTTTGGCTTATTCTCCATCACTTTGAGGGTTCAAAACTTGTTTTACAATTTACAAATCCCAGTGCTTTTGTGTGAGTTGTTTTATGGAACCCAAAATAATATTTTCCTGGGTATTTTTCTACTGTTCGTACTTTGTGGGGAGATTTCTACAATCGAGAGCTGCGTGCTATTGTGGAGTGGGTCGCTGCGAAATTTATGAGTGCGTGTCATTAAGGATCTTCTGCGTGTTAATTTTTTGTTGAAGACTATGTGTCTGGACTGCGTGTCCTTGTGATATAGCTGCGTGTGAACCATTGCTGATTTCTAGCCGATGCTTTGAAGGTTTGACGAAGACACCGTGCGTTACACTTGTGGGTGATTATCAGGTTGTATGTAAGCCAATGGTCTTGTAAACTTGTCAAAGTTCTAGAAATAAAGGTTTTGCCCTTCGGGGATTTTTCCTGAATTTTGTGTCGCAAGCTTCATTGATTTGTTTTGACACGTAGTTGCATATTTTAGGGATGAACTAAAATTGGTTTAAAATTAGGGAATTTGTGAAAACCAGAGAGGCAATTAATATTCTGCATTCTCATAACTATTTTTAAAATTTTCTCAAATTTAAGTTCAATTAAACGAATTACCCAAATCGAAGTTAACACCGATTAAACAATTGTTGTGTTAAAAATAGATTAACTAATTTTATCTTTATTCTAAAGCATGCACCTAGGTGATAGTAGATAAAATAAAATCAATCACACAACACGTCGATGCACGGGAAGAACACACAACGTAAAAAACCTCGGACGACCCATCCATGCAAATTCACTATGTATGGATTTACAAAGGACACAACAGTAAACTTACAAGATAGACTCGACGCCCTTTCAAGATATGATGCTCTTCGTTTCATAACCTCCACACAGTAATAGTAGGAGTCCACTCATGCAACTGCCACAACGTGTGATTCCACACACGCATAGGTATCCAACAATATAGCTCAAGAACCGTCTACATATTGGCATACGAAATCCACCACTTCTTCATCGCAATACCATAACACAGATTCTACCATGCGTAAACAATAAATACAGAGTCTACCGTACGAAAGGATTCTCAATAAGATGAAGAGAATAAACCTTGGTGCCCACAAACTAGATCTCAAAGCATATATATATATATATATATGATGAAACACTTGGACCTTTAAACAATTAGGTGTAAAAAGGGTTTAGGTTTGAAAAAATTGATAATAAATGATCACCTAAACACGAAGAGATTTTTGTAAGAGTTTGGGAACTCAAAAAGCATGAAAAAGTCTCAATAAAACTGCTTATCCGCACTTCTATTTATAGGAAGTTTTTAAAAATGAGATAAAGATGAAAAACATTAAGAAAATATCAGAATTATAAAAAGTTTGCCGGGTTGTTCGAACGAGGCCTGGAGGCTCGTTCGAACGACTCCACAAAGTTCGTTGGAACCAGACATTAAAGGAAATTTCAAGTGAGAAACCAATGTAAGATAAAATTCAGTCGTTCGAATTTTATTGGATAAGTTCTAACGAGATCCCAAGGTTTGTATGAACAACATCATGAATGTCGTTAGAACGACTCAACGAATTTCTAAAAATATTTAAGAAATCATTTTAAAATAATTTTTATAAAACCAACACCCAATATTATAATCTCCAAGGATGAAAATATTTATGCATTCATATATGAGAAATGCTCAGAACATGAAGACGAAAACTGGACACGAAACTCACCACGATGATGTTAACAAATATCTTAGCCGCTATATCTTAAATCAAATACGTCACAAGCTTGAAAGGGTAAACACACTCAAGTCCTAACCTATGACTCAAAGGTTTTGTACAAGCAAGGAATAAGTCAAAATACATACAAATTGACTCTATCAAAAATTTGTCCTTGTAGTGTGAGAGAGAGTGTGTGTTTATGCGTCTGTGAGAGTGAAGGTGTATGTTGGCCCTAGAATATACCCAGGGGGCTTGAATTGGGAAATTATAAATCCAATGGAAATTTAAAACTTTTTAAACTTGTCTTTTCAGAGATTAATTGCAATGGTTTGATTCGGTTAATAACTAAACAATTATTCAAACAATGAATAATAATGCTAAATAGTTAATAACAATATTAAAGAGATAGTTTAGATAAACTTTACAAATCAATATTTTAACATGATTTGGCCTTGCCTACGTCCACGCTTGAGACAGTACTCGAGAAACTTAATTATCTTCGCTTCACTAATGTAGAACCAACACTCTTAAAAGGATTTATCACACCTTACAAATCGTAACAAACAAGACACTATACTCTTGCTTGCCTAACAGGAGCATATGCAAGATGCCATGGTATAAACCCACCTTGACTCCCCATAACTATGGCACTATCCATCCCGAAGATACACTGAAGTTCAACCGTAGTAACAACAATGAGTTTTGTAACCAAAGTGTAAGATAAACGTTGCTTCAATAAGCAACAATGGTGAAGTGGGTTTACTTTCTCTCTCTAGAAAAATAAACTTTCGAACAATCACAATTACAATGCTTTCAAGGGTTAGTCTTTAGATATTTGGCATAAATGGGAAAGGGATTGGGATCTTTTGCTAAAAAGAGGATTTGGATCGGAACTTAGATCAAGTAGGTTTTCTTAAATCTTTGACTTTAATGAAGTTTTTTGGTCTAAAACTTCCAAATGAGTCTGGGACTTGAAAGGTAGTGAAGTATGATCATATATCAATTGTGTTATTATGATTCAAAATTATTTTATTTGAATTTTTTTGTAAATGTGCGGTGTGATACTGATTTACTCAAAATTCGCAAATTTCCAATTTTAACCTTATTCAATCGGTGTCAATTTTTAATCCAATTTAATTTAGCCTTAAAACATGCAATTACGTGTGGATAAATCAAACAATCATAAATAAATTATTGACACACATATTTCAGGAAAAAAACCCTTTCGGGTAAAACCTTTTATTTCCCAAATAATACTCACAATGATTATAAGTGAAATTTACAATGGATTAATCGCAGTAAACCCACATAGTCCGCAACATAGATCAGCAATGGAATTCCGCAGTAACTCCACAAGAATCATAGTTTAGTCAGCCCCAAAACACCCATTAGTATTCCCTTTGACATGCAGTCGCGTTAGCCCAGTACCTCCCTCAAGTGGCACCTATATTAATAGTAGAGATCTTCTCTACAAGAGAAAGTTCACAAAATTGTGTTCTTGGGTTCCAAAATAATTCACATAAAGAAGTAGTAGGATGTTTGAGAATTAAAAACAAAGGATAAAACCCTTAAAATTGAGAAGACAAATGTTTCTGCCAAAGCAGTTTCGTAGGATTAAATTCGCAGGTCTTCTGAAGAAAAACAAAACCGGAGAAAAAAATTTATAAAAAAATTGGCTCGGTCGCTCACTCAAATGAAAAACAGACGTCTCTCGAATGAGGCAAGATGTCGCTCTAACGAGACATCGCGCGATAACCATTGCCGCTTGAATGACGAGGCACAGTCGCTCGAATGATGGGAGTGAAAAAATAATTTTTTATTACAATCCGCCTCAACAATTAGAAAAAATATTTTAGCAAAAAACTCCGCCCCAACACTTAAACATTTTTTAAAAAAATTATCCCAACACTCTAAGTGAACCGTTAAGCTACTTAAACACAATCTTACCAAAATTAATCTCGTAGAGGCTTGAATGTTGAAGAACTTTGATATTCGGATTCGTCTTGATGCATGATAGAACGTGAATAAGTCTTCAACGATTGTAGTGGCATACGACATACTCAAATTTAAGCCGAATAACAAAAAATGTCCTTACAAATCTCCCCCTATGTATATGCTGGTACAAAACAATAACATCCGAATTATAAAATCAAAATGCCTATACAAATCTAATACCCTCCCATGAACCCCAAACAGAAAAGGTACTAAACATGTAAGTCTAAAACTTTTCTTCAAAATCTTCAACTTCAAATCTTTAAGATTTTCTCATAAAGGTGTGCAATATATGATCTTTAATCTTTGTACCTACACACATGAGACAAAACAAATACCTTCGTGATGCATCAAGTTTATAATGATATAAGAATAAATCAATCAATAATCAAATCTTCCCCATAATGCAAAACTCTCCCATTATTCATTCCCCCGCTTTTTATTTGTCTAAAATAGACAAGAAAATGAATAATAAAAAATAAACATGGAGTTGTCACGACAAATATGCATATCAAACATGGATCAAACTACGCTCATGCAAAATAATCATAGCTCTTGAGGATTACACAACCTATTTTTGATTTTTCAATTTTTTCATAAAAAAATGCAAATATAATTTTACAAAAATCACACACCATCAATTTACACTAATACAACCAAATCATGGATACATAATGAATGTGTGTGAATATATTCGATAGGAAAATCAATGCAATCAACATAACATATGTGCACGATTAATATGTGTACTCCTAACGAATGAATCTCAAAATCATCCTTAAGTGTCGACAAAAATGTAAGTTTAAATGACATCTTCTTAACTAAGTCGAAAAATCAAAGTCAATCATGATTTTCACACTAATAACGTCTAAAACTATGTAACACTTTTTCATGACTTTTTCAGGACGTGCAAAACCGTTTTATATTCCATCCAAACTCACTCATAAATAATAATGCTTTTTATTTTTCTTTTGAGGTGATGAAACTAAATCCTACTGGCCCACTTTTTTGGCATATTTTTTTATTGCCTTTAAATTTTTTCAGGCTCCTTTCAACCTCTTTGGACCTTGGCTTCTATTTTTTCGTCATGCATTTTCGAGGCCCGATTTAAACAGTGGCTTAATCGTAAAGGATAAATAAGTACCTTTCGTAGTCCTTCCCCATTCTCAAATAAATCACCCATACTCACATCAACGGTTCTTACATGCACTACTTTCATTGTCAAGTTTTATAGCATTTGGTTCGTTTTAAAGACATAATTGAGATGAAAACACATCGACCAACATCTGATAGACAAGAACAATAGTCCAACAAATTCGTGCGAGTGTGCAATAAAGGAACTCATGAGTCAAACATGTAGGTAGTATCAACAAATCGCATCTCAATGACTTTAAACATTGTAAAGCACAAAAATTAAATGATGACACATATCAAAACACTATCAAATAGTCACATGGATATGAAATGACATTGTGACTCGGTCATCCTAAATGTCCATTCATATACGGTGTAAACAAAAAAGAAAACTCTTTTTTTCCTTTTCTAAAAAAATTATCAAAATAAAAATCTTTTAAGCCTTTTCAAATTTCTCTAAAAAAATGAAAATCTTTTTGTATTTTTCCAAAATTTTTCTTCAAACAAAAATCTAATACAAAAAGTACAGAAGTCATAACACTAGCAATAATATAACATGAAGCACAACCAGTGTATGACAACCAAACCATGCAAACACAATCATCTATAAGATATATCAAGAGAAGAATCATGTGCAAGCAACCAAGAATCAACTAGTCTAACATCTAGTGCCTCTAAAAGTAATTTCCTAACCCAAATAGGTGTGAAACGACGCATAGGGATTTTGGGAACCAAGGGAACACTAGATTTCAACTTCCTAGGACCTTTTCGAAGATCGAAACAAAAACGCCTAAGGTGACCTTTCCTACCACAATGTGAAGATGTGTAAATGGGTGGAACAACACCTATGGGTTGACATTTTCTAACGTCCTTCGGATTGATTGACCCTCTAAAATAAATAATGGTCTTGTCTTTAACACTCAAAATATGAGAACACGACGAGCTACTACCATTTTTACCAACACTACTCGAGTTTGTCAAATCATTTTTTATCTTTAAAATTTTTGACTCAAGCGAAGAATTGGACTCTTCTAATTTTAGAGATTCCTTATCTAAATTTTAAATTATTCCTTTAAGGTTATCACAATCTCCTTTAAAATACGCACACTTATCCCTAAGTGTCTCTTCATGTGCCACAAACACATCGATTAAAATATTTTTATCATCTTTGGCAGAAACACAAATCTTAGAGTTTTTAAAGTCCTCCAATTCTTTTTTTAAAAAAAAATAGGACTCTATCATTTCTCTCCTTTTTTGACACTTCTTGTTTTCTAAAGTCGTGGTCAAATGCAAAAAATTTCTCATGATAAAAATCTCTTTGATTTTGAACCGTTTGTAAAAGATCCATAGCAAACTTAAAAAGGACAGTTTTGTATTTCGAAAAAATCAATTTTTTTCGCAAACGTCAAATTCAAACTATTTAAATCATCAAAACTCTGACTCATGTAATTAAAGGAGGGCATCTGATTAGTGCTCCATCGGAAAAATTGCGAAATTTTTAAAAGTCTGATTTTTCAAAAAAATCAATATCACAAACTTTTATGAAATACGGATCAAACGCAATAACTTAGCGCAACATGATCTGATACCAATTTGTAAATGCGCGGCGTGATACTGATTTAATCCAATTCGCAAATTTTTAATTTCAACGTTATTTAATCAGTGTCAATTTTTAATCCAATTTAATTCAGCCATAAAACATGCAACTACGTATGGATAAATCAATCAATCATAAATAAATTGCCGACACAGATTTCAGGAAAACCCTCTTTGTGGTAAAACCTTTTATTTCACAAATAATACTCACAACGATTATAAGGGAAATCTATAATGGATTAACTGCAATAAACCCACATAGGCCGCAACCTAGATCAGCAATGGAATTTCGCAGGAACTCCATAAGACCCTCAGTTCAGTCAGCCCAGGAACATCCATTAGTACTCACATTGACACACAGTCACGTTAGACTAGTACCTCCCTCAAGTGGCACATTAATCAACATTAGAGATCTTCTCTACAAGAGAAACTTCACAAAATTGTGTTCTTGGGTTCCAAAACAATTCACAAAAAGCAATTGCGATGTTTGAGAATTGAAAACAAAGGATAAAACCCTTAAAATTGAGAAGACAAATGTTTTTGCTAAAGTAGTTTCGTAGGATTAAAGTTCAAAGTCCTTCTGAAGAAAAACGAAACTGGACAAAACAATTTGTAGAAAAATTAGGTCGACAGCTCGCTTAAATGAAAAATAGACGTCGCTCGAACGAGGCATCTCGTGACAGCCATTGTTGCTTGAATGACGAGCCACAGTCGCTCGAACGACTGGAGTGAAAAAACAATTTTTTATTACAGCCCGTCTCAACACTTAGAAAAAATATTTTGACGAAAAACTGCACTCCAACACTTAGAAATTGTTTTAGAAAAATTATCCCAACACTCTAAGTGAACCGTTAAGGTACTTAAACACAATCTATCTAAAATTAATTTCGCAAAGCCTTGATTGTTGAGGAACTTTGTTATTCGGAACCGTCTTGATGCATGATATAACTTGAATAAGTTTTCGACGGTTGTAGCGGTATACGACATACTCAAATGTAAACCAGACAACAAAATATTGTCCTTACAAATCTCCTCCTATGTCTATGATGCTACAAAATAAAACATCTGAATAATCAAATCAAAATTCCTATACAAATCTAATACCCTACCATGAACCCAAAACTGAAAGGGTACTAAACATGTCAGTCTAAAACTTTTCTTTAAAATCTTCAACTTAAAATCTTTAAGCTTTACTCATGAGGGTGTGCAACATATAATCTTCAATCTTTGTACCTACACACATGAGACAAAATAAATACCTTCGTGACTCATCGAGTTTGAAATGATATAAGAATAAATCAATCAATAATCAAATCTTCCCCATAATGCAATACTCCCCCATAATTATTTCTCCCCCTTTTTATTTGTCCGAAATAGACAAGGAAACGAAAAATAAAAAATAAACATGGAGTTGTCACGACAAATATGCATATCATACGTGGATCATACTACGCTCATGCAAAGGAATCATAGCTCTTGAGGATTACACAACCTATTTTTGATTTTTCAAAATTTTCACACAAAAATGCAAAAGTAATTTTACAAAAATCACACACACCATGAATTTATAATAATGCAACCAAATCATGGAAACAAAATGAATGACTGTGGACATATTCGATATGAAAATCAATGCAATCAAACATAACCTATGTGCACGATGAATATGTGTACTCCTAACGAATGAATCTGAAAATCGTCCTCAGGAGTCGAAAGAAATGTAAATTTAGATGATATCATCTTAATCAAATCGATAAATCAAAGTCAAACATGATTTTTACACCAATAACGTCTAAAACTATGTAACACTTTTTCATGACTTTGTCAGGACGTGAACACCCATTCTAAATTCCATCCAAACTATCTCATAAATAATAATGCTTTTTATTTTTCTTTTGAGGTGATAAAACAAAATCGTATTGGCCTACTTTTTTGCATATTTTTCTTTTTATTGCCTTCAAATTTTTTCGGGCTCTTTTCAACCTATTTGGACCTTGGTTTCTATTTTTTTCCATGCATTTTCTAGGTTCGAATTAAACGGTGGCTTAATCGTAAAGGTAAATAAGTATCTTTCGTAGCCCTTCCCCATTTTTCAAATAAATCACACAAACTCACATCAACGGTTCTTACACGCACTACTTTCATTGTCAAGTGTTATCACATTTGGTTCGTTTTAAAGACAAAATTGAGTTGAAAAAACATCGACCAACATAAGATCGACAAGAACTATAGTCAAATAAATTTGTGCAAGTATGTAATAAAGGAACTCATGATTGAGACATGTATGTAGTAGCAACAAATCACATCTCAATGACTCCAAACATTGTAAAGAATAAAAATAAAAAGATATAACATATTAAAACACTATCAAACAGTTACATGAATGTGGAATGAAAATGTGACTCGGTCATCCTAAATGTCCATTCATATACGGTGTAAACAAAAAAGAAAACTCTTTCTATCTTTTTCTAAAAATTTTATCAAAATAAAATCTTTTTAGCCTTTTCCAATTCCTCTCAAAAAATGAAAATCTTTTTGTATTTTTCTAAAAATTTTCTTACAACAAAAATCTAATACAAAAAGTACACAAGTCATAACACTAGCAAGAATATAACATGAAGCACAACCAGTGTATGACAAACAAACCATGCAAACACATTCATCTATGAGATATAGCAAGAGAAGAATCATGTGCAAGCAATCGAGAATCAACTAGTCAAACATCTAGTGCCTCTGAAAGTGATTTCCTAACCCAAATAGGTGTGCGATGATGCATAGGGGTTTTGGTAACCAAGGGAACACTAGATTTTAACTTCCTAGGACCTTTTCAAAGATCGAAACAAAAATGCCTAAGGTGACCTTTCCTACCACAATGTGAATATGTGTAAACGGGTGGAACGACACCTATGGGTTGACCTTTTCTAACGTCCTTCGAATTGATTAACCCTCTAAAATAAATAATGGTCTTGTCTTTAACACTCGAAATATGAGAACATGACGAGCTACTACCATTTCTACCAACACTACTCGAGTTTGTCAAATCATTTTTTATCTCCAAATTTTTTGACTCAAGCGAAGAATTAGACTCTTCCCATTTTAGGGATTCCTTATCTAATGTTTTAATTATTCCTAGAAGGTTATCACGTTCTCCCTTAAAATATGCACACTTATCCCTAAGAGTCTCTTCACATGCCACAAACTCATCGATTAAAATATTTTTATCATCTTTGGCACAAACAAAAATCCTAGAGTTTTTAATGTCCTTCAATTCTTTTTCTAAAAATAGTACTCTATCATCACTCTCCTTTTTGGAAAATTCTAGGTTTCTAAAGTCGTGGTCAAAGACAACAAGTTTCTCATGATAAGAATCTCTTTGATTTTGAACCGTTTGCAAAATATCCATAGGGGATTTAAAACGACAATTTTGTATTTCAAAAAAATTAATTCTTTTTGCAAACGTCAATTTCAAATGATTGAAATCATCAAAACTCTGACTCGTGTAATTAAAGGGGGGAATCCGATTACATAAGTACTCCATCGGAAAAATTGCAAAATTTTAAAAATCTGATTTTTCAAAAAACTCAATATCACAAACTTTTATGAAAAACGGATCAAACGCAGTAACTTAGCGCAACAGGCTTTGATACCATTTTGTAAATGCGCGCAGTGATAATGATTTGATCAAATTTGCAAATTTCCAATTTTAACCTTATTTAATCGGTGTTAATTTTTAATCCAATTTATGGCAGCCCTAAAATATGCAACTATGTGTTGATAAATCAAACAATCCTAAAATAATTGCTGACACACAGATTTAAGGAAAAAACCCCTTCGAGTAAAACCTTTTAATTTACAAATAATACTCACAATGATTCCAAGTGAAATCTGCAATGGATTAATCGTAGTAAACCCACATAGGTAGCAACCTAGATCAATAATGGAATTCCGCAGTAACTCCACAAGAACCGCAGTTCACTTGGCTCGGGAACACCCATTAGTACTCTGTTTGACACACAGTCACGTTAGCCCAGTACCTCCCTCAAGTGGCACCTACTTCAGCAGTAGAGATCTTCTCTACTAGTGAAACTTCACAAAATTGTGTTCTTGGGTTCCAAAATAATTCACATAAACCAATTGGGATGTCTGAGAATTGAAATCAAAGGATAAAACCCTTAGACTTTAGAAGACAAATGTTTCTGCCAAAGCAGTTTCATAGGATTAAAGTTTGCAGGTCTTCGGAAGAAAAAAAAACTGGACAAAACAATTTATAGAAAAATTGAGCCGGTAGCTTGCTTAAACGAAAAATAGACGTCGCTTGAATGAGGCAAGATGTTGCTCGAAGGAGGCATCACGCGATAGCCATTGTTGCTTGAATGACGAGGCACAGTCGCTTGAACGACCGAAGCAAAAAAATAATTTTTTTTATTACAGTGTGCCTCAGCACTTAGAAAAAATATTTTGACAAAAAACTCCGCTCCAACAGTTAGAATTTTTTTTAGAAAAATTATTCCAACACTCTAAGTTAACCGTTATGGTACTTAAACACAATCATACTAAAATTAATCTCGCGGAGGCTTGAATGTTTAAGAACTTTGATATTTGGATCTGTTTTGATGCATGATAGAACTTGAATAAGTCTTCGACGGTTGTAGCGGTATACGACATACTCAAATGTAAACCAGATAATAAAATAATGTCCTTACAAATCTCCCCCTATGTCTATCCTGTTATAAAATAAAAACATCCAAATTATCAAATCAAAATGCCTATACAAATCTAATACCCTCGCATGAACCCAAAATTGAAAGGTACTAAACCTGTAAGTCTAAAACTTTTCTTTAAAATCTTTAACTTTAAACCTTTAATCTTTTCTCATCAGGGTGTGCAACATATGATCTTCAATATTTGTACTTATACACATGAGGCAAAATAAATACCTTCTTGATGCATCGAGTTTGAAATGATATAAGAATAAATCAATCAATAATCAAATCTTCCCCATAATGGAAAACTCTCCCATAATTCGTTCTCCCCCCTTTTTTTTTGGCCGAAATAGACAAGAAAACGAATAATAAAAAATAAACATGGAGTTGTCAGAACAAATATGCATATTAAACATGGATCAAACTTCGCTCATAAAAAATAATAATAGCGCTTGACGATTACACCACCTATTTTATGATTTTTAATTTTTTCATTCAAAAATGCAAAAATAATTTTACAAAAACCACACACCATGAATTTACACTAATACAACCAAATTATGGAAACATAATGAATGGATGTGAACATATTCGATAGCAAAATCAATGCGATCAAACATAACATATGTGCACGATGAATATGTGTACTCCTAACGAATTAATCTCAAAATCGTCTTTATGTGTCGAAAAAAATGTAAATTTAGATGCAATCGTCATAATCAGATCGACAAATCAAAGTCAAACGTGATTTTCACACCAATAACGTCTAAAATTATGAATTTTTTTTTCATGACTTTATCAGGACGTGCACACCCGTTCTATATTCCATACAAACTCCCTCATAAATAATAATGCTTTTTATTTTTCCTGAGGTGATGAAACTAAATCCTATTGCCCCACTTTTTTGGCATATTTTTCTTTTTATTGCCTGAAATTTTTTTCGGGCTCTTTTCAACCTCTTTGGACCTTGGCTTCTGTTTTTTTTTGCCATGCATTTTCTAGGCCCGAATTATACGGTGGCATAATCGTATAGGATAAATGAGTACCTTTCATATCCCTTGCTCATTTTTCAAATAAATCCCATAAAGTCACATCAACGGTTCTTACATGCACTACTTTCATTGTTAAGTTTTTTCGCATTTGATTCATTTTAAGGACATACTTGAGATGAAAACCCATCAACCAACATCTGATATCCAAGAACAATAGTCAAACAAATCCGTGCAAGTGTGGAATAAAGGAACTCACAAGTCAATCATGTAGGTAGTAGCAACAAATCGCATCTAAATGACCCCAAACATTGTAAAGCACATAAATGAAATGATGATGCATATCAAAACACAATCAAATAGTCACATAGATATGGAATGAAATTGTGACTCGGTCAACCTAAATGTCCATTTATATACGGTGTAAATAAAAAAGAAAACTCTTTTTATCTTTTTCTAAAAATTTTATCAAAATAAAAATCTTTTTAGCCTTTTCCAATTCCTCTCAAAAAATGAAAATCTTTTCGTATTTTTCTAAAATTTTTCTTCCAACAAAAATCTAATACAAAAAGTACACAAGTCATAACACTAGAAAGAAAATAACATGAAGCACAACCAGTGTATGAAAAACAAACCATGCAAACACAATCATCTATAAGATATAGCAAGAGAAAAATCTTGTGCAAGCAACTGAGAATCAACTATTCTGACATCTAGCGCCTCTAAAAGTTATTTCCTAACCCAAATAAGTGTGCAACGATACATAGGGGTTTTGGGAACTAAGGGAACACTAGATTTTAACTTCCTAGGAACTTTTCGAAGATCGAGACAAAAACGCCTAAGGTGACCTTTCCTACCACACAATGTGAACATATGTAAACAGGTGGAACGACACCTATGGATTGACCTTTTCTGACGTCCTTCAGATTGATCGACCCTCTAAAATAAATAATGGCATTGGCTTTGACACTTGAAACATGAGAACATGACGAGCCACTACCATTACTACCAACACTACTCGAGTCTGTCAAATTATTTTTTATCTCCCAATTTTTTGACTCAAGTGAAGAATTAGACTCTTCTAATTTTAGAGATTCCTTATCTAAAATTTCTATTATTCATAGAAGGTTATCACGTTCTCCCTTAAAATACGCACACTTATCCTTAAGAGTCTCTTCACGTGAACAAACTCATCGATTAAAATATTTTTATCATCTTTGGCAGAAACACAAATCTGACAGTTTTTAAACTCCTCCAATTCTTTTTTTTTAAAATAGGACCCTATCATCACTCTCCTTTTTGGACAATTCTAGTTTTCTAAAGTCGTGGTCAAACGCAACAAATTTCTCATGATAAAAATCTCTTTGATTTTGAACCATTTGCAAAAGTTGCATAGCGGATTTAAAACAACAATTTTGTATTTACAAAAAATTAATTCTTTTCACAAACGTCAAATTAAACTATTTAAATCATCAAAACTCTGACTCGTAGTGATCCATCGAAAAAATTGCGAAACTTTTAAAAATCCGATTTTTCAAAATAATCAATATCACAAACTTTTGTGAAAAACGGATCAAGCGCCATAACTTAGCGCCACAGACTCTGATACCAATTTGTAAATGCGCGGTGTGATACCGATTTAATCAAATTCGCAAATTTCCAATTTTAACCATTTTTAATCGGTGTTAATTTTTTATTTAATTTAATTCAGTCCTAAAACAAGCAACTACGTGTGGATAAATCAAACAATCATAAATAAATTGCTGACATACAGAATTTAGGAAAACCCCCTTTCGGGTAAAGCCTTTTATTTCACAAATAATACTCATAATGATTACAAGTGAAATCTGTAATGGATTAATCCCAGTAAACCCCCATAGGCCGCAATCTAGATCAACAATGGAATTCCGCAGCAACTCCACAAGAGCCGTAGTTCAGTCAGCCCAGGAACACCCTTTTGTACTCCCTTTAACACGCAGTCGCATCAACCAGTACCTCCCTCAAGTGGCACCTATATCAACAGTAGAGATATTCTCTACAAGAGAAACTTCACAAAATTGTGTTCTTGGGTTCCAAAACAATTCACATAAAGCAATTGGGATGTTTGAGAATTGAAAACAAAGGATAAAACCCTTAAATTTGAGAAGACAAATGTTTTTGCCTAAGCAGTTTCATAGAATTAAAATTCGCAGGTCTTCTGAAGAATAACAAAACTGGACAAAACAATTTATAGAAAAATTGTGTCGATAGCCCACTTAAATGAAAAACAGACATCGCTCGAACGAGACATCGCGCGACAGCCATTATCGCTTGAATGATGCGGCACAGTCGCTTGAACGACCGGAGCAAAAAAACAATTTTTTATTATAGTCCGCCTCAACACTCAGAAAAAATATTTTGACGAAAAACTCCGCTCCAACAATTAGAAAGTTTGTTAAAAAAATTATCCCAACACTCTAAGTGAACTGTTAAGGTACTTAAACACAATATTTCCAAAATTAATCTTGCGGAGGCTTGAATGTTGAAGAATTTTGATATTCGGATCCGTTTTGAAGCATGATAGAATTTGAAAAAAGTCTTCGACTGTTGTAGAGGTATACGACATACTGAAATGTAAACCGGACAATAATATAATGACCTTATGAATTAAGGTTTCACAATCTTCTCCTTTTTTTAATGACAATACCATTGATATAGTTTGAGAAAATAATTTTGATAAGACTCCCCTTTTGTTGTAAAATTTCTTTTCTTGTGACTTTCTTTGATTCTCCCCATTGATTGTAGCTTTCCCCTTTCTTTTAACTTTTCTTAAATATCATCCTTATAACACCCCGTAATTTTGAGGATTTAAAATTTAATTATTTTTGGGAGTTATAAAAATATTTAAATTGGAGAAACTTAAATTCATGAGTTGAAGAATTTATTTTAAGGAGCCAAATTATTTATAATTGGCGACTTTTAAGTTTAATGGTTCAAAATCTCGTGTGTCACATTTTGAGGTTGAAATTCAGAAATTTTGAGAAGTATTTCGGATGGTAATTCCGAGTGCGCACTTGCGTCCGAATGGGTCGAGATAGTTAGAAAAGAGTACCCGGGGGTAGTAATTGGATCTCAGAGTATTTTTGGGTATATTCAGGCCCACACGGGGTGAGTTGGGCCTTTTTAATTAGGCCCACATGGCCAAAAACGGGATTGTATGTTTTTAACCTAATAGAGAGATTAGGGAACGACAGTCAACTCAACTCTAAGCCTAGGCCTTGAGAGGGAAATCGGGGGAAAGCAAATCAAGAGTCGATTAAGGGATTTCGGAGCCAAATTAAGGGACTACATCAATGGATCAGACACTACGAACAATTCCAGGCAAGTGGTTAACTGTTGTAATTTCTAAATTGATGATAATCAATTCATATCATAGTGATGTGTAAATCAAAATTCGTTTTGGGTGTGTAACCAAAAATTTAAATTGGGTTTTTGGAAATTGATATACCTGAATGGGATTAAGGGTGAGATTTATTGTGTTTATGATTCTAGAATGTAGAGGAATGAATCATATATTAAAACCAGTGAGAATAAAGGGTTAATTGCTGATAATATGAATGAAATTCGTATTGGGTATTTGAAACCCGGATAATACCCAAATCGGGAAAACCTTGAAATTAATGGATTTTGCTGATTAATTAAGGTGCATGGGATGTTTAGACCCTTATCTCATAAAGAGAATATGTTAATTGTATTTGGGTAAGGATTTAGATTGAGAATCAAAGATTTAGGTTTCATCCATGGCTGACAGAGGGCTGGAGGAGACGAACACTGGAACGATCGATCGATCGACCCAGAGGGTTCGATCGATCGAAGCTACAGGAATTCTGGCAGTGCCGCCAGTTTTTAATACATGAGAATAATTATTGAGAAAAAGACTTTTGGGCTGATTTTACATGTTGAAAATGGACAAAGCGAGCGAGTCCGGGTATGTTGATAATTATAGGTAAATATAATTGGGGAAATTTATGGAGATGAATGTGTGACACAATGTGGGTGAATATGTGGGTATGAAATTTTGAGATGTAAAATGAACCAAGTGAGAGAGTCCGGGTATGTTGGTTAAGTGACACCAAAGTATTAAATTAATTATTGAGAGAGAGTATTTAATTTGGAGTCGGAACATAGACTCGGGAAATATTAAGTTATGGGCCACGTAAGTGAGTCCGGGGATAATGGTTGGGTGACACCAAGTTATTAAATTAACGGATGTGATAATTAGTGAAGGTAGAGTTGGAGGGTAGACTCGGAAAAGTATTAAATTAATTGATGTTGTAATTTATTTATTTAGGGCCGGGTTGTAGACCCGGGATTTGGTATAAATTAATTAGTGTGCAAATTAATTAACTGGGAGTCGGACCACAGACTCAGTTTGGTATAAATTAATTAATGTGTAAAAAAATTTAATTAGAGTCGGACGACAGAATCAGATTTGTGTTAATTAATTAATGTGTAAATTAATTAAATAAGAGTCGGATTGTAGACTCGTGTAGTTATTAAATTAATGGGTGAAATAATTAATTTAATTAGAGTCGGATTGTAGACTCGGGTAGGATCAAACTAATAACTATGATAATTAATTTAATTAGAGTCAGATTGTAGACTCGGGTAGGATCAAATTAATAGATGTGATAATTAATTATATTAGAGTCGGACCACAGACTCAGATTGGTGTAAATTAATTAATGTGTAAATTAATTAACTGGGAGTCGGACCACAGAATCGGATCGGTATTAAATTAATATGTGTGTTAGTTAATTTAATTAGAGTCGGACGATAGACTAGGGGAGGTATTAAATTAATATGTATGTTAATTAATTTAATTAGAGTCGGACGATAGGCTCGGGGAGGTATTAAATTAATACGTGTGTTAATTAATTTAATTAGAGTCGGACGATAGACTCGGGGAGGTATTAAATTAATATGTGTGTTAATTAATTTAATTAGAGTCGGGTGATAGACTCGGGAAGGTATTAAATTAAAAAGTGTGTTAATTATTTTAATTAGAGTCGGACCATAGACTCGGGGAAAGTATTATATAAATTGAGGTGTGAATGAAATGTATTAGAGTCGGACCATAGACTCGGGAAGATGATAAATTATTAAGTGAGAAAATTAATTACGTTGAGTCGGGCCACAGACTCAGGAAATTACAGGCAGTGTACGGAATTTTGAGTACACGGTAAAGTCGGGGTTTATATTATATATATACGGTGTAGTGATAGTATATATATACGTGTATATATTGTGCGTGATATTAAATATAAGTGACTAGATATTTATTCAATTTATATACTCTAATGTTATCAAGGGAGGTTGTGCAATGTGGGTGAATCCCCTAGCTTGAGGAGTAGGGCGAGTATATCCCCAGGTCATAGCGTCCGGTATATATGGGTGAGGGATTTATCTCACTTTCAGGGAAGGAATATGGCCGCCTCCACTATGTTTATATTTTGGGCCAAGTTGGTGAGCAATTCCAACTTGGGGAACTAGGTTTTGTGAGCACACTTAGTGAGATAGCATCTTAGAGGGAATCATTCGGCGAGGGTATACTCGAAGGGATGGATATACGTATGTTATGTGTGTGAGTGTTGTGGTAAAGGTACATATATAATGGTAGTAAATATTATATACGGGTAATAATACTGTGTGTGATGTATTTACTTTATATAACTTGTGACACGGTTATATGCTACTATTTAAGAGGAATTAATTAAGTTAATTGTGAGATAACTTATAATTTAAGAAATTATTAGACTCGGGTTAGAGTAGTATGGAAAGGTATGGTTATACCAGGACTAGTTGGAAGGGGTAGTACAACTAGGTGGGGTTAAGGTAACCGGTAGGTGTGCACAATAGTGGAGGGGTGAGAATGTCCACAAGGGAGTGCGACACTAACTTAAATATGAAACGCATTCATGCATTTTAAATTACTGCAATTAATTCACTTGCTAAACTCGGGGAGGTATTAAATTAATATGTGTGTTAATTAATTTAATTAGAGTCGGGTGATAGACTCGGGAAGGTATTAAATTAATAAGTGTGTTAATTAATTTAATTAGATTCGGACCATAGACTCGGGGAAAGTATTATATAAATTGAGGTGTGAATTAAATGTATTAGAGTCGGACCATAGACTTGGGAAGATGATAAATTATTAAGTGAGAAAATTAATTACGTTGAGTCGGGCCACAAACTCTGGAAATTACAGGCAGTGTGTGGGATTTTGAGTACATGACAAAGTCGGGGTTTATATTATATATATACGGTGTAGTGATAGTATATATATACGTGTATATATTGTGTGTGATATTAAATATCAGTGACTTGATATTTATTCAATTTATATACTCTAATGCTATCAAGGGAGGTTGCGCGATGTGGGTGAATCCCTTAGCTTGAGGAGTAGGGCGAGTATATCCCCAGGTCATAGCGTCCGGTATATATGGGTGAGGGATTTATCTCACTTTCAGGGAAGGACTATGGCCGCCTCCACTACGTTTATATTTTGGGCCAAGCTGGTGAGCAATTCCAACTTGGGGAACTAGGTTTTGTGAGCACACCCAGTGAGATAGCATCTTAGAGGGAATCATCCGGCGAGGGTATACTTGGAGGGATGGATATACGTATGTTATATGTGTGGATGTTTTAGTAAAGGTACGTATATAATGGTATTCAATATTATATGCTGGTAATAATATAGTGTGTGATGTATTTACTTTATATAACTTGTGACACGATTATATGCTACTATTTAAGAATGAATTAATTAAGTTAATTGTGAGATAACTTATAATTCAAGAATCATTGTACTCGGGTTAGAGTAGTATGGCAAGGGGGAGGTTATACAAGGATTAGTTGGACGGGGTAGTACAACTAGGTGGGGGTTAAGGTAATCGATAGGTGTGCACAATAGTGGAGGGGTGAGAATGTCCACAAGGGAGTGCGACACTAACTTAAATATGAAGCGCATTCATGCATTTTAAATTACTGCAGTTAATTCACTTGCTAAATATTTTCAAAATGTTTTGGGTTCTAACCCTTGCTATAAAACTATTTTCAAAACCTTTTAGGTGTCCAGCCATAGGGACACTAAGATCGATATTCTATTCCAGGGACACGGAGCTGCAGCATATGTGGATGCTAGCAGGAGTTTGGATTAGACGCATCATTCATTCATTCCTAGAGTAGGAATCTTGTATCAGTTTCAGTTTTATTTAGGGCATGTCGCCCAGACTTTCAGTTCAGTTTTCAGACTTGTTTTATTCCTATGTGTGATATTTGTATTGGATTATTTCACTTTGGTGGCTGGTGGTTTATTCGGCAAATTGTTTAATTAATTATTCAGTTGAGTTCATTCAATTGTGTGAATGGTTTATATTTAATTCCGCATGTACTGTTTTGTTTAATCAAAAAGTTAAAATTGGCACCAGCTTTTGGAATACTAGGTGGTTAGTAAGTTTTAAAAAGTTTTCGACAATGATGCTAAGGATGATCCAACTGGGATTCCTGTTTTAATTTGGTATAGGACTGATCACCCGGTATTTTATTAGGCGGGGTGTCACAATCCTTTCTCCCTCCTTTGTAATTAGCAAAAAGACATTTTTTTTCTTGAGTCGTGCGTGATGCGTCTATTTCAAACAGTGTTATGTAGTTTTTTTCAGGCCAAGTTCACAATGGATGATACAAAATATATCTTATGGGAGAGATTTGGTAAAAATTTCTATGAGTGATTTTTTCTACGAAATAAATTAAAGTTTCAAATCTTCCTTTTGTATATTATATCGTAAAAAGTGGTGTTTGATGTCAATATGTTTGGTTCAATAGTGTTGTACCGAGATTTTGGTGATAGATAACACATGAAGTTCACATAAAATTGGGATTTTCGTAAAGAATATTTGAAAGTCCCCTAATTGTTGTTTAATGTATAATATTTGAGCACAACAATTTCCATCGATAATATATTCGGCTTCTGCCATGGATAGGAAAATTGATTCTTGCTTCTTACATGTCCACAAAATTAGTGTGTGTCCAAGGACGTAGCATGCTCCACTAGTGTTTTTTTCGATTAACCTTACATCATTCCCAATCGACATTGGAGTATCTTGTAACATCAAAACTTGAAATTCTTGGATATCAGATACCTAACTCTATAGTTATTATAAGGTGGCGAACTATTCTTTTAACAACAATTAGATGGGATTATTTTGGTTGAGATTGGAAATAAGCACATAGACAAACACTAAACATTCTGATTGCTTAGGTAATTAGTGTACTTGGATTGATTGATGAAAATTATATTTTTATTTTTCTTGACTTGGAGACCTAAGAAAATATTTAATTCTTCCATAAGACTCATTTTAAATTTGGTATACATACATTTTGCAAAATATTTACACATTTTGTAAGCGGTGGATCCAAAAATCATATCATCCACATAAACTTGAATAAGGAGGATACCTTGGTTTTGTATTTTGATAAAGAGGGTTGTATCAACTAATCCTCACATAAAGTTATTTGAGATGAGAAAAGTAGTTAGTCTGTCATACCATGCTCATGGGATTGTTTGAGTCCATATAGGGCCTTTTCGTTTTGAAAATATGATTTGGATATGTATGATTTTCAAAACTGGGGGGGAGGGGGGGTTGTTTTAATATGACACCCCTCATATTTTGGCATTGGTGGTGGGCAGTTTATTAGCCACGAATATCATATATGCGCACCCGTTATCTTTACGCATTCTATCACTTTTTGTGTTTTTTATTCCTATATTTATGCTCATTAACCAGACAACCTCGATTTCATATATATATATATATATATATATATATATATATATATATTCTTTAAAGGGCTTATTTGAGATTTTGTTGGTATTGGAACGCTTAAAGTGAGGATTCATTTCGTTTCAGAGAAGTTCCGTTGTTGTACGCTATTTTAGGGGCTTTTTATACCTTTCACACTTTATCTCCTACTTAGTGGGATTCCAATAAAGCGTATTTCATTGAGTTAGCTTCGCGTGGTCATGAACTTCAAGCCATTTGGAGTCTGGATGATCAAGTTATAGTCGATTCCGTCTGCACCATTTCTCCTTCATTTTGACCAAAGGACACCATGGAATAGGGTACCGATCAATCGGACCTGCCCCAACAGTCGATCGGTGAATCACATTTTACCTACAAAAAGAATCAATGGGATTTAACCCGAGGGCCCAGTCGGCCGACCCCTTGGCCGCGATCGACCGGTCGTGCTAGTTATTGTGCATTTTCCCCCTATTTATTTCTTTTTCCATTATTCTTTTATTTCTTTTGTAACTTACTTAAATAGAACCCTTTAGTTTATTTGTAGATATATTCATTTAGTTAGTTTTTAGGTTAGGGTTTTGATAGATTCTCTCTCCTAGGTTCTTCTTTCTCATTTTGGGTGTTTGTAAGTTACTATTTATCCTTCTTCTCCATTAATGTAAGTTCCATTCTTGTTCTTAATCTTTGTCACCTAGATTTGTTGCTTTGTTTATTGCTTCCCTTTATTTCTTGCATTACATGTCATTTATGATGCTTTCTAGTTAACTTAAATTAGGTTTTGATTGATTGAACTCACCTTAGGTTAATGGGTTGCTTTGCTTTGGTGATGGGTTTTATGCATTTAATTCGATTGGGTTATTCTTGTTATTATGCCTAGGAGATTTAATGGGGTATACCATGTATTCTCCGTATTTATGACCTTGTGTGTATAATTTTTGGGGTATTTGTTGACTCCAAAATCATATTAGGCTTTTATGCGAATTTAAGGGGTGACAACTCTAGATTTAATTGATTGTTAAAATGAGATTCAATCTTACTAAATTCGTAGTCCCATGTAACCATTTATACGCATTGAACCGAGGTGAGGGATATTGTAACAACCCGCCTAATAAGATACCGGGCGATCACTCTAATATTAAATTAAAACAGGAGTCACATATGGATCATCCTTAGCATCACTGTCGAAAATCCATTTAATTACTAATATCCTATTAGGTGGCCGTTAAAAACTTTTACTTAACTACTCTTTTTAACGAATAAATTACAACATCCACAATTAAATGCGTAATGAACTGAAATGAAAATGAAAGGAACTAAAATAACCGAACACTCGGTCCAAATATACAACCATATCGAATGCTGTACTGAAAGAATAAATAAATGCAATTGAGCCATTGGCTCGAATGTTTATACAATATCTCCTATCTAGAGTACAAGGAAAGAAACGTCTACCGATAACCTGCAAGCATCCACAGCTGCTGCAGCAGACGTCTGACTCAAAAGAATTTCCATCCAGGCGTCCCTGTGTCTGGACACCTATATATATATATATAGTATAGAGAAAGAAAGGAGAGTAGACAAACGGGTCAGAGCCCGAATGTTTTGAAAATATTTTGCAAGTGCATAAATGCTTTATTTTTAGAAAAATAGTTTTATCTCATATTTAAATTGGTATCGCACTCCCATGAGATACCCCTCGCCTCTCCACTAACAGTGCACTCCTAGCGCATCCCTCTAGACATCCTAGTCAAGCTATCCTGCTAAACTAGTCTCTCCCAAACCCACTATCAATCCTAGATAGTCGAAGCAAATGTACTAAGGGCTATACTTCACTCTAATCTCGACGCCATGCCATGTTCATGCGTGGGGTGTCTCGCAAAGCGAAATCCAAATAAGGAACCCCCCCCAATACACTACTATGCAGCGAGGTCGATCATCGAGATCCGCCAGTCCCTCAGTACAGAAAGATATATATACCATAAACATTTATAATATTAGAGCACTAAGGATTAAACTTCTCCCCAGTCTCAACACAGTGCCATATTCGTGCGTGGGGTGTCTCGCGAAGCGAAATCCAAACAAGGAACCCCCCGATACATTACTATGCGGCAAGGTCGATCGTCGGGATCCATTAGACCCTCAGTACTCGGTTCATCTATCTATATATACATCTATATAATCATCCGGATCTATATCCCGGACTGAGGTGTATTCTATACACAAAGTATTTATTAATACTTAACCTTTTCATTTCAAAAACTTCCATTTCCCTTCTCATATCCAGGAAATGTATTTAAAGCCAATTCATTAGCATGAATTGCTTTACCAAAACATATACCTTTTTAAAAGCCAATTTTATTATCATAAAAATGCTTTTCCTTTTAAATCATCCCATTTCCCTTTTTATACTCAGGAAATGTATCCAAAGCCATTTTCATTATCATGAAAATGCTTTGATCAAATCATATGCTTCCACATCCCTTCCTACATCCAGGAGTGTTACCGAAGCCAAACCTTTATCCCATTTCCCTTTTTATACTCAGGAAATGTAAATTAAAGCCAATCCATTATCATGAATTGCTTTAATAAATCTAAGACCGTCCCTCCGGGTATCCCCACTGGACGCGCCCCTAAATGGCTATCATCTTCCAGGGCCTCCAAGACAACCTGGGAACCTAACAACGTCGGGAAGCGGCCATATGCCTGTGGGATAGTCAAGACCACACCCGAAATCTCCTAACCAACGCAGTATAAATAAACGCTCATATGGCCTAGGGACTATATCCAACCTGCTTAACAGCCAGGAAGGCTTCACCACAACACGCGCAACTTCCCTTATGATAGCGATTTAGGGAGGTGTGTACAATCCATAATTTATTAATTATGAAAAACATTTCTCATTCCATTTTGAAAATATTCATTTTTATATTTTCAAAATCCTTTCCATTATAACACATATATATGTATACCTAAATCACACAGTATATATGTATAGCCTATATATTCCTCTTAGAATATATATAACCGGCCATAATGGCCTATATCATCTAACGATGACTATAATCCCAAAGATTCCCTCTGGGAATCATAATCATGCATTCGGATTAGCATGATTCTAAATCCAAAGTATTTCTTACTTTAATAAATAATACATACTTAAATCCCTTCTACGGATTCATTTGGATATCTCCAATTATACTAATTCACTCTAAGTGAATATACATATATATAAACTCCCAATTCCTCAAGTCCTTTAGGACATAGCCCTCCATAATCTTTAATTTGGAAGGCTCTTAAACATCAAACTCAAAAAGGAGAAATAATCATAATCTCCAAAATCTTGGGCTGAAAACAGGGCACCGGTCGACCGGACCTAGACCCCCGGTCGACCGCGGGTTGTAAATAAGCCTACGAAACAAAGCAGTAGGCCCTTTCTCCTTGACGCGGTCGACCGGCCATAGGGGCGCGGTCGACCGGTCACACCAGGTCTCCCAAATTAAAATCCCTCAATTCCCTTAACCAACAGCCTAAATTCATTTTCGGGGTTTCTAAACTACCCCAAAAATTATCCCGAACATCTACGACATTAATTCTAGCCGCAATTTTTCCAATTCCCGATTTGATTTCCGAGTTGACGATGTCAACCCGGAGATGTCATCTTGTAAAAATCATATCAAATCGTAGAAAAATAAAAAAAATACGCGGTCGGCGCCCACGCGACCGTATCGAAAAGATCTACAACTTTCGTGTTTTGGACGAAAGCTAAATCAATTCTTTTCCTGGCCAAAAATGCCCCCAAAGGTGACGGGTTACTATTCATCATCACCTCCGAGACGATTTCCGCCATTAAAGCTTCTCCCAAGCTTTTGTTGCCTCACCCAACGTCCTACAACCTCAACCAACTACAAATACACTTATAACACGGGTTCTAAACATCCTAGAACCCGGAATCACCAATTAATTTGGATTAAAACCCTAGTTCCACAAAATTGAAATATTATTGGGGTTTAATTGTTTTAAGTCCCAAAAACCCGTTTTATCCACGATAACCCACCCCAAAACCATTAGGGTTTGTTTATACCAAACTACGGTATGAGATATTTATGCAAAAAGATAAATAAAGCAAGTAAACACTTGCCTCGTGGATAAAATCCGACGACCTCGAGTCGAATCCCGCGGAGTTTGGCCGGAGTTCCTCCCTTTTCTCCTCCTTTCTCCTTCCTCTCTCTCTTCTCTCTCTTTCCTTTCTTTCTTTCTTCTTTTCTTTCCCTCTCTCCCGCTTTATATAAGAGAAAAGGGTTTTAAACCCTTAAAACCCAAAAACGACTCGTTTACCCAATTATGAGTTACTTTTACCTCTAAAAATATCCGAAACTCATTTTCGACAATCGGACACTCTTTTCCGACTATCTCGGACATTCCGAGAATTATGGCGCAGTCGAAATTCCCATCCGAGGTACTTGACCGCAAATCACTATTCCAACCCAAAATAAATAAATGCGGGTTTTTCCCATTAAAAATCTTACCTCGTGTCGCTATACTCCACGGCGACATATAATTAAATTATTTCGACCTATATAGTCCCAAAATAATTTATAACATCCTTCGAAAATTATTAAATCCTCGAAAATCCCAAAAATCACTATTTCGAGAAATTCTCCAAATTGCCCATTTATATTGAATTAGGGAATTTAATGGTCTCTAAAAAGGACGGGTTGTTACACTCCCCCCCTTACAACGAAATTTCGTCCTCGAAATTCAGATGCGACCTACACCACCAATCTTAGGATCACTCCAAATCCTAATACCTCAAGGGAAACGATACTAACCCAACGGTTCCCAACCATACACTATGCGGCTACCACAATCATAAAGTGACTCTAATACGTCACAGAATACCCATCATCTATAATGCCTATCGGCATGAATTTCAACCTTATATACTACGCCCATTCTATTTCAGGCGGTATATAAACAAACTTACCAAGGTGCCCATACACCCTTCTAACTTGTGCACATCTGCACGATCGTAGAGAATGTCTGACACGTAACACTCTCTCCCAATAAGGGTCTCATTTCCTCGGTGTAATACTCATCTATGGGTCCTCCCGACCCTCGAAAATCAAACTCCTAATCTCGGCATTACTAACTCTAACGAGCCTACATCCTACAGTGCTACTGTCTATGCGTTACCCTACCTAAGCGAAACGAGTCTCCTAATTATCCCTAGTGCCCAAGGCCTCTCTCAACTCCCGACGTTTGCTTGGTTTCGTGCGTGGGACGTCTCGCCAAGGCGAAATCCAAACAAGGAACCCTCCCGTTACACTACTCCCTCGCGTTGTCGGTCATCGAGATATAACGACCTAAGGCACACCAGCGGGACGTCCTAAATCCTACCTCGCTAACCTACGAACGCATTCCTACAATCTAATCCTTCCACCCATACGAAAGGAAACCTAATTAACCAAAGTGCCTACTCTTTGTAGGAACACTATGTATTTTACACCGATCACGGATTTTCTCCAAATTTGCCTTCTTATTAAGGCTTGGCTATCATCCTTGAATCAATTCCTCTAAGTCCTACTCCACCCAACTATTCGTGGTGAGAGGACCACTTTAGTGCTTTTCCATAGCACCATATCTCCATAAACATACCATCTTAACAGGGCTCATAATCTATAGTTGTTCATCCACACTATAAGACTGACCCACATCCTTGCGTCCCATAACAGCTCTCCACGCCCGGCGCTGTTAAGAGTCATGTGTGGAGTGTCTCGCAAAGAGAAATCCAAACAAGGAACCCCTCCACACATTAACCCTTGACTTCGTTGGTCACGGAGTCCCGTTATTTCAGACATGCACCCGGGATATCCCTATCCCCTAATCTAACAAAAAGATGGTCTGAACTCCTATCTCTAACTAAGAGTCACACCACCCAGCACTCGCACTATTCCTAAGTCCTTGCGCAACCCGGTACTGAGCTAAACCTTACAGCTCAACAATGATCCTGTGGGCCTTATATTTTATCTATAAGGTTGCCACACATACCAACTAAAATAAGGAAGCCTCTACTCATCGAGGTTCCATTAATCCATAATAATAAAGGTGAACTCGACCTTTATCAAGGTGAGACATCACAATAACAACCTGTCCCCTCCAGGAACTGTGGATACGATAGACTTGCCATCATTAGCCAGCTATCGCTCCGATCAACCAATACATTATACGTATATATACAAAATATAATCACCCGCCTCTATGGCGAGTGAAAGAAAACAAAATTCCGCTATCGCGGAAAACACACAAGCCCACATTATTATGTTATCGAGACCAAATTTAGAGCTCGAATTACACACACGAGTCTAGGGTTAACTAGTATCGCGACTTTATCTAGTCACTCCAAATATACCTCCTCAATTGAGATAAAACTCATAACAACATCCTTATCATTCCAACTAAATCATGGGGACTCACGATTAAAACTATCCGTAAGGTCCCTTTCGAACCCCCAATTTCCATGAGGAATTCGACTTTAGCACCATTCTCTACTTCAGCGGTACTGCGGTAATCCTAACTACCATTATTTAGTAGTCGCCACCGAAATCCTTAGCAATTGCCACAAGGAGAGTGACCTCTACTAAGGTCCTCATCCCAACCTTCTACCAGCTGCTCCAGCTAAGCCTCACCTCCTGCTGCCATCCAAGCTCCGCACACGATTCTCAAACGAGCGAGCAAAAGATTTCTATAATGTTCTAACATGGCAGGAGAACGCAATCTCACAAGAGATATCAACAATCCTAATCCTGGGGCTCTATAACAAATCGAGAGCAACGCTGAAAGCGTATTACGTCCGCACAGATTCCTAAGGACACTAGAACCTGATGCTCTGATACCATCTGTAACAACCCGCCTAATAAGATACCGGGCGATCACTCCAATATTAAATTAAAACAGGAGTCACATATGGATCATCCTTAGCATCACTGTCGAAAATCCATTTAATTACTAATATCCTATTAGGTGGCCGTTAAAAACTTTTACTTAACTACTCTTTTTAACGAATAAATTACAACATCCACAATTAAATGCGTAATGAACTGAAATGAAAATGAAAGGAACTAAAATAACCGAACACTCGGTCCAAATATACAACCATATCGAATGCTGTACTGAAAGAATAAATAAATGCAATTGAGCCATTGGCTCGAATGTTTATACAATATCTCCTATCTAGAGTACAAGGAAAGAAACGTCTACCGATAACCTGCAAGCATCCACAGCTGCTGCAGCAGACGTCTGACTCGAAAGAATTTCCATCCAGGCGTCCCTGTGTCTGGACACCTATATATATATATAGTATAGAGAAAGAAAGGAGAGTAGACAAATGGGTCAGAGCCCGAATGTTTTGAAAATATTTTGCAAGTGCATAAATGCTTTATTTTTAGAAAAATAGTTTTATCTCATATTTAAATTGGTATCGCACTCCCATGAGATACCCCTCGCCTCTCCACTAACAGTGCACTCCTAGCGCATCCCTCTAGACATCCTAGTCAAGCTATCCTGCTAAACTAGTCTCTCCCAAAGCCACTATCAATCCTAGATAGTCCAAGCAAATGTACTAAGGGCTATACTTCACTCTAATCTCGACGCCATGCCATGTTCATGCGTGGGGTGTCTCGCAAAGCGAAATCCAAACAAGGAACCCCCCCCCCAATACACTACTATGCAGCGAGGTCGATCATCGAGATCCGCCAGTCCCTCAGTACAGAAAGATATATATAATATATATATACCATAAACATTTATAGTATTAGAGCACTAAGGATTAAACTTCTCCCCAGTCTCAACACAGTGCCATATTCGTGCGTGGGGTGTCTCGCGAAGCGAAATCCAAACAAGGAACCCCCAAATACATTACTATGCGGCAAGGTCGATCGTCGGGATCCATTAGACCCTCAGTACTCGGTTCATCTATCTATATATACATCTATATAATCATCCGGATCTATCTCCCGGACTGAGGTGTATTCTATACACAAAGTATTTATTAATACTTAACCTTTTCATTTCAAAAACTTCCATTTCCCTTCTCATATCCAGGAAATGTATTTAAAGCCAATTCATTAGCATGAATTGCTTTACCAAAACATATACCTTTTTAAAAGCCAATTTTATTATCATAAAAATGCTTTTCCTTTTAAATCATCCCATTTCCCTTTTTTATACTCAGGAAATGTATCCAAAGCCATTTTCATTATCATGAAAATGCTTTGATCAAATCATATGCTTCCACATCCCTTCCTACATCCAGGAGTGTTACCGAAGCCAAACCTTTATCCCATTTCCCTTTTTATACTCAGGAAATGTAAATTAAAGCCAATCCATTATCATGAATTGCTTTAATAAATCTAAGACCGTCCCTCCGGGTATCCCCACTGGACGCGCCCCTAAATGGCTATCATCTTCCAGGGCCTCCAAGACAACCTGGGAACCTAACAACGTCGGGAAGCAGCCATATGCCTGTGGGATAGTCAAGACCACACCCGAAATCTCCTAACCAGCGCAGTATAAATAAACGCTCATATGGCCTAGGGACTATATCCAACCTGCTTAACAGCCAGGAAGGCTTCACCACAACACGCGCAACTTCTCTTATGATAGCGATTTAGGGAGGTGTGTACAATCCATAATTTATTAATTATGAAAAACATTTCTCATTCCATTTTGAAAATATTCATTTTTATATTTTCAAAATCCTTTCCATTATAACACATATATATGTATACCTAAATCACACAGTATATATGTATAGCCTATATATTCCTCTTAGAATATATATAACCGGCCATAATGGCCTATATCATCTAACGATGACTATAATCCCAAAGATTCCCTCCGGGAATCATAATCATGCATTCGGATTAGCATGATTCTAAATCCAAAGTATTTCTTACTTTAATAAATAATACATACTTAAATCCCTTCTACGGATTCATTTGGATATCTCCAATTATACTAATTCACTCTAAGTGAATATACATATATATAAACTCCCAATTCCTCAAGTCCTTTAGGACATAACCCTCCATAATCTTTAATTTGGAAGGCCCTTAAACATTAAACTCAAAAAGGAGAAATAATCATAATCTCCAAAATCTTGGGCTGAAAACAGGGCACCGGTCGACCGGCCCTAGACCCCCGGTCGACCGCGGGTTGTAAATAAGCCTACGAAACAAAGCAGTAGGCCCTTTCTCCTTGACGCGGTCGACCGGCCATAGGGGCGCGGTCGACAGGTCACACCAGGTCTCCCAAATTAAAATCCCTCAATTCCCTTAACCAACAGCCTAAATTCATTTTCGGGGTTTCTAAACTACCCCAAAAATTATCCCGAACATCTACGACATTAATTCTAGCCGCAATTTTTCCAATTCCCGATTTGATTTCCGAGTTGACGATGTCAACCCGGAGCTGTCATCTTGTAAAAATCATATCAAATCGTAGAAAAATAAAAAAAATACGCGGTCGGCGCCCACGCGACCATATCGAAAAGATCTACAACTTTCGTGTTTTGGCCGAAAGCTAAATCAATTCTTTTCCTGGCCAAAAATGCCCCCAAAGGTGACGGGTTACTATTCATCGTCACCTCCGAGACGATTTCCGCCATTAAAGCTTCTCCCAAGCTTTTGTCGCCTCACCCAACGTCCTACAACCTCAACCAACTACAAATACACTTATAACACGGGTTCTAAACATCCTAGAACCCGGAATCACCAATTAATTTGGATTAAAACCCTAGTTCCACAAAATTGAAATATTATTGGGGTTTAATTGTTTTAACTCCCAAAAACCCGTTTTATCCACGATAACCCACCCCAAAACCATTAGGGTTTGTTTATACCAAACTACGGTATGAGATATTTATGCAAAAAGATAAATAAAGCAAGTAAACACTTGCCTCGTGGATAAAATCCGACGACCTCGAGTCGAATCCCGCGGAGTTTGGACGGAGTTCCTCCCTTTTCTCCTCCTTTCTCCTTCCTCTCTCTCTCTTCTCTCTCTTTCCTTTCTTTCTTTCTTTCTTTCTTTCTTTCTTTCTTTCTTCTTTTCTTTCCCTCTCTCCCTCTTTATATAAGAGAAAATAGTTTTAAACCCTTAAAACCGAAAAACGACTCGTTTACCCAATTACGAGTTACTTTTACCTCTAAAGATATCCGAAACTCATTTTCGACAATCGGACACTCTTTTCCGACTATCTCGGACATTCCGAGAATTATGGCGCAGTCGAAATTCCCATCCGAGGTACTTGACCGCAAATCACTATTCCAATCCAAAATAAATAAATGCGGGTTTTTCCCATTAAAAATCTTACCTCGTGTCGCTATACTCCACGACGACATATAATTAAATTATTTCGACCTATATAGTCCCAAAATAATTTATAACATCCTTCGAAAATTATTAAATCCTCGAAAATCCCAAAAATCACTATTTCGAGAAATTCTCCAAATTTCCCATTTATATTGAATTAGGGAATTTAATGGTCTCTAAAAAGGACGGGTTGTTACAGATATTAGTCACAATCTATAGTTTTTTTTCCCTTTTTTAATATTATTTTTACTTCCATCCCTAGTTATCTTTTTTATTTGTTATTCGGTATATTTTACACTTTTATTAAGAAGTATTAAATCAATATAATTCTAACAACCAGTCTCTGTGGATTCGATACTCGAACTGACCACGGTACTCCCTTAAAATAGTGTAGTCAATAATTTATGTTTTTTCATAGTGGTGGGAGCCGAGCAAAGCGACCGATGTATATCATTATACATTTGCGCCGCATTTTCCCCCTGTTATCACCAGTCCCCGCTACCGACCTGTGCCGTGCGTCAGAATTAAAATACCATTCTTAGCATGTGACAGATAATGAGATTTTTAAACCTTTTCCCATAATATATGATTTTAAAGTATGCCAACGAATATAAAAACTACCGTAACAAAATCCATCCCAATGCTAACTCCAATAAATGACTATATACTTTTCAAAATAAGCTTCTATAAGCTAGGCATTGATACTAATTAATGACCCGAAAATATACCCAAGATGGGGTGTGTGTGTGTGTGTGTGTGTGAATTGGGTAAATATAAATTCAATGGAATTTTAAAAAATTTCAAACTTATCTTCTAAAATATTAATTGCAACGGGATGATTCAATTAAAAATTAAGCAATTAATCAAATAATGAATAATAAAGGTAAATAGCTAATGGCAATGTATTAAAGAGTTTAGATAAACTTTGTAAACTGATATTTTTATGTAGTTTGACCTTGTTAACGTCCGCATTCGAGATGTTATTTGAAAAAGTAAAGGACAACGATAAACAAGGTGTTATTGATAAAAATGACAATTGGACTGCAAGCAAACGAACGTAATGTAAAGTTAAAGAGTTTTCAACAACGGAATACCAGAAAAATTTAAGGTGGGTCCGAATCCCTAGGGTGAAACTTATGCTTATACCCAAAATCACTATCCAGAGAAGCAATGGCTATTGAATTTATAACAGGTGGTGAAAGCCCATGAACATAAATGGAATACAGTTAACTCTAGGATATATAAATGGTAATAAATGAAAGTGCATGAAATTGGTAAATTATAGGAAAGATAAGAGATTAATAATCGTGTATGTATAATTACAGAATCAAATGGTATACCATAAAATTATGGATAACTGTGTAGTTGAGATAACTAATAAACCCATGGCATAGGTGAGCTCAAGAGACTAATAGCGAATGCATAAAGACTAACCAATAACTTTGGGGTGGACGAGTGACCTGTAATAGGCATAATTCCAGGTTTAATATGATAATGGGTTTGTGAGGTTAAAGGTTAAAGGAAATAAAGTAATAAAGTGATGTAATTCGGTGCTTGGATAACTTATAACGGTTAAAGACTAGGTTGGTGCATAAAATTGAATAAATATTTTGATCCACTGGGTGCGTGTGCTGAAATGCTATTTTCAGAAAATACAATGGAAGTGGTGGCTTAAAGGTGAAACTGATGATTTCCAATGGGAACCGGATAAATGAATAAAGGGTAACAAAATAATATTATTTCTCGCATATTTCTCGCGTGGGTTAATGATTTAAAGAGACATTTTTGTGATAAAATGATAAAGTATGGAATATAAAGGTTAATGACTTTTAACCTAGTTAGAATAATGTTTTTTTGGAATAAAACATGGTTAAGATATTGCATTCATTATTTATGTCATTCATTTCTATATCGCATTATTGATGGGAATCCCACCGGGCATTTGGTCACTTCGTTCCCTTTGTTACGACATAATTATCGACAATTCATCTTTGAGAGCATTTTGCTGGTAAATGATTCTTATGCTAGTAGTTCTGATTACATGAACTTTATAGCGTTGTCTAAATGGGTTTCAAATTTTTTATCATTATGCTTATATGCTTAGAAAACGAAATTGCATGCTTATTTAGTTAATCTAATTAACTAAAATGGACTAGAAACATTATCTAGATTAACATATAATTCGACATTTAACGCATTCAAGCAGGATCGGGTTGACCAACAAGTGACCGTTAAATCTTGGTCAGGGCATTACAATTTGGTTACCTGATTAACATAAATGTTCGAAGACCTTTATGTTTACATAAGTCCATAAATGGATCTCTTAATCTTACACACTTTGATTTCTTGGCTATTTTTTTTGTGAATCCCTCGGGTTGCATCATATATATGCACTCGTCAAGACTACCACTCAAGAACACAATTTTTAGCATCCATTTTCCAAATCTTGAGATCGAGATGAGCCAAAATGGATAAAAGAATCTGGATAGACTTTAACATGGCTACTGGAGACAAGGTTTCCTCAAAGTCAATCCCCTCTTTCTAAGTAAACCCTTTCACAATAATCCTTGCCTTGAAGGTTTCCATCTTCCCATCCACCCCATTTTTTTCTTGTATATCCACTTGCATCCGATAGATTTTATCCCATTTGGGAACTCTATTAGTTCCCAAACTTGATTCGAATGCATTGTATTTATCTCAGTATTCATAGCCTTTAGCTAAAGCTCAGAATTGTTATCTTAGAGTGCCTCGACATAGTTTTCGGGATCCTATTCGTATTACCATAGGATCTCACCGAAGTTTTCACTCAAACACACTAACCTATCAGGTTGAAGCGGGACCGACTCTCATACCATTATGTGGATCCACTTGTGGTCCAGTATAAATGACACGTGTATTACGATTATCAGTAATACTCCCACTGGTGTTAGATAATGTACTATTTATATCAGGTTGTATTTCATCCTATAAGGGTGGAGAAGAAGTAATAACTTGGTCTTGGCCTTTTAGCTCATGCAAGATAATCTTACTCTTGGGATTGTGGTCAATCATATAATATTCCTCTAAGTACCTAGCATTTTTGCTAACAAACACTTTATGTTGCTTAAGATCATAAAATTGACCATTCTCGGTTCCTTTTGGACAACCCACAAAGAGAAATACATCCATTATTATTTCTAACTTCCTTAATTCCTTCCTCAGCACGTGTGTTGGATAACCCCATATTCATACATGTCCTGTACTAGGCTTATGACCAGTCCATAGTTTCATGAGAGTCATTAGGAATAATTTAGGAGGAGCTAAGTTCAGCAGTTATGCTCCCCTCTCTAGTGAAACACCCCCAAAGGATCTTGGCAGATCCGATTAACTCATAATAGAACAAACCATGTCCAAAATAATCATGTTCCTCTTTTTTCGCTACATCATTTTGATTCAGAGTTCTCACTGGCGACAACTGGGATGTAATTACCATATATGGTAAATGATTCCTAAACTCTCATAAGAGGTAATCTCCTCCACGATCCGATCATATAGTTTGGATTAGTTTACCATGCCTATGCTCCACTTCATCCTTATACACTTTAAATTTATCAAAGGCTTCTAACTTGTGATGCATAACGTAAACATATCCAAACCTCGAGTAATCATTAATGAAAGTGATAAAGTACCCGTAACAAAATATTTCTTGAATTATCATAGGGCCATATAAATAAACGTGAACCAGTTTTTACACATCTTTGGATCTATATCCCTTTGTCGTTAATACCTCTTGGTTATCTTACCCTTTAAGAAAGATTCATAAACTCGAACTGCTTTCACTTCCAATGAACTCAATTTGGCATTTTAAACTAGCCTTTGAATTATTTTTAGATTAATATGACTTAGGCATAAGTGACAAAGATACGTTTGGTTCAACTTAGAAGTTCTTTCCTCTTCAGGTTATTTCCATTTAAGTTACTCATTTCAGTATTTAACAGTGACGGTGAGACAAATCTTATAATATTAAGATATTTTTTCAATGTACCACAACAAATAAGAGATTTTCCATTGTTATTTATGAAACCAGCTTTATTAAAACAAACCAAATATCCATTCAAATCTAGTTTAGAAACATAAATTTTTTTTCTTCTAATGCTAGTAACATAAATAAAATCTAATAATATTAACTTATTATCTTCATAAAAATTTAAAACTAAATTTCTTACTACTAAAATTGCAGCCTTATTGTGATTATCCATGAACAGAAATATTTCTCCCTTACTAAGCTCCCTAGTTACCTGGAACCACTACAAATAATTACAAATATGATTAATGGCTCCCAAATCTACACACCAAGTGGTGGTAGATTTTACCACAAAACATGTCTCAATGACTAAGGAGAAATTACTATATCTATTCTTCCTTACAAAGAAGATCGGACACTACTTCTTCCAATGTCGTGATCGTTTGTAGATATAACAATTGCCTCTTGGCTTCTTAACTTCTACTTGAGGATTAAAAACACTTTTAACAATCAGAGGTTATGCCTAAGACTTTCCATTCTTCTTCTTTATACCTTATGGGACAGAAGAAGACGAACCTTTCTTTATAGCCTGAATAACACCCTTTTCCTTGGCAATATTTTTCGCAGGCTTGGAGTTATTTAAGAAGTTGCGCCAGTGAGTAATTAAGTTTGTTCAAAGAATATTTTAGGTAAAACTATTTAAAACACTCATGTAGTGATTAGAGCACAAAATTAACATCCTTGTGTAAAAAAATGGTCATGTATAGGATTTCTAATTTAAAGCACTAGTAATTCCCCCAAATGGACACCATCTTAAAAAAATGGTCATGTATAGGATTTCTATTTAACATCCTTGTGTAAACCATCTTTACCATAGCATCCATACTTGCGTCATAATTTTGATCCTCAAACATGACCCTCGGGTTCAAAATCATGTCGTAAGAGCTTGACATGTACTCATGTTGGTGCTGCAACATATTGGTCAAAAGCGGCCAATATGTTGCAATAAGCCATCTGATCAATGTTTTTCCATATCTAATAAGCCCAGATATCTTGTTTGGAGGCCCCCTCATCAGGCTTGGCAAGGTAGGTTTCAATTAAAACAAATTTATAGTTCTCAAGAGTTAGGAAAATGCCTTGTTTTTTCCCCTAGTTTATATAGTTCATGCCAGTTAACTTATTACCCTTTAAGATAGAAGCAAGTGGGTTGAATGTTAAGCCCATTTCAAATTCTGAAATCATAATTTAAAATCAAAATTAATTTTAAATAAACATGTGAGAATTAATTTTGATTTAATTTTAAATTGGCGTTCCTGTACCGCTAATAAAAGTAAAATTTCGTCAAGAATCCTAGTTTTCGTATGAAGTGAGATTTTTCGTTGGGATCTAAATCACTCCACCTTGAACTAGATAGATTTTCATCTTTCAATTATGTTCTTTGAATAGGTTAGGAAACTATTATAATAAATTATTGAATAACCGACATCTTTCGGTCCCATAATTGACTCCATTGGAGAGGATATCATTAATTATGTTTTAAGTGTTTAACATTGGTTCATTCCTTAAATTTGAATCCACACGTGAAGAACTTTCCTATTGGGGGGATGGAACTCCCTCACATTCTAATTCTGGCACTCATCACTTACGAGTTTTAATAATTTCAGATGCTGTTGTGTGGATAAATTTTCGAAAAAGTCAATTTGTATATATTGACTTAATTCCAAACAAAAAATTTTGAGTCATAGATTAAAACTTGAGTGACATATTTGATTAAAGATATAGCGACCAAGATATCATGTTCACATCACCGCGACGAGTTTCGTGCCTTATTTTTGTCTTCATGTTTCGAGGATCTCTCAGGTATGAGTGTATATATATTTTGATCCTTGGATTTTTCATCGGGAGTTATTTTATAAAAGTTTGTTTGTGGGTTATTTTCAAAAGAATATTTACATGCAAAACATATTTATTCCTTCAGTCGTTCGAATGACTTTATGTAGTATGTTCAAACTAAATGTCCCTGTCATTAGAATAACGTCCAAACAAACATCAAATGAAGTTTCTCTGTTCCTAGATTAAAGTTCGTTCAAAGTCATTTTAAACGAGAATTTTTGTTCATTTTGGTTCGAACGAGATATACTGTTGCGTGCGAACGGACTCCTATTATCGTTCAAACGAGCCCTAAAAAAATTTTTGCCTAAAAATTGTGTTTTCTATATAAAGGGATCATGGCATAAGTTTTTATGTAGGACTTTTGGTGAAAATCTATTTCCTGTACAATTCCAAAAGGTTTCCAAACCCTAGTTTCACCCATATTATTTAGGATCCAAGCTTCAACACATATATGCTTTGAGATCTTTATTTGGGCGCCATTGTTTAATACTCTTCACATTTAAGTATTTATTTTGTGGGGTGGAATCCGTACTAATTGGTATTTACACTCGGTGGACTCTGTGTTGTGGTGAGAAGGGATGGAACATGTGTTCAAGATCCGTAGATAGTTATTGAGACTTATCGGTGTATACGGGTCATGTGTGGACTCAAATGTTGTGGCATATGCATGGGTGGACTCCTACGTGTAATTGTGCGTAGGTTTAGGAATAAATAACGTCAAGGCTTGATAATGAATCAAGTGTGTGTTGTAAGTCTACTGTCATATCCTTCATAATTTAATATATAGTGAATTTGAGTGGCTGGTCCGTCCAAGATTTTTTTCGTTGTGGGTTTTTCTCGTACATGGATATGTTGTGTGATTGATTTTATTTTATCTGCTATCACCTAGATGCATGCTTTAGGATAAAGAAAAGCTGGTTAATCTATTTTAACATAACAATTATTTAAAATTGGTGCTTAGTTCCTTTAGGGTAATTAATTGTTTAATTAATTTCAATTGAAAATTAAAATTTGGGGTATTTATTTTTTGATCATCCTTATTAGATGGATATAGGACTCTCAAGTGGTATCAGAGTGGTAATACTAAGTTATTGTGTTAGAGCTATTTTTAGTTATGAATCCTCGCAGTTTTTATATCGAGGGTCAAACATTTTCTAGACCACCTTTGTTTGATGGGTTTAATTATGCGTACTGAAAAGCGCATATGAAATCAACACTTAAGTCAATAGATGAGCGGGTATAGAAAAAGGTTGTTAAGGTATGATCTCCACCCACATTCTTAGTAGTTGATTATAGAATCCCAAACCCAATGAAACTTGGAGTGAGGACGATCTTAAGTTGTGTAATTATAACTGACATGGATTGAATGCTTTGTTTTGTGCCATCACACCGGAGGAGTTCTTCCCTAACGTGACATGTGAAATGTCTAAAGATGCTTGGGACAAACTACAACTCACTAATGAGGGTACAAGTGTTGTTAAGGATTTTAAATTCCAAAACCTCACCACTTAGTTTGAAAAAATTAGGATAGAGGAGAGTGAAACCTTCGATGAGTTCCATGCTAAATTGTCAGGAGAGAGAATACCCAAAACTCGTGTAGTCAAGAAAATTAAGGTCCTTACCTGAAAGATTTAATTAAAAAATGAATGTTTTGAATTCGTTGGTTACCCTGAACTCTACAAAACTAGGATAACTTGTAGATGATTTTGAAACTTATGAGCTTGACATATTTTCCTTTAGAAATATGAAGAAAGATAAGGGCATTGCCTTGAAATCCTGGAAAGACGAAACATGTGTTTCAGATGATGAGTCTGACATTGATCTGATGATATGACTATGTTTGCTAAGAAGTTTAGAAAGTTTCTTAAGTTTAATAAAGATAAATCTAAGTATAATGAAATGAAATTTGTTAAGTCTAAGTTAACAAGGCTGTGAAATTTCCTAAAAATCAAAATGTTAATTTTAAGATGGATGAGTCAGATAGATGTTTTGGGTGTAAGGGTTATGGACATAGGGAAGTTTAGTGTCCCATTACTCTAAGGAAGGAGGTAAAGACACCGATTGCATACATTGCCACCCTCAGTGATAATGAACTAGAAGAGGAACCCGATTCCCCCATTGAACGCAATTACACTGCATTCATGGCTAGTCATGTGGGTGTGACACCCCGCTCAATTAAATACCATGTGATCAGTCCTTTATAGAATTAAATCAGAATATCCAGTTGGTTCATTCTTAGCATCATTGCCGAAAAATATTTATTAATTACTAACCACCTAATAGTTAAAAAGTACGGTGTCAAATTTTGTCTTTTAAATTAATATGCAACCAAATAAATTATTATCTAAACATTCACCTTCTAATAAATAATCTCATAGCAAGTAAAATGACATAAAGAAATAACTGAGTCTGGAGTAAATACATCCGGTCTAAATTCCAAATACAAGAGTCTGAAATGAAATAAATCCCATCAATTGAAATATAAATAAATGTCTGAAATCACTATCTGTGAATACATCTGAATAATGATGGGCAACATGCTCGACTGGAGTAAATAACTCGGAAAGAATCAAAGATAGGTGTGGAGGCGTCTAGTACCAAGGTCCTGTAACTTCCATAGTAGCTACAACATGTCAACTGATAAGAACTCCTATGCTTGGCGTCCCTGTGGCTGGGCACCTAAAAAGTTTTTACAAAAACAAAATAGATTTGGAAAAAAATGGGCCAGATCTCGAGTTGAAAATATTTTAAAAACAACAAGTGTTTAAAATGCATTAAATAATAAATATTATATACATGTTAGTTCCATGTACCCTCACTTGAGATTCTCACCTCTCAACTAATGTGCACGCCTAACGTAAGCTGCTAACCCATCCTTATTACATTATCCCACATATAATTTAAATTGAGTCTCTTACTATAATGCCTAAGTCATTATGCCCACCCATATTACCCGAAATATACAACTTGCATTTTCATTATTAATTAAATCGAATTCAAGTATCTCATTACTCATTTAAGTTTTTGCGTTCTTGTTTAATATAAGATGTCATAATCTTTCTCATCTACTAAGCAACAAAGTAGAATAATCACAAGTGTAAATATGTAAATCACTATCATATATATCTACTAATACGGCACCGCAAAAGGCTAAACCTGCGGTGCGCACATACTTTGCTATCAAATCCCGGTACATCACGTACATAAGGATTACGAGTTCCGAATCACTCTGGAACCGCATCAATACAAATCACACATATTGGAGGAAAACATAGTTCCTAGCCCTATGGGATATTCACATACCTATTCACCCACATGACCGCAAACTTATCAACTCACCGATAAGTCTTTCCCAGACCTATGTTCTGAGGCACCAATCTAAAATCCCCCGAAGTCTCATCAAGATAAGATTATACCCTTTCTAAGACCTCCCATGATAGCAAGTAAGGTAGGTATGTCATACACACAATCTATCAATCATACACTAGGTATTCACACAACCATAGTACATAAATCTATATCTTTAATATAGGTGTATGCACATCCCATATCATATGTTTTATATGTAGTATATCTCTCTCACGAATATCCTACGCATTAATGAAATATATAAGTCATTATATTCCTTTTATTTCTCGCCACTTGAAGCGTCTCCTTTATTTCCTAACATAATATCAGTAAGTAACTCATTTATCCTACTGATCTAAGTCATTATATTCCCTTGAGTTTTTGGGATTAGAATTAGTCTCCGATTTAAGTATTTCTCTCGATTAAACCCAATTAAATTTAGCCCTTAATTTGTTCACATGGAACTAAACCCAAACTATAATCTAGGACTACTGGTATTCGTAAATACTTCTTAATATGTTTATAATTAAACTCCACGATTAAATCTTAATCATATCCCAAAAATCGTAAAGAAAAAGGGGAAAGGAAACAATTTCTGGGTAGCCGAATCGATTCAGCCTGGTCCGAATTGATTCGCTCGTATAGGTATCGAAAATCTGCATATGTGTTCTTATGGGATGCTTCCATTTTCAACCTTAAATCCTTAATTTAATCATCCCAAACTCCCAATCAATCATATTAAACGTTGTACTAACATAATTACACGAGTTCAAACGTGTAAGAATCATAAAATCATTATGGGGCATCGATTTCTTGGATCAATTCATGAATATTTCTTAAGAACCCTAGTTCCTTAAATTGCATTCAAGAACATCATAATTCTCAGATTCAAATCCATGATTTCTAACACTTAAATTATATTTTTGTTTTTTCAATGATTCCATAATTTCATCTACATGCAAAACCTACCCATAATCATGATTCAATTCTCCAAATTCATGAAAATATCAATTATTCATGGTTATTTCTTTCAATATAAACCACCATGGATAATTTATGCACTAAATCTTTGCAAAATAAAATACTCGCCTTTAATGGAAGTTCTGATCCGTTAAAGAAGATGGTATGTGGGCGATGCTCTCTTTTCGATCTAAGTAATAGTGGTCTCGGTGGTGCAATTGGTGCGGCAATGGTGGTTCTAGCCTTGGAGGGTGGTTATCTTTCCTACTCTAATGGCTTATGTGAATATGGTAACTGTTAACCCTTGAAGACACAACTCCTCATCTGATATAACTCTCTAAAATTCGTGGTTTAATTCCCTAAAAAATGTAAATGACTAAATTACCCCTTTGGCGTGCCGATATAGCCTAAAAATCGCCTCGGGACCCAAATTAAACCCCCGAGTAGACTTTTCTGACTATTTTGACCCTTCCGGACACTTCGGTGAACTCAAAATAACCATTTGGATGACTTAAAATAAATTACCTTTTTATTCCATAAAATTGAGTCCACGACACGACTGACATGCACGTCCCGACTTAATTATCGAAACTGTTGTATTTTCCACTCGCTACAATTTTAATAAATTCATAATCACATATTACTTTATTCACTCAGTAATATTCAATATGATTAGTTTCAATAAATACTAACCCTCGTCTTGCTAGTTAATATTCATTTAAATCCAAATTAATTTTAAGTAAATTTCTCATATTTAATTCAATTAATCCCACAATTAAAAATTAATAAAATTATGGGGTATTACAGTGGGCCTTGGTTTAAAACTTTTGATGAAGATAATTCTGATCATGACAATTTCGAGTCCATTTTTTATGACTCCTAAGTGAGTGATGATGGAGAGAGTGGAGAAGAAGAATAAGGTGAAGAAGAGTAGGAAGAGAATTACCTTCCGTGAGTTGTATGCGAAAATGATAAAATTCAAAAGGCTAAATTGAAGTTGGAATATAGATTAAAATAATGTACCATAGGTAATGATGAGAGTATTTTGATTGAGGATCTTAGGGCACATGAGAAACTCTTAGTGAAAAGCTCGCGTTTTTTGAGGGGAACGAGATAATCTTCGGAGAACTAATGAAGATTTTAAATAAGGATTCCCTAGTTGTTTTATGAGTGCTGTCGTTTGGTTGAGTCTAGGATTATGGAGTTAAATAAGTTATTCAGAGACTCAAGTAATGTAAAATTTGATTTGGAGTCTAGGTCAGAAAAGTTGGATAAAATGTTAGGCACCATCCAAATCAAAGATGACAATTGTGGGATTGGCTTCGATGATCTAAATACTTTCACTACTAAAGCCAAGACCATGCTTTTGAGAGAGTCAACTGTTGCTAGGAATATTAGAAAAGGTTAACCCAAAAGTAACATTCCTCATGTCTACACATGCACACATTGCGTAAGGAAAGGTCATCTTCGGCATTTTTAATTGATATTATAATGGTCCTAGGAAATCTTAGACTAGAGACAACGAGGTTCCTAAAATTCAAGAGCATCACGTTACACCTACGTGGGTTAAGAAATCAGATTTGGATGCTTTACATGTTAGACTTGTTGATACTCGAATGCTTGCACATGATACTTCCCATGCTATATATAATGGTTGATAGTGTACACATGTTTCACACACTAGATTTTATACTTCATGTTATATATGTTTTCTAGTTGTATGGTGTTTGAGTCTTTTGCATTTTGCATTTTGTTTTTCTCTTTTAAGTCTTATTGTGAAAAAATACAAAAAAAAATTGTTTATCTTTTGAGTTTTTTTCCACGCAGTGTCTTTGAAAAATGGTTAAAAGCTCAAAAATATTTTTGTTTATGTATAGTTTAGTTCTACAAATTTTGTGTGACATATCAGTATGTTTGAATCCATGTCCTTCCACCTGTATAGGACATTTGATTATGATTTTTAATGCTTAAATTGTTCTTAATCATGTTTGCATGGAGTAGTTTGAAAATGGCTCACTTAATGGATTCACTTTGCATATGCCTTCTCACACACATGCACGAGCTCTTTTGGATTTTACCTTCATATGTTACATGAGTTAAGTGAGGCGTTATCCCAAAAATATTGTCATATACATATATATTATTGATTGGGGGATTTGTGCATGTAAGAACCATCACCCATGAGTTTGTTTTTATTGAAAATATGATTGTTCACGGGAAAGAGATACGAATGGAGAAATCTTCAGTATAAAAGGCCACTGTTGGCAAGAGCCTATAAAATTATGAGGGAAAAAAGATATAATTTCCAAGGTGAATTTATTTCATTAATTCTTCAAAAGATTTATATCTTCAAAAAATGAGAGTAAAAAAATGATATGTCTAAGTTTTGAGGGTATTATAAGTTAAAGATCAATGGTTTTGCACAACGAGTCCTAATTAATTCATGTTTGACGTTGTTGAGTTGAGAATCATCAATATTATCTAGGATAGTGTAAATTGTGTTTGTTTATCCATTTATAAGTTCACTTTATCTCTCACTATGAGGCTGAATCTTTTTTTGATAAATTTAATGTAGTAAAATAGAACTCCCTTGTCATTTTTGAGTGATTGGGTTATAATTCTTTTGTTTCTAGTCCACGCTCCTTCACTCCAATTACCACATGTTTGTTTAAACATATCAATACTATCCTAGTGTGAAAAACTTATGTGTTTTGTGTCTTACTTGTGGTTTTTATAATTTTATATCTATATATCTGTGTCATTGTTATCATTTACATATTTATATATATGATATCGTTTTGTCTTGAGTCTTTGCATTTGTGTTTAATCTATTTATGCAATATGTTCATATTAGTTTCAAGTGATTTCATAATATATTTGTTTTTCTTTAAGCTTGCCCATGTTTCATTTAGGGGGAGTTTTTATTATATTGGGGATAAATTATTTTATTATTCTTTGTCTATTCCTGAACAAAAAATGAGAGAAATGGTATCTCAATTTTTATAGTTCAGGGGAGATTTTTGCCTTGGGGGAGACGTACTAACTTAGGTAGAGATCGTTAAAAAAGGGGGAGGGCTTATTCATATGAAAATTTATATCGTTATATATTCTCTTCGCATTTGAAGGTGTCTTTCAATGTGCATATTTGCAACGATGTAATATAGTTTAGATAAGATGTGTATGTCAAGTCTGTAATTTTTACTATTTTGGGTTGGGATTTAGTCTTGTAGAGAGCTTGACGTCCCATAGGTTTTCAATTTGTGTTTTGACCCGGAATAGCCAAAGGGGGAGATTTGTAAGGACAAATTTCTCATAGAGTTAATTTGTATGTATTGGCTTAATTTTGGACAAAATATTTTTAGTAATAGGTTAGGACTTGAGTGTGTTGACCTTTAAAGTCTATAACGTGTTTGATTGAAGGTGTAACGACCAAGATTTCATGTTCACATCATCGTGCCAAGTTTTGTGCCTTATTTTTGTGTTAATATTTTGAGGATCTCTCAAGTATGAATGTATATATATTTTGATCCTTGGATTTTTTATTGGGTGATGTTTTTATAAAACTTTGTTTGAGGGTTGTTTCCAAAAGAATTTTTAAATGAAAAATGTTTTAATCCCTTCAGTCGTTCGAACGATTTTATGTATTTCATTCGAACTAAATGGCCATGTCGTTGGAACAACATTCAAACGAACATCAAACGAAGTTTCTTTATTCCCAGATTAAAGTTTGTTTGAAGCACGTTTGAAGTTGGTTCAAACGAGATAGGTTGTTAGTTCAAATGAGTTGAGTTTTGGTTCAAGCGAGATACACTATTTCGTTCGAGAGGACTCCTGTTGTCATTTGAACAAGCCCCGAAATTTATACTCACTCAAAAAACGTGTTTTCTATATAAAAATGTCATGGCATAAGTTTTGGGAGGACTTTTGGTAAAAATCAGCTTCCTATACAATTCCAAAAGGCTTACAAACCCTAGTTTCACCCATATTGTTTAAGATCCAATTTTCAACACATATATTGTTTAAGAGTTTTCATGAAATAGAACTCTTTAAGATTAAGAATCCTCCTTAAAGTATACTTTCTTTTTAAATAGAGTCCTCCTAGAAATAAAATTCAACATAAAGTAGATTTCTACGCGTCTTTTCTTTTGGCAAAAGAATTTTTGGCTCCAGGAAACACCTGGACAAAGATACATCATTGAAACAGTGAAAAACAACATCAAACAAAAAAAATCCATACATATTGTTAGGGATCTATCGATTTTGATTTGGGACGGATCGATCCGTATTGGAGTCGGATTGATTTGAAATAGGTTCGGATCGATCTAAGACTTTATCTCTAAAACTTCGTCTCGGGTTCTCCATGTTCTTGAAAAAACCTCCATAACTTTTTCAAAATATCATGAAACGTTTTTCAAACCACTAAACCATATGAAGACATGATTCTAACTGCTAAATTTTTTACATCCCCTCACATACTTCTCAATATAAATCGACTAAAAGAAATAATCATACAAACCTAACTATTATAACCAAATTGAATATAGGAGAACAAAATAACTACAGATAAATCACCGTAGGATCCAATCACATACAACACACATATATGGCCATGATGAAAGGGATATAAACATTAGTTACTCTACAAAACCATGTTAGTTCAAAACACACACACACACACACACACACACACACACACATATATATATATACAAGACACAAACTAGGGTTTTCATGATGGACAACAAGGACCTTTACAAAGCATGATCAATCTAAACCGAAGTCTCTGATACTAATTGTTGGGGATAGATACACACGAAAAAATTTCAGCCCAAAAATCTTTTGGTTAATCATGCAATTAAAAGTAAAAAAAAAAAACTAGTTTAAAGCTTAAACCGAGGGTTTCGAATACAATGCCTTTGTAGAGGGGTATACAAATAATCCTCCTATTTAAAAAAGAGTTTTTACAAGCAAATACCAGTCAAAGGTGATGCACGAGAAACTCCATAATTACTGGGGTATATTGCGAGAAGTTATCAACAAGGAATGTTGGAGAAGAAAGTCTAAACCATTAGTAAGTCACACGATCAGTGAATAAACAAAAGTTTTTAGACGAGCAAGTTTAAGCCGCTATCAAGTCACACTATCAGTGACTAATATATTTTAACGGTCGAGGAACTCCAAGCCACCATTGAGTCACATGAGCAGTGCCTAAAAAAGCTTATTGGAAGATAAATTCCAAGTCACCAGTAAGTCACGCGAGCTGTGACCAACTAGGGGGTTGCACGAGAAACCCTAAGTTACCAAATATTTATGAGAGAAATAAAAAGGCTCTGCGAGAACCGCTAAGTCACAGAGCTCTTAAACAGAAGCAAGTACACGAGTAGAACTACTTATCCTATAAAGTAGAGTTGCGAGCAGTTGCCAAGAAATACAAAAGCATGTATTTAAGAAAATCATTTACTAACACTTAATATTGTTGTTTGAACATCGATTTACTTAGAAAGAAGCCTTGACCGAGAAAGTAGGGCTCGAGCAGATGGCTATTTGGGACCTCTTGAGAATTTTGGTTTGGTGGTTGAGAGGTAAGTTTTATTAAGCAAGCTAAAGCTCAACATCTTTAATATCTTAGGAAAGAGAGAGTACTAAAGATATGGACCCAAGAGGTACTCACACTCACTCATATCACACAGTCCACAATTACTAATTAACGAGCAAATATCAAGGCATTTTATTTCAGTCAACGGTGAATGACCCTTAAGGTCACTCGCAAGTTTTCAAAATTGTTCACCAAGCAACCGTTTACAAACAGATAAAATAGTACTTTTTTGGCATTAAGGCCAGTAACACTACTTTTTATCCATTATTACACTAGGTGTCATTCCATAACAAATGGATAGTGGTTGATAATGACAAATAGTAGTATGTACAAAAGTATTTTCAGATATTTATCACATAGGAATATTCTTTTGGCACGCACATTCCACGTCAACCCTAAAGTTTCACTAGGGGAAAAGTCACGATCGTCTTCTAATTGGCACTATTATTTTACACAAATCACCACAAATATTCTCTTCATTATCTCTCCTAGGCATTAAAGTGCTTATCTCTTCACTCATAGAGAATCATTACTCTCAAGTGGTTCATTGCTTCCTTTATTATTGAAAAGTTATTTTCAATCAGTGTCTTCTTATTATTGTAATCAAAAGATTTGTTAATATATTGAAGAGTTGATTTTTTATCTCTGTTTTGTATTGAAATATTATTGCCTTGAAGATAGTTTTCATTGGAGTGGGTCACACATCACCCATTTATAGTTATTCATAGACCCCAATATCACCACCCTCCTATATTTGGCGACTCTGCTGGGGAGGTATTATCATTACCATGGAAAAAAGGCTACAATATTTCAAAATAGTGATCTTTGAAGACACTCTGACAGGAAATGGAGTACAAAGTGACCAGAACACCAACGAAGATGTCGTGGTTATCAGAGTGAGAGGTCCTACCCCTTTCGTGAGCTAGGTGAGAATTTGCAAATTTTCAATTTTAAACTTATTTAACTAGATGTAAATTTTTATCCAAATTAATTAAACCCTAACACATGCATCTAGGTGTATAAATCATAACATCACAAATAAAACATAAATGGATGACATAGAGATTTGAGGAAAAAATCCCCCACTAGGGCAAAACCTTTATTTCAATAAAAGTATCAACACTTATAGAAATCTGCAATGAATATTCAGTAGAACACTCATATAAGTCACAACCTAGAATCAACAATGGATTGATCACAGTAAACCCATAAGAACCACTACTCTATCTTTAGCATGGAACATCATCAAGAATGCCCAAGTGACCGTAGTCGTTAGCCAGCACCTCCCTTAAGAGCTACCAACTCTTCCGTAGAGATTTCGTCTCTACAAGAGAAAATTCACCAAAGTTGTATCTTGGGTTCCAAGACAATTCCCAAAAGCTATTGGGATGATTTGTGAATCGAAAAACAAAATTAAAACTCCCTAAATGAGAAGACAAAGTTTCGTTGTTTGCAGTTTTCGTAGATCTAAAGTCTCAGGTCTTCTGAAGCATAATGGACTGAAGAATTAGCTTATAAATTTCAGTAGGCGACTTTGTTCGAACAACAATGGGAGGTCGCTGGAATGACATCAAATGTCATTCAATCTAGGGGATCACGTGACCTATCAAACTAGGTAAGAATACCAAAATAGTAGCATGTCGTTTAATGAAATGGATCAAGCGACCTTCAAATGAGCTATCATGCGAGATACTCTATCGCTTAAAGCTATCGTTTGAACGACTTTGTCCCGTCGTCTGAATGACATTGACATGTCATTTGAACGACGTCAACAAAAATTATTTTCTTTTCAAGCTCTTCCTCAGGACTTAGAAAAAATATTATGACGAAAATTACGCCTCAGATGTTTTACAACATTTTAGAAAAATTATCCCAGCACTTTAAATGAAACATTAAGGGACTTAAACACAACTTTACCAAAATCTATCTCGCAGAGTCTTGTTTGTTGAAGAATGTTAATATTCGGATCCGTCTTGATGCATGAATGAACTTGAAATTTTCTTTGACGATTGGAGTGTATACGACATACTTTAATGTAAACGGACTATGTAAAATATGTCCTTACAAATCTCCCCTTATGTTTATGCCGATACAAACTAAAAACATTCGAATTTTCAAATACAATATCCTATACAAATCTAACACCCTCCCATGAACCCAAAAATGAAAAGGTACTAAAAATGTAAGTCTTAAACTTTCATAAAAAATATTCAACTTGAAATCTTCAAATCTCCAACTTTTCTTTATCATCATGAGGGTGTGCAAAATAATGATCTTAAAAGTTTTGTACCTACACACAGGAGACAAGAAACAAATACCTTCATGACGTATAGAGTTTGAATTGAGATAAATATATAAATCAAAACAAAGATCAAATCTCAAATATCCCCCATAAGTTAAACTCCCTCATAAAATCATAATTCGTTCTCCCCCTTTTTATTTATCTGAAATAGTTAAGGAGAAGAATAAAAAAAAAGCATGGAGTGTCACGACAAGCAAAGAAAATCAACTACGATCATCAAAGGATAAACTCAAAAGCATCCACCAACTATTTTTGATTTTTCAAAAAAATCACACACCATGAATTTACATTAAGGTAACCAAATCGTGAAAACAGAAGGAATGGGTTTAAACATATTCAATAGGTAAATAAACTCAAACATACATAACAAATATGCACGGTGAATATGGATACTCCTAATGAATGAATTTCAAAATCATCCTTAGGTGTAAAAATGATTGAATTCAAATGACATCGACTAAATCAAATCAATAAATCAAAGTCTAAAATGATTTCCACACCAATAATGTCTAAAACTATTTAATGCTTTTTCAAGACTTTGTCAGGACATGCAAACCCGTTGTTTAAATTTCATCCAAACACCCTTATAAATTATAAATCTTTTATTTTTCTTATGAGGTGATCTACAGTCTAATGTCCCCTTTTTGGCATATTTATCTTTTTATTGTCTTAAATTTTTTTCGGGCTCTTTTCAACCTCTTTGGACCTTGGCTACTTTTTACAATGCACACTTTTTTTAGGTCCGATTTAAATGGTGGCTTAATCGCAAAGGATATTATGATTACCTTTCGTAGCCCTTCCCCGTTTTTCACACACACACACACACACACACACACACACATATATATATATATATATATATGTTGAAACAAATTTCTCACGGGTAACGGTTCTTACATGCACTACTTTCATTGTCACGTTTTATCGCATATGGATCGTTTTGAAGACAGGATTAAGATGGAAACACTTCGACCAACATGTGATAGACAAGTACAATAATCAAACAAATTCGTGAAAGCGTGCATTAAAGGAAATCATGAGTCAAACATGTAGAAAGTAATCTCAAACCTCATCTTAATGACTCCAAACATTATAAAACACATGGATGAAATGATGTATCATCTCAAAATACTATCGAATAGTCACATGGATATGGAATGATATTGTGACTTGGTCATCCTAAATGTCCATCCATAAACGGTGTAAAAAAATACAAAACTCTTTTTGTCTTTTTCCAAAAAATTTTAACAAAATAAAATCTTCTTGGCTTTTTCAAAATTTTCTCAAAAAAATAGAAAATCTTTTTGTATTTTTCCAAAATTTTCAAAAACAAAAATTCTTTTTGTTTTTTCAAAAAAAATATAAAAATTAGAAAAGATAAATACAAAAGAGGTACACACTAGCAATAGGCATAAAATGTCATCAGAAAATCATCCTATGCTAGCAAACAAGTCTAAGCCTCAACCGTTAGGTGCAGTGGAGTTTTCAAAAGGTGGTGACATCCTATGAAAAATATGCATTAAATCACGTGAAGTTTTGATAAATAATTTAACTTGCTCTCGAATATGTGAAAAGTCTATCATGTAATCATCCGGAGTATCATGTGTGGGTGCATGTGTGGGAACACATGGCAATACTCTATGAAATACACTACCCAACTTAAAATAAAATTCCTAAAGGTTTCCTCTCTTCTTACAATGGGAATAAACATACACGGGCCTAAGAAAACCTCTCCTAAAATGCCTAGGATGATCTCTCCTATAGGGTAACGGATGCCTAGGTGAGTTGGGTTGAGAGCCATAAGGGTATATCATAAACTCGAGAACCGACTCGGGTGTAACATGAGAAGTGGACGCACCGTCATGACCTATTCCTAGTCTCTCAACATTACAAAAAGAGGGACTGAGGAGCATCTTTTCAACCTTCTTAGATGTATCCTCTATAGTGAATTTTACCTCCTAGACTCGTTTGAGATCTCTCTTTAATTGGACCTCACGGGCTTCAACTTCATTCTTTTCCCAACTTACGACGATCAACTGCTTGCTCATAGTAATCCTCACCTTCTCTACTAGACTCGCCGATGCCTCAAATGCCCTTAAAATCTCTATATCTCTTTCCAAATCTACCATCCTAATACCTAACTCCTTATTAAACTTCTTCATCTTTAAGGTCTCGGTGTATAAATATCTAAACGCAATTTGGATCTCACTTTCACCCTCACGTCCAAACTCACTTTCACCCTCACTCTCACATGAGACACTCAAACCATCCTCGGGGCTCTCACGTGCACAAGTATCCTCATTGTCGTAGGACAAACTAGATGTACTCACGTGAGTAGCTAAAAATGCAACACTCATCCCATGTGAAGATTCATCCCTGAAATCCTTCTCCTCTTCCTCATTATCGCTAAGAGTGGTTGGCATGGCAAGCTTCTTGCCCTTTATCTTTGGTCTAGTGGGACACTCAAACGCCCTATACCCCTTGCCCTCGCACTCAAAACATCTATCCTCTTCCTCTTTATCTTTCTCACCGCTTTCTTTGGCCTCTTCTTTCTTTTTATTTTTCTCAAAAAACTTTTTATTGGAACAAATTTCTTTTGAAAATTTGAGAAACTTTTTAAATTTTTTAGCAAGCATGGCCACATCATCAAAATCAAACTTGACCTCAGACTCGAACTCACAAACTTTCACTTTATTTTTCTTCTCTCTCTTGGACACTTCATCTCCTTTTCTAGATTAGGCTCTAAGTTCTATGCCTCTATCCTTAGTCTTGACAGTGTTAGGAAACATGTCAATTTCATATGTCTGGAGGCCTCCTTCCAGTTTCTGTAACTTAAGATTGCTCAAATTTCCTAAAGAATTCAACACAGTCACTTTTGGGATAAAACGTTTAGGCAACGATCTCAATATCTTTTTAACCACTTGTGCATCAGGAATGTGCTCACCAAGATTGAAACTAGTGTTGACAATATCAGAAAAATGTGCATAAAACTTATCAAAACACTTAATTAAGCATGGTAATCGTTTCTAATTGAGTAGTTAAATTTTGCAATTTGGATTATTTCACTACAATCGTGCCTTCATTGGTAAGTTATAAAAAATCCCATGCTTCTTTTGACGTGGTGCACGTCATGATGCATCAAAACTCATCAGGGGTGACGGCTCCAAAAATTGCACTTAGCCCATGAGAATTAAAAATGATCCATTCAAATTCTTCCTTAGTCCAGTCAGTCATAGGTTTAACATTAGTGACATTATTAGTGGTGACAGTGGGAGGAGTCCACTCTCTTTCACAAACAACCCAAACACGCTCATCGATTGCTTTAAAGATAAATTTCACGTGGGCTTTCCAATAGGCATAATTAGACTCATAAAAAATTGGCAGTCGATTATATAAGTTTTCATTCGAAAACATTGCGATTTTCCAAGTTTTTTCTAAAAAATCGATATCATAAAAATTTTGCGAAAAAAATGATCAATTGATAATTTAGAGTAACCTGCTCTAATACCAATTTGAGAATGTTGTATGATATCGATTGTATGTGAATTCGCAAATTTGCAATTTTAAACTTATTTAACTAGATGCCAATTTTTGATCCAAATCAATTAAACCATAACATATGCATCGAGGTGTATAAATCATGCCATCACAAATAAAACATAAATTGTTGACACACAAATTTCAAGAAAAAATCCACTGCAAGGGCAAAATCTTTATTTCAATAAATATAACAACACTTATAGAAATCTGCAATGAATATTTTGCAGAACACTTACATAGGCCACAACCTAGAATGAGAAATGGATTTCCTATAACAAACTCACAAGAACCTTATCTCTATCTTCAACAAGGAACACCCTCAAGCATTACCAAGTGACTGCAACCATCAACCAGCACCTCCCTTAAGAGCTATCAAGTCAGCCATAGAGGCTTCGTCTCTACAAGAGAAACTTCACCAAAGTTGTATCTTGGGTTACAAGACAATTCAATAAAGCTATTGGGATGATTTGTGAATTGAAAAACAAAGTTAAAAACCTCTAAATGAGAAGACAAAAATTATGCTATTTGCAGTTTTCGTAGATTGAAAGTATCAGGCCTTCTAAAGCAAAATGGCCTCAAGAATCATCTATTTATAAAAAAATTGAGTTGGTGGCTTCGTTCGAACGATTATGGGAGGTTGCTCGAATGACATCAAATGTTGTTCGATCCAGGGGATCGCGTGACCTATCAAACGAGGTAAGAATACCAAAATTGTAGTATGTCGTTTGATGAAATGGGTCAAGCGACCTTCAAACGAGCTATCGCGTGAGATGCTCTGTCGCTTGAAGATGCCATTTGATCGACTTTGTCCTGTCATTTGAACAACATTGACATGCCATTTGAATAACATCAGCAAAAAAATCTTTTCTTTTAAAACTCTGCCTCAGGTCTTAGAAAAAATATTCTGACGAAAAGTGACGCCTCAGATGCTTAAAAACATTTTAGAAAAATTATCCCAACACTTTAAATGAAACACTAAGGGACTTTAACACAACCTTACCAAAATCTATCTCGTAGAGGCTTGTTTGTTGAAGAATGTTGATATTCAGATTCGTATTGATGCGTGAATGAACTTGAACTTTTGTTTGACGGTTGTAGTAGTATATGACATACTCTAATGTAAACGGACTATGTAAAATATGTCATTACTAATCTCATGAGTTTATTTTTTAATTTTTTAGGGCAACATAACGTAGATATGGCCAGTCTAGGCCAAATTTGTGCTATGGAAATAGTGGCTCCTACTGGAGGAATGAGAGAAACAAAGGTGGTGACAATAAGGAAGGTAGTAGCCGAACATGCACTAACACCCATGATCTCACCAACAATAAATAAAACTGAGGTGGGGGAATTGCTTTCCAAGGCGTTTACAATGGAGGAGGTGAAGAGTCTCCTCTCACTCTAACTAGAATCACCTTTAATGTGTTAGGATTTAAAAAATCCTTATCCAGATAGCATCAATGAGAAGTCATACCCTGAGGGGTATATTCCATCAAAATGCATGAAGTTCAATGGAAAGGGAGAATACCCTAGAGAGAACGTCAAAAGGTTCGTGGAATAACTAGATGTGAATTGCAACAATAATGATTTAAAGTTGAGGGATTTCTCGAAGACTCTTAATGGCAAAGCCTACTCGTAGTTCTCCTACCTGAAGCCAAGTAGCATGTCCACTTGGGAAGAGACGCACATGCAGTTTCTGCAAAAGTTCTTTTTGGCTGAAGATGAGTTTACTCTAAGGCATTTGGACCAGGAAGTGCAAAAACTTGGCAAGGATCTAATGTAATACATCAAGCGCTTTTTAAAAAAATCATTGGATGTCCACGAGGATGTCATAGAGTCTAGGCTGTTGTAGATCTTTGTAGAAGGATTACTTGAGGAGTACAATGTCCAACTAATCAATGAAACTTAAGAGGGTACTTTTAGGTAATTATCCTAAGCAAAGAGGAATATAACCATTATTATCAAGCCAAAACCCTAAGGTTGGAGAACAAAAGTGACCCTTCTAACAATAAGATTTCAAGTCTCGCGGTGACAGGCTGTAAATAATGTGGAAGGCATCCCTAAAGGAAAGGAAGGAGGTTAAGGATCCAAGAATAATGCTATAGGGAAAAAAGTTTTGAAGTGACTTTCCACCACCGCTGCCATACAGCATTATAGAGGCTATGGATTATTACTAGGCATTAGTACGTGAAGGGGTGGCAAGTCCTTCTCACTCAAATAGTCAAGTACTAATAGCTACTGAGAAGAAAATTTTGAAATTTTACAAGCTGCACCAGAGAGTTCATCATTCTACGAAAGATTGCTATTATCTGTGTTGGATAATAATTGAATAAGTTTCAAATGACACTTTGTAGATCACTCCCATTATGTTAATGAGAACCCATTTCCAGCTCATCAATATGGCTCTACGAACATAGTGATACCGCATGACTAGGGTGAGATAATTGAGTTCGAGGAATGGCTAAAAAATTATAAAGTATGCGAAGAGTGGCTCCTAGGTTTGGCTAACACAGATTACAAAAGTGATTGGGATGAAGAGTTGGAAATTAAAGAAGGCAATGTCACTATGGTCCTTGCTCTTGATGAAGGAGGAACGTCTGAGGCTAAATACATATGTAATGATCAGACTTATGAGGTAGCAATCGATTCAGAATGCGTAGTAATCACAAAGATCCCAAAGTTAAAGTGGTTCTTTGATCTGATTGGAGTTAAATATGAAATCAGAGCATCAATCACTAAGAAGATTCTCGAGGCAGTGCAAAACCAAAAGGATTCATCTATTCATTTTATGGTCCCATTCGAAGACTCACCAAAAGATACACTTTGGAGGTGGTGTTTTTAGAAGAGACCAGACATGTATTCTTCTTCCATAACAAACGTTGGTATGTTACTGCTCTAGTAAATGGGATTAGTTTCCTAAAAGCACTATTGGATTATGGGGCATCAATAAACATTATGACCATTAATTCTCCCTATGAGATAGGAATCTTGTAAGAGAAAATTGTGCCGATGCCTCTTGTGATTTCAGGTTATGACATCGCAAGGATGAAGTCACTCAGATATGTGAATGTGGGGATCAAGTTGGAAAATTTCACTTTCCACATTAATTTCTATGTCATTAATGCCAATAGAAGTTATCAGCTACTGATAGGTCGAGTGTGGATGCATACTCATGGAATCATGCCCTCTACATTCCACCAATGTGCAAAGGCCAACGTTCGTGGGACAAAGATAATTATTAAAGATATAAAATGACACTTCTCAATGTAAGAGTCCCATTAAGTTGACGTGAAATTCTATATGGAACTGGATGAAGAGAGGAAGGTATTTTTTTTTATCAAGGAGACAGATGGGATCCGAGTGGTCCAAGAATAAGGTAAACCCAAGATGTTTGTGCATGATAGGTTAGGTCCAAAAGTGGTACCTTATGTAAAGAGAAAAAAGAAAAGAGAAATCTAGAAGAAGATATAAGACCTGGGTTCACTTGCAAGAGAATTATTTTACCTAATGTCAAAGTGTTTTGCCGTTTATAACAATTTATGTGAGAATCATTTCGGGATGATAGAGTTGACCCCACACCAAAGTGCTTTGTGATTGCTGATTCTTATAAAGTGGATCATGTCGAATAACTAGAGTAGGCAACCGAGTGCATTTAAGACGATCCTCGAGAGTGGATTTAAGTGCTTGAATAATTGAACTTAGGAGAAAAAGGCGGTGATGAGAGGCCCATCTTCATCTCCAAGGGTTTAAGTTCAAAACATTGGGAAGAAATTATCAACTTACTCAAAGAATTAACGGATGTGTTTGCATGCATGTAAATACATCGAGATGCCATAAATAGATCCCGAGGTAAGCTCTCATAAGTTGAATATTTTTCTTAATGCCTTATCAGTGAGATAGTCCATGGGAACTTACAAGGCTCAGCTGGATTTAAAGATCAAGGAAGAAGTGGAGAGAATAATCACTTTCAAGCTCATCAAAACCATTCAATATCCTGTGTGGATATCAAGTATTATGTTTATTGGTAAGAAAGACAAAAGTAAATACGAGTCTGTATGGAGTTTAGATGTTTAAATCGGAATTATTTAAATGATGAATTTCCTTTACTGAGCATTGAAAATTTGGTAGATTCCACGGACGATCATGAAATGTATAGTCTGATGATGGATATATTGGCTATAATCAGATTAAAATGGATCTAACATACGCAAAGAAGACGACCTTTCGAACCTCTTTAGGCAACTTTCACTACACGATTAGGCCGTTTGGTTTGAAGAACGCTGAAGCGATATACCAGGCAACTATGATGGAAATATTTCATGACATATTTCATGATATATTATAATTCTATGTGAATGACTTGGTAGTAAAATCCAAAAAAGAGAGCAGACATGTCAAGATTTTGTAAGAGTTTTTAAGAGTTGCTGGAAATACAAGATGGGGACGAACCCCTCTAAATGTGCCTTTGGGGTTAATGCACTTAATTTCCTCAGATTGGTCATCAATAGGCAAGGTGTGAAAATTGATGTTGAAAAATAAAAGGCCATTTTGATATGCTTCCACTGAAAAGTCAGAGGCAACTCAAAAGCTTCTTGGCAAAAGTTTTGTATTTGAGAAGGTTTATACAAGCTTTGGCAGAAGTCACTCATCCTTTATTACCACTCATGAAGGATAAGATGAAATGGGTATGGGGGATGAACAAAAGAAAGAATTTGAGATAATTAAGGAGGTTTCCACTTCTCCTTCAACTATTATTCCTCCAAATGCTTGTAATCCTTTGCTTTTATACCTCACTTCTATCGAGCAATCTATTGGGGCTTTGATCACCCAAGAGAAAGCGGGTATGGAATGACCTGTGTATTATTTTTCCCAAGTGATCTCTGGGATATAATCCAGATATAAAAGTGTGGAAAGGTATTATTTGGCCTTGGTCTTTGTGGCCCAAAATTTAAAACATTACCTGTTTGCATTTATAGTAAGTACCTGCTCATGAGAACCATTTTGATAGGGAGAGATGCTAGATGGTTCCATAATACTTTCAGAATATGATTTGAAGTGATTTTCTCCAAAGGCCATCAAAAGTCAATAAGTAGAAGACCTCCTAGTTAACTTCCATAGACAAAATTTTAAACCTCCAAGCGAGGAGCTACCGGGGGATAATTTCCAAGCTTGTTTGGTAAAGGAGATGGAAGAATGGAAGATGGAGTTTGACGGCTCGAGTTCATAAGGTACTAGTGGAGCAGGAGTTATATTCTCTAGTGGCAAAGAGAAACTCACCCTTTCTTACAATCAAGATTTCAAGTGCTTAAACAATGAAGAAAATATGAAGCACTCATACTTGGTCTATTGGAAGCTTTGAGAAGAGGGAATAGAGTACGTTGTAAATGAGGATATTCCAACCTCATGGTAAAGAAAGTCAATGGAGAATTCATACTCAAACATGCCAACCTTATCCCCTATAGAGCAATTATCCAAATATTGTTGAACCAGTTTTTAGCTGTCAAGGTAGAAAAACACCCTAGAATGATGAATAGACACTACGAAGCTCTGGTAACACTTGATCAAAAGTAAAAGATGGATGAGGAAGAAGCCATAATCACCGTTCAATGAAAAATAGTTCATATAATGGTGAGATCTTTATTTCCAAGTGAGGAGCCTAAAGACTAGAGATTCTCAATAACAAATTAATTATAAATGCATGAAGATGAAATGAGGCTATCAAAGCGACCAAATTTCCATATGCTTTAAGTCAATCTTTACCTCAAAGGCTTGTGTGGTTACTTGGGATGCTGCGTGGATGAATAAGAAGCTCACGATAAGTTAGTCACAATGCACACAAGGCACTTTAGGGATACAAATATCCTACTTTATAGGCATTTACAGCGAGGGGGATACTACTGGCCCACTATGAGCACAAAAGTTTCTTGTCCTCATCCAAGTCTTTCTAAATGCCAGACTCAATTTTCTCAACCAACTAAAGATAATTTTATAGAAATATCAGAGGATTGGAGAAAGCCTTATATTGTGTATCTAAAAATAGAGAGTTACCCATTGAGCGAACTAATGAGATTTACTTAAAGAAGAGGGTTGCTCAATTCTATTTGGTGAAACGTGAACTTTGTAAAAAAGGATATAATGAGAGAGATCTGAAGTGCATCTAAAAAAAATAAGTAGAATAAGTATTGAAAAAGTATCATAAACCCTCACATACAGGTGGAGCAAAATTGTATGATCAACTAATGACCTTGGGGTACTACTGGCCAATGATGGAAGTTAATTTCATAGATTTTGTGAAGACTTGTCGAGCATGTCAAGTGCATGGCAACATGGTTCATGTCCTTTCGGTTAGCTTACAAGGTTTGGCTGATCCTTTCCTATTCTATACCCACGCATTTAATTTGGTAGGTAAGATAAGCCCAACCTCCCATGGGAAAACTTTCTTTCTGGTCGCTATAGAACTGTATACTAAATGGGCAGAGGTGACCCCCTGAGAAGGATTATCGCTCAGGTAGTAACTTAGTTTATCCGAGAGTATATAATATGTAGATTTGGGATTTTAAAAATCATACTCACAGACAATGGCAAGAAGTTCGTATCCAAGGACATGGGTTTGCTAGAGAATAAATACAAGATCATTCACAACAGTTTGACCATTTCCTATCCCAAAGGAAATGAATAAGCAAAAGAAACCAACAAAACCTTGATAAACATTTTAAAGAATCTGCTAGAAGATCTCCATGGAATATGGGATGACAAGTTGCCAATAGTTTTGTGGGCTTATAGAATCTCCAAGAGGAAAACAATATGATTTACTCCTTTCTCTTTAGTCTATAGGGCATAATATGTCTTACCAGTAGAATTGGCAGTACTATTAGCATGAGTGGCTATAAGTCATGACTTGTTTCCTGATCTAAGACTCGTGTAGCTAGAAGCTTTAGATGAGCATCATGATAAATTGAAAGAGAATTTCAAAGTCTACACTGAATAATTATCGAGGGATTATGAGAATTTAGTCAAGCCAGGAGAATTTCAAGTGGGAGACTTAATTCTATGAGCATCTACTCATCATCTAAATAACATGTTTGCCTCCAAGTTCAAGTCTAACTAGGAAGGACCATTCATGATACGGGATAGGAAAATTAGGATACTGTCAGATTTCAGACACTGAGAGTGATTGTATTCAGTCGATCAACTGCAAATGGATCAAGAAATATTACGCTTGAGGTATCTTAGTGTTTATCTTTGCTACAGTTAATGAAAATCAAAAGTTTCTTGCGTGAAGAAAACCATTTTTTACGTCAAATTTTGTATGAGCAATATTAGAAAACATCAATGTTGATATAGTGAATATAATAGTCCATGTGTGGTTATGTTTAATTTTCTTTCATATTTTTACAATGGCAATTATAGTACTTATTGATTTACATAACCAACAAGTTTTGTTATATATATACTTGCAAGATTAAGTGAGTGGATATATTTCAAAAAAGTAATATCTTTATGAATATACTAAATTAAATTTATATAATGAGCATAATAAATCCAGGATTCCCACAATATAAGGGAAAATGTGTCTTCGTTAAAAAAGGCGCACTGCACGCTATACTTTGAGGGGATTTACTTCCAAATGACAAAATATGGTGAGAAATATGTGACACCCCGCCTACTTTAATCACGAGCGATCAGTCCTTTATCGAAATAAATAGGAATTGCATTTGGTTCATTCTTAGCATCATTGACGAAAACTTTTTAATTACTAACCACCTATGTTAAATTAAGCCGGTGCCAAATTTTATCTTTCAGTTTTTTTTTTAAAACAAAATATTTATTATAAGGCTTAGAAGAAAAAGCCTCTTCTGTGGCTTACATGAATTGACACCCTATCTTCAACATTAACTATTGAGTTCTTTAAATAGAAACTAGGCTCTTTATAAAATAGAACCTTTACATATATGCAGCCCATAAAAGAACCCAAACATCTAGTCATTTCTGAATTTTGGCATCCCCTATCTATCTAAAGTGATTAGACCTTTAGCTTGTTTTGGAAAATCTTCAATGTTATTGGAGAACATATCAATCCCTTCTTCACTACCTCTTTTAGCTAAGAAATCAGCAACTTGGTTTCCCTCCCTATAGACATGAGTTAGAGAGTACTTGATTTGCTTCAACATTAGGTGGATTTGTATAATAGGCCATCTTATTTTCCAAGGAGTAGAGGACTTTCCTTGAAGAATATCAACCAACATTTTTGAATCACTTTCAATTATGATCTCATAGTCTTTAAAATTCATGAAGAATTCCAATCCATCTTTAAGAGAATGTGCTTCTGCTTCCATATTAGTGACATCGCCAAAAGAAGAAAGGAAATCCCATAACATCTCTCCTGAGTCATTTCTTAGAATTCCTACACCACCTCCTTTTTTAATACTCTCCATTGAACTTCCATCAATATTCAACTTTAGAACACCTGAAGGAGGGCATAACCATTTAATCTTCAATCTAGACTTAGGCCTTTGAGCTGACTGTTTGTGGATGAGCATTGCCTTCAACTGCTTTACCTGATACAAAAATAAAATAAAATTAGGAGTATTGGCCTCATATTTACATTTTTTCCTGTGGCACCACAAACACCATCATACAATAGATGGGATGGTTCTATTTATATTTGCATCTGATTTATTCCCATGTATCCACCACTGACATAACTGACTTCGAATGCCACCTTGTGATCTCTGAATACCATGTTCATTATTAACAGTTTCCCATACTCGAGAAGCTATATCCCCCTCAGCAAAAATATGATCTATTGTTTCTTCACCTGCTTTGGCACAGCAGTGGCATTTTGATGGACCACGAAACCCAATAGATCTAATAGAATCATCTGTTGCTAGGAATTTATTAAGAAGCTTCCACATAAAAACTGATATCTTCGCTGGAATATTTTTGTGCCATATGAATTTAGAGCTAAGTTGAGATATATGTTTTGTTCTACATAAATCCCAAGCAGTTGACATTGTAAAAGATCCATTTCCACTTAGCTTCCATATAACCTTGTCTGGGTGGTCTTCATAAATTTCACGGAAATGCATAAACTCACCTGTAATACTTGGAGAAAACCAATCCTCCAAAGTGCCTTTATCCCATCGATTGTTAGAATCCCAGAAATTTTTTATTGGCTTATCTGTACAAATACCCGCATTTTTTGTTGCTGCGACACCCCAGTTATCTTTATAAATGCTGATATCTCCTTTTCCAGTCTGCCATACCATGTATGTTTCAGTGACGTCTCGTATAGAACACATTCGATTCCAACTGTGAGCCCCCTTTCTTGAAGGAGTAGACATAGGATGATGCTTTCTACAGTATGCAACCATCATATATTAGGCCCATAAAGAACTCTTTTCTCTGAATGACCACCACATCTTCATGCTTAAGGACTTTTCTATATCAAATAAATTTTTAATACCCAATCCTCCTTCCTTTGTAGGCCTTGTTATATAATCCCATTTTCACCATTGATATCTCTGATCACCAAAATTGGATCTCCAAAAGAACTTAGCCATGAGGCTATGAAGCTTGTTCACCACAGCTTTTTTTTGCGGGGGGGGGGGGGGGGGGACAACACTGCTAACATATACAACTGCATTGAGACTAAGACATATTTAATAAGAACTAATTTACCTCCAGTAGATAGGCATTTAGATTTCCATCCATTTAAAACATTCCTAACTTTCGGAACCATTCCTTCAAAATAGATTATTTTCTTCCTTCCACTGAATAGGGGGCATCCTAGATATGTTAGAGGACCTTTTTTAATTTTCATACCAGTGGTCTGACTTAAAACTTTCAAAGAGTTGGGCTTTATCTTATCAGATGCAACAATACAACTTTTAACTTTGTTGATCAGTTGCCCTGATTCCTTCTCATAATTTTGCAAAATTCCCATAAGCTTCTTTACCTCTTTCTTCATACCAAATGAAAAGATTATTATATCATCTGCAAAAGCCAAGTGGTTAAACTTAGGACCATTAATGGGAATTTTGAAACCCACATAACTAGGGTGTTCTGCCATAGATTGCAGATTCCTAGATAGAACATCTGCCATGATAATAAAAATACTTGTGGATATAAGGGATCCCCTTGTCTTAAACCCCTTTTAGATTGAAAGAATCCCACATTTTCCCCATTCACCATAATTGTATTCCAATTGTTTAAAATTATTCTCCAAACTAAGTCCAACCATAGCTCACAAAATACCATTTTTCTCATAACTTTGATCAGGAACCACCATGAAACTCTATCATAAGACTTACACATATCCAACTTCATAATAAAATTTCCTCCCACATTCTTGGAATGAATTCTAGACATACATTCTTGAGCGAGCATCACATTCTCAGTTATGGATCTTCTTCTAATAAACCCTGATTGAATAGGAGAAATGATATTAGGAAGAATTTTAGAGATCCAGTCATTTAAAACCCTTGAGAAAATCTTGTTTACAAAGTTCTGCATACTGATTGGTCTGAAGTCATTAAAGGATTGAGGATTGTCCACCTTCGGAATAAGAGCAATTCTAGTTGAAGTACACATCTTTGGCAAACTATAGCCTGCAAAAAATGATAAGACAACCTCCAAAATATCTACTTTAATAATCTCCCAAAAATAAACAAAGAAATACCCATTGAAACCATCCATTCCACGGCTGCTGTTTGCATTAAGACCTCTAACAGCATTTTCCACTTCTTCCATTGAAGGCCACTGAGATAGAGTTGTATTCATTTCCTCAGTTATCAATCTTGGAATAGCCTCAAACATCTTGGACTGCCCTATTGCATCCTCTTCTTCCTGAGCTTGAAATTGATGAGTAAAAAACTGAACAACAACAATATTTATATCCTCTTGATTAGACACCCAATCACCCTCCATGTTCTTAATCTTTTGGATGCGCATTCTCTTCTGTCTACCCCTTACCATCCTATGAAATAATGAGGAATTCTTATCACCATCAAAATTCCATTTAACATTCGCTTTTTGGCTCCAATACTCCTCTTCAACTTTGAGCTTTGCATTATAATTGGAAGTGGCTTTGCTCAGATCCTCTCTATGTGCTTCAGTTGGGTCTTGTTCGTACTGCATTTCTTCTTTAAGAAGAGCATCCTCTGCATTTCTAGCCTCCTGATGAATGTCTCCAAATCTGACTTTATTCCACACACTCAATTTCCTCCTGACTTCGTTTAGCTTCAAAGACAGCCTTGTAATAGGGTTTGGACATACCACTCTATGCCAAGCTTTTTCCACTATTTCAGCACATTCCTTATTATGAGTCCAAACATTTAGGAATCTAAAAGATTTATGAGGGATATAAGATGGAAGAATTCCTTTGAAGAAAAGAGGAGAGTGGTCTGACATACTCCTATTAAGGTGATTAACACTCCAAGAAATGTTAGAATCCAAACAAGCTTGATTAATTAAAACTCTATCCAACCTACTCCAGATACTATGTTCAGAATCTCTCTTATTATGCCATGTGAATTTGGATCCTGTATAACCCACATCTATCAGCCCATTCATCTCTATACATTCTTGAAACTCATACATGGCTCCAAGGTTAACATCAAACCCTCCAGCCTTTTCATCCCCATCAGCTACTATGTTGAAGTCCCCTCCTAACCACCAAAATTCATTAGTACTACATTCATTTAAATATTCCCATAAAATCCTTCTTTCCATTCTATTACAACTTGCATAAACCAAACTACATTGCATCTTCCCATCTATTCCAACCTTTTTAATACTCAAAGTAATACATTGGTTCAAATCTGAGACCAAGAAATATTCTCTTTGAAAAAACACCAAATCTTACTATTTGAATTAGACACACAAGAGTCAAATCCTAATTTTAAACAGTAGGATCTGATCTTCTGAATATCTTGCTTAGGCTCCAAAACCACCATCATAAGGGGCATGTGAATTCTCTTAAGCCTTTTTAATCTTCTGATTGCACCCTTTTTTGAAATACCTCTCACATTCCATATAATTGCACTTAACATTCTGCTTTAGAATTAGAAAATTTAGAGTTAGACCTGAGAATTCGAACAGACCCATAAATTGCATCCTTTATTTTAACACCTTTAATGCTCTTTTTCTTTCTCTTCACCAGAGTGAATCCTCCCTCTTCTACAGTACTTTGATCTGGAGTCTGAGGAGATTTGTTAAGACATTCTTCTAAAGAGTTTTGAGATTCCTGGGAGACCACTTTAATATCTTGATCCTCTTGTCTTTCTTCTGGATTGACTTCTTCATGTTGGTTGTCCTCCTTGTATACTGCCTCTCTCATTCTCAGAGGTTTCTGTAATTCTGCAGTCACTTACTCATTGTGCATCAAATTATTAGAAATATGGCATCCCTCTTCCATTTTATTCTTTTCACCCTTATCTACTATATCTTTCTGCATATGATTTTTCAGCCCTGTGGAAGTATTTGAATGTTTTATCAGATCTTCATTACCTATTACTGCAGTGAATTCTCCTTCTTCTATTTCTATAGTTGGCATTTCTGATGTTTTAACCCCAAATGATTTCTTGACCAATTCTTTCGTGGACTGTGGTTGTGTAGCTATCTTTCTGGTGTACTGATTTTCCTCTTGCACCAGCTTCCTCGCAAAACAATTCTCTTGTAAATATCCTTTCTTCTAACAAACTGAACAAAATGTTGGAAGGTCTTCATACACAATAAGCTGACAAAAAACAGATCCTTTATCTTTGTTACCAATCTAAACGCGAGATGGGAGGGTCTTTTTGAGGTCTACTTCAACACAAACCCTAGCTTGACTTGGTCTGGCTAGGATTATCCACTTTAAGAGGGTTACCTACCACCTGCGCTACATAGAACAAAGCGTCCCGATTGTAAAGATGAATGGGCAATAAAGGAAGCAAAATCCAAGATGGCACAATAGAAGATTCCTTTTTCGGATGGAAATCAATATCCCATTTAAAAGTACGCATATGATATCTAAGAATAAACCATATATCTTTCAACCAAAGTCTATGAAAATCCTCTTCATGCTCCAAACGGATTAGAATATGCTTTTGATCTATTAGACCTATATGGAAGTTTGCTTCCAGATGAAGTTTGGAGAAGAATTGGCGTATATCATCAATAGAAGGCATTCCATGAGAGAATTTGCCAATCAATGAATAACGAAAAGGAGCAACCATATCTTTAAGAACTGTTTCTTCATAGAAAATAGCTAGTTCACCCTTATAAGATGAAATCTCTTGAAGATTAGGAGTGTGCTTTACGATATTTGATATAACTGAGGCAAAAGATTTGGGCTTTATAATCGCTGCATCATCTTTGGAATTATTTTGATGAGGATTTACTGTGTGAGTACATGAATCTTTGACTTGAGAAGGTTCTAGAGGAGGGAAATATAACACATCAGCATCCAGAAGGGATGCAGACGGAAGATCCATGCAAACCCTAATTAGGGTTTACAAGGAGGAAGAAGGAAAGGTTCAAACGATGAGGAGAGAGAAGCTCCAAGAATTTTAGAAGAAGTTTTTTTTCTTATTGTTGGGATACTGCTATTGCTATCTTTCACTTTTATAACAACATACGAAAAAGAATTAAAATAACCAAACCATCCACATAAGGCTAAACAATCACACGACATATATATAAATATTAATTCCAAATAAACCATCAGTCCCCAACAATAAAAACCAACTACAAATCTGAAATAATAAACTGAATCCACAATGTCTAATAAATAAACTGAAGTACTGAATTGTGATGGGGCAACATTCCCAAATAATTTTTTTAATTATAAATCCTAATTTAGTAATGAATAACTGAAGCGTCTACAGAAAGTCCTGCAAGCCTCCACAATGCTACAGGTATGCATCCTTGGAATGAATCATCAACTTGTCAACCCTGTGGTTGTACATCTAAAATGTTTTGGAAAAAGATATTTTGACACGGGTCAGAGGCCAAAACCATTTGAAAATATTTTGCAAGTAATTAAAATTCAACAATTAAACAATCATTTACAGTTTACATATTTGAGCGGGAGTTGAACTCTCTTGAGATATTACTCACTCCTCAATTATTGTGCACACCTAACGCTGACCTTCTAACCCAACTAGTTACACTACCCACCTAAATAGCCTTGTTACACTTCATTCCATCATGCTACTCTAACATGAGTATTCCTTACTTTAATTTACAAGTTGTTCTACTCATTAACTTATTTACTCATTTCAACTTTAATTACTTATATAACATTCACACTAGTTATATTTGAAATGCTAATAAATATGATAACTTTCACACTAAATATATTTGAAATACATTCAGATTTAACGTATTTATCCCATATATAATTATTTACTAGTATTATCTACGTACTAGTATACTACAACATTCACACACGTCGCGTATAGTAACCATCCTTTCGAGTAATAACTCACATGATGCTTGTCTCTACAATGTTATCATATACCAGGTATGCTCCCTCTAACTTGGTTACAACAAGTCGGACTAACTCATACCGAACTTTGGTAAAAATGGTACAAGTATTTGAGGAGGTCATACTTCCCCCGAGAGTGAGACCGAATCATACCCAAAACGTCCTGTAACACCCCGTAATTTTGAGGATTTAATATTTAATTATTTTGGGAGTTATAAAAATATTTAAATTGGAGAAACTTGAATTCATAAGTTCGAGAATTTATTTGAGTGAGCCGAATTATTTATAATTGGCGACTTTTAAGTTTAATGGTTCAAAATCTCGTGTGTCGCATTTTGAGGTCGAAATTTGGAAATGTCGAAAAGTATTTCGAATGGAAATTCTGAGTGCACGGTTGCATCTGGATGGCTCGAGATAGTCAGAAAAGAGTACCCCGGGGGTAGTAATTGGGTCTCAGGGTATTTTTGGGCATAGTCGGGCCCACACGGGGTGAGTTGGGCAATTTTAATTAGGCCCAGATGGCCAAAAAGGGGATTAAGGGTTTTTAACCAAATTGAGAGACTAGGGAACGACAGTAAACACAACTCTAAACCTAGAGTTTGAGAGGAAATTGGGGGAAAGAAAAGCAAGAGCCAATTTGGGAATTTTGGAGCCAAATTATGGGACTACACCAATGGATCAGACTCTACGAACAATTCTAGGCAAGTGGTTAACTGTTGTGATTCCTAAAGTGATGATATTCAATTCATATCATAGTGTGTGTATATGAAAATTCGTTTTGGGTGGGTAACCAAAATTAAAATTAGGTTTTTATGAATATAGAGTAATGGGCATATTTAAATTACTCAATGGATGTTAAGTTATGATTTGGGTCTGTTAAGATTAAATTGTAGAGCGGATTACAATATGTATAGTGATTACATGGACTGAATATGGTAGGGTCGGATTTGGTAGAACAGACCCGAGTGAAAAACCCAAATCAGATATACTTAAGGTTTTGGACAAATTGTTAATGGATTAAGGTCTCTAGGGTGTTTAGAACCTTTTCTTGTGTGGAGAACATGTTGGTTGTGATTTGGGAAAAGGTTTGGGAAGAAACCAAAAGCTTGAGAGTTCGTTAATGGCAAAAACAACAAGTCGGGGAATACGATCACCTGCTCAATCGATCGATCGATCGACGATCCCAAAAATTTAACAGTTCGGCCAGTTTGTATATAAAGAGGATTTTATTTAAGATTTAATCACTTTCTTTTATTTAGTGATAAATTCATATGTGGCACATAATTCCTTAACAATTATAGGGTGACATAATTGGGTTTAAGAGGGTGTGAACGGTATGTCATGAGATGAATGAATTTGGGGAAATCATTCATAAGTATTGATATTGGGCCGAGGAATAATATTCGGGTATTGTAGTTGGGTGACGCTACATTATTAAAGGAATTTAGGTGAAATATTTAATTATGGACCAAGTGGGCGAGTCCGGGTGTGTTGGTAATAATAGGTAAATATAATTGGGGAATTTATGGAGATGAATGTGTGACACATTGTGGGTGAATATGTGGGAATGAAATTACGAGATGTAAAATGGACCAAATGAGCGAGTCCGGGTATGTTGGTTAAGTGACACCAAAGTATAAAATTAATTATTGAGAGAATAAATTAATTTGGAGTCAGAACATAGACTCGGGAAATATTAAGGTATAGGCTAAGTGAACGAGTCCGAGAATAATGGTTGGGTGACACCAAGTTATTAAATTAATGGATGTGTTAATTAATAGAAGTAGAGTCGGAAGGTAGACTCGAAAAAGTATTAAATTAATTGATGTTGTAACTAATTAATTTAGAGTCGGATTTTAGACTCGGGAAGGGTATGGATTAATTAATGTGTAAATTAATTAAATGAGATTCGGACCACAAACTCGGATCGGTATTAAAGTAATAGGTGTGTTAATTAATTTAATTAGAGTTGGACGACAGACTCGGGAAGGTATTAAATTAATAGGTGTGTTAATTAATTTAATTAGAGTCGGACCATAGACTCGGGAAAAATAGTATATTAATTGAGGTGTGAATCAATTATATTAGAGTCGGACCACAGACTCGGATTTGTGTTAATCAATTAATGTGTAAATTAATTAAATGAGGGTCGGACTACAGACTCGGATTTGTGTGGATTTGTGTTAATTAATTAATGTGTAAATTAATTAAATGAGGGTCGGACTACAGACTCGGATATGTGTAAATTAATTAGTGAGTAAATTAATTAAATGAGGGTCGGACTACAGACTCGGATATGTGTTAATTAATTAACGTATAAATTAATTAAATGAGGGTCGGACCACAGACTCGGGAAAATTTCATATAAATTATTGTGTAGAGTATTATTATTTAGAGTCGGACCACAGACTCGGGAAGATGGAAATTATTAAGTGAGAAAATTAATTAAGTTGAGTCGGACCAAAGACTCGGGAAACTACAAGCTAGTGTTACGGGTTTTTGAGTACATGGTAAACCCGGGGTTTATAATATATATATATATATATATATATATATATACATATACGGTGTAGTGACAGTATATATATATATATATATATATGTGTGTATTTATTGTGCTTGCTATTAAATATCAGTGATTAGATATTTATTTAAATTACATACTCTAGTGCTATCAAGGGAGGTTTTAGCGATGTGGGTGAATCCCCTAGCTTGAGGAGTAGGGTGAGTATATCCCCAGGTCATAGCGTCCGGTATATAGGTGAGGAGATTATCTCACTTTCAGGAAGGAATATAACCGCCTCCACTTCGTTTATATTTTGGGCCAGGTTGGTGGGAGATTCCAACTTGGGTAACTAGGTTATGTGAGCACACCTAGTGAGATATCACTCTAGAGGGAATCATCCGGCGAGGGTATACTCGGAGGGATGGATATACGTATGTTATATGTGTGGATGTTTTAGTAAAGGTACGTATATAATGGTATTCAATATTATATGTTGGTAATAATATAGTGTGTGATGTATTTACTTTATATAACTTGTGACACGGTTTTATGCTACTATTTAAGAAGGAATTAATGAAGTTAATTGTGAGATAACTTATAATTCAAGAATCATTGTACTCGGGTTAGAGTAGTATGGAAAGGGGGAGGTTATACAAGGACTAGTTGGACGGGGTAGTACAACTAGGCGGGGGTTAAGGTAATCGATAGGTGTGCACAATAGTGGAGGGGTGAGAATGTCCACAAGGGAGTGCGACACTAACTTAAATATGAAGCGCATTCATGCATTTTAAATTACTGCAGTTAATTCACTTGCTAAATATTTTCAAAATGTTTTGGGTTCTAACCCTTTCTATAAAACTATTTTCAAAACCTTTTAGGTGTCCAGCCACAGGGATGCCGGGATTGATATTCTATTCCAGGGACACGGAGCTGCAGCATATGTGGATGCTAGCAGGAGTTGGATTAGATGCATCGTTTATTCATTCCTAGAGTAGGAATCATTTATCAGTTTCAGTTTTATTTAGGGCTTGTCGCCTAGACTTCTCAGTACAATTTTCAGATGTATTTATTCAGGAGTTGGATGTTTGTATTGGACTATTTCACTTTGGTGCCCGATGGTTTATTCGGCAGGTTGTGTAATTAATTATTCAGATGAGTTTTATTCAGTTGTGTGATTGGTTTATATTTATTTACGCATGTACTGATTTGTTAATTAAAAAGTTAAAATTTGGCACCAGCTTTTGGAATACTAGGTGGTTAATAAGTTTTAAAAAGTTTTCGACAGTGATGCTAAGGATGAACCAACTGGGATTCCTGTTTTAATTTGGTATAGGACTGATCATCCGGTATTTTATTAGGCGGGGTGTCACACGTCCCACATCGAAAATAAATCACACAATAAAAATACTGGATGATATGACCCTTGAACTTTACTCTCCATGCATTCATTAGCCAAGGGATTCACCCGCATCGCACAACCTCCTATGATAGCACTAAAGAGGTATGCTTCTAACATAAATATCGTTCACATTGATATTTAAAATACACACAGACACACGCACACACATACACATACATATAATGTCTCTATACCCATATATATATATAATTAAATTAAATACGGCTATCCCGTGCCTAACGCCCATAGCAGTAGCCCATAATACCCGAGTCTATATCTCGACTCTTATTTTATTTAATTTTACATTCATTAAATAAATCCATGTATCTTCACTTGCTAATATACCCGGACTCCCCCAATCGGCCCGTATTAAACATTTATGAATTAATTTCACTTAATTCGTCCTTTCGAAATCTCACCCTTTCCTCAATTCAATTTAACCACAAACTTACCCATGAACCCTAGGCAGTGTTCTAAAAGGCGCGCTTAGGCTCCGCCTAGGCTTGAGGCTTGGGAGAAACACCACGCCTTAAGCCGTTTACGCCTTGTTCTTGGTAAAAGCCTTAAGGCACACTTTTTTTTTTTAAAACAAAAATTATTTAGTGAAACGATATCTCCTTTTAAATACGTTTTTATACACCGGACCAATATCTCTTCCAAAATAATCAAATAGTATTTTAATTTGCAAAAATTCAGACATATTTTAAAGGTATGTACAATTTGTATTTTTAATAGCCTTGCTATGGTTAAAAATAGTTAAATATATTAAAAAAGGCCTAAACGCTTTTTCACGCCTAAGGCTCGCTTAGGCTTCTAAGGCTTAAGGCTTGTCCTCCACGCCTAGGCCACGCCCCACGTTTTTTAAAACCTTGACCCTAGGTAATATATATTCCTTCTAACATTACACTAATTAAAGGGTCCTTACATAAATCCTTAGTAAAAACTTAAGCCCAAAATTTTAGGCGGAACTGCCTGTTTCCAGGCTTAATCTAGTGATCGATCGACCCTAGTCACATGTCTCTTCTTCCCAATGCTGCTTTCCTCCATTTTAATCCTCTAAGATTTATGATTTCTTCCTGACCCTCAACCTAATCATAATCACATGTAATACACATCTAAAATAGGTATTGACACAACCTCTAATCATCCACAATCTCTGATTTAATCAATTAATTTACAAATATGGTTTTCTCACTATTATTCAAATTCCTCATTCAATTCGATCTTGTACTCCAAATTGAATGGGATTGGCTATGGATTTTGACTCAAATCCAGATTCTAATGACATATGGTATCATCTCATCATTAATTTAGCATTAATTTCACGTCAAATGCTTAAATCCCCAAAAGCTATTTTAACATGTGACAACTCCCCAAAACGGATTTGTCTACACCTACCATGATTTGAACGTGAGTTTTTGCAAATAAAAATCAGAAGCAAGTTAATTACTTGCCTTTCAATGTTCGTAGAGTCTGATTACACATTGTAGATGACGAGCCAATGATCGCACACCCTAATCCTCTCCGAATTTGACTCCCAAAGCTCCCTTCTTTTCTTACTTCTTTATTCTTTCCACTTCTAGGGTTAAGATTAATCACAATGGCCATACCAAACTCTCTAACTTAGGTTAAATAACTCAAATCCCGAAATTAGGCTAACGGGCCAAGCCTTAATGACCCGAACACCCCGTGTGGTCTCGATTATGACTAAAAAGGCCCCGGGACCTAATTACTACCCGGAGTACACTATTTTAATTATCTTGGCCTTTCCATAACCAATTGTGATATCAAAATCTTCATCAAAGTCACCCAACCATAATTTCCTATCTCAACCTCATATAGTCTACACTCGGATCCCGGGTGAGATATAATACTGTCACATCACTATCACTCGCTATGATGTAAAATAATCATTTACTATTCACTTAGTAATGATAATGCGTAAATATTAATCATTATCTCTTCGGGTTAATATTTTAAATAACCACATAATAATTAGTTCACACATAATAATTAATTTAATTAAATTACTACACACGTGTAATTTAAAAATACTCGAATTAATGAAATCATTATCTCTCAGAATTATGGGGTGTTACATACTTCCCCCCTTAAAATGGAATTTCTTCCTCAAAATTCGGATATGCCCGATATTACCACCTCGGATTCTTACACACAGTTGCATCCGAACGTATTCAAAATTACTCGTAAAAATATTTTGGTATTTCCACTATACATAGAACGATGGTACCGTTTTGACCAAAAGTTTACTCACAACAACCACGATTAGTGACAAGTCCATTCAAATCCTTACATACCGATACATTTGCTTATTCTTAAGGTCTCACTTATATAACGACATGCAAAACTATCATGAATACTATAATAATGTCTCAAGAGACGAGCCTATACTCCACTGGTTTTATCATCTCTATGTTAGAAAAGGCCCCACTTGTATAAGTGACAATTTACCTTATTGCCATACCACATCATCTCTCTTCATGGGAGACACCCTCAGTAACCCCTAACCACTCACGTCATACCTCAAATTTTGGTTCACGTCAATGTACTCTTATTCCATTCGGAAATTATAAGAAAATAATATGGATTAACGTAATCCTTGTCGACGTATCGTGAATCACTCGGGGTCCGAGAAACTTGTTATTCCTCATTCTCAACTATCCAAAAGGTGGACGAAAAATTTGCATCCTATGAAGCCTCAGAAGTCACTTCTTAATTAACATCCTACTATGAGTTATCACATGCAGTTCTACCAGTTGAAGTTAATATTCACAATAGAAATCCAAAACACGTATTCTCCCTTTCTGTCACATTCTATGTCACCCCTCCCGACTATCCATCAACCTACGGTTGACACATCTAGCTCAAGATGCAACTCCATCCCCATAGCCTCCTGACACTCCCTATCCAAGGTGGAACTCAAGCGTCTCGTCCTGATTTATAGCAGTATTGGGCGACACCTTGTACCGGTTCATTTCTTCTCTTTAACAACATGCGGGTCATACTGCTCGGTACTATAACACACCCCAAACGAATAATAATTATTTCATTACTGGTCAATCCATTTCGCAACCCAAAGAAAATCCTCACCCCTTCGCGATTTGGATAATCCAATAATGAACTTTATCAATCTTCATATACATTATGTCCCTAGAATCACCAAGCTATCACAACATTTCGGTTGGTAATCTCGAACCAACCTTTTCCCTTTGTGAGTGGAACACTTGGAGATGAATTCACCATGTCTCACTCAACCCGAAATCCATACACTCCACATTTCACGTCATGTGGAACATCTTACTCCCCTTTTTCTGAGATATATAAAAATCATTACCCTTGCGTCTGTTCTGAAACTACATACTTTCTAGTATCTTATCCATCTATTAGAATAAACAACCTATCTATGCCCAAACCACTCTACGCATTCGACTAAGTGAGACTCTTCTCCTCTTCCCAAAATTATGGGGCCGTCCTTTGTCAAGCGATACCTTTTTCATTTGTTTCCAACTTCTTTCAACTCACTACGGTTGGGAGAGTTTTCTCGTAACATACACAAAGTAAAACTATCTCCTTTCCTCGAATGAAGTTCAGTCCTTCATACTTTTCCACCTGTGTTTCTGACTGCCCCTAGACATATTTTCAACATATTTATCACCTCTTTATCACGAACGATACTGAAGGTCAAATTAACCAGGGTGCCCATACACCCTTTATCTCGTGCACAGCTGCACAATCATCTCTAATGTCCCACACGTAACATACTTATCTCAAGTTCAACCCCACATTCTCAGCGTGGTTATACCTTACCCTACTAAAATGATTAATGTTCTCCTCAAGACTACCCCACCCATTAACTTGTGGTGCAAAATTTTTCCCGGTGCTCCCCACACAGCACTACTCGACTCTACAGGTCTTATATCATAGAATAACTCTCAGCTCATGCTTTTATCCACATACACGTGTAATAACTAAAGTTCTAAACCCATTCCCTAGTGATACACACATCTCTCAACTCCTGACATCCACGAAGGTTCATGCTTGGGATGTCTCGCACGCAAAATCCAAATAAGGAAGATACCCCCCCTGATACACTACTTCTTGGCATTATCGGTCATCAAGTTTCATAGGTTCAAAGCACATAACAAAGATAATTTAAATCTTGTCCCCGACACATAAGTCAAATCATCCACACCCATGTCTCTCAAGGCGTCATGTGATATGGCACTCTAACTATCACTAACTTCTCAACGTTCAAATAATAATGAGCTAGATCTCTCCGCTCAATGGTAAACTCGATACACCCTGAATCACATCAGTAAAAGTCCCTACACACCAGGATCAAATGTAATGAGCCAACTATGCTCCCCGAAGTCTCCTTCATAAAATAACATAATGCGAGCTTAGCCCTCGTTCAGGTGAGACATCACAAAAATAACATACCCTGCCCTGGAACATCGAACACAATAGGTTTGTTGTAACTGCCCACCTTCGCTCAACCCTCGCTAATAGGTCCATACCTAGGATAACATTATACTCTAATATCACCTCTCAAAATGAGCTAATCTACTAAAATATACTATCTTTGTGTCTAGACCCTCTCCTCTGCAAATGGAACCAAAGAGAGCTCCGCTACTCTACAATGATCGTATGCAAACTATAGTTCTATTAATGATACCTCTACTAAACTCATTTCACGATCGAATCTAATGTTAACGAACTACTTTGACTCGCTCTTGTCATATAAAATAACCCCCATTCATAATGGGATAAAACTCATACTTTTAATTGCCAATAGCACTAGCGGTTTAAATGGTTCTTGGATATAACACTCTCGTCTCAACCGTACCAAAAACTTCATATAACTGTTGCCTCTACTGGCCATCCCGTTCCTATCCCCCAACTCGCTGCAGAGAAGGTTATCACGTGTTCTCCTACTCTTCACATATAAGACACCTCTCTGTGTCATTCCCCTTTCTCTGGCCCCCACTGGCCATGTTAGGGTCATCTTTCCCTCAAACCTGGTAATCTTGGCACCAATTGTTACCCTCATTGTTCCTTTATTTCTGCGGGCCCTGTGGAACACACCGCTATCCCTTATTGGTGTGACTGAATCCACCATCACTTGGTAGGAATTTTATTAATATAGATCATTTAAATAGGTCCCCTGCTGGGTATCCCCACGTGGTGCCTCACTATCATTAATTACATTCAGTCTTGCCCTTATGGCTAGGCTCTCTAATTATCTTGTCTCCCTTCTCATGGAAGTGTTGATATAAACATTGTAAAAGTACATAGCTGATGCCATGTGTATAGGTCGTCCAAGATTGATTTTCCATAAGTACTGGCGACTCCTACTCATGAGTCCATCATCACACTTAAGAGCCTTTTTTTCCTCCCTCCCTACCTCCCCAGGTACGAATTTCACTTAAACAAATAAATTCTTCATCACAATCGGCCTATGTTCGCCCCTCTTGTGATAAGTCCAAAAATTTGCTTCGCATCTCCATTTGAACAACAGATGAAAGAACTTGCAATTAAAGCACGCCCAAAATTTCTCATTTAATTCCTTATCTACATCCTTATATGTGGTGACAATCTCCCACCATGGCAACACTGCTCCTACAAGCAAAAAATTTAAACCAAAATTTAAATCTTAGGTTCCACTGCTCTCCACCATACGTAATTGCCTTTGTATTATCTCCTTCCATTGGCCCATCACACTTCCTCTCTTCCCTGAACCTGTACAGATGGATCTTCGAAATGATCCCTTCAACTTCCCCCTTTGCCGACTATGCTAGGTGAGTCTGAATTTGTACCACCATTCTCTACGATAGTGCTTTGGAAAACTACTACGCCCATATGATTATCTTATCGTCATTTGGCAGAATAATAATCATGGTGACTCCTATTGCGGCCACCACTCCCAGAATACTCTATGGCTTTTACTGAGCCTCTCCACCTGTAGTCCTTCTATTGACCCTCATTGGTCGCCCTATATTATTCGATGGACAAAACCTATCCAAATTCATATATGATTCACATCATCTATACTTAATAGAAAGATAACGTAAATGTGCATACGAAGAGGAATACAACAATCCTATAATAGGGCTCTATATCAAAGAACGCTACGCTAAAATCGAAGTAAGTCGCACAGATCCTATAGACGATAGAATCTCATGCTTTGATACCATCTGTGACACCCTGCCTACTTCACGGGTGATTAGTCCTTTATCAAAATCAACATGAATTTCATTTGGTTCATTCTTAGCATCACTGTCGAAAACTTTTTAATTACCAACCACCTATGTTAAATTAAGCCGGTGCTAAATTTTATCTTTCACTTTTATAACAATATGCGAAAAAGAATTAAAATAACTAAACCATCCACACAAGTTTAAATAATCACACCACAGATTTATAAATATTAATACCAAATAAACCATCGGGTCCAAACATTAGAAACCAACTACAAGTTTGAAATAATAAACTGCATCCACAATGTCTAATAAAAAAACTGAAGTACTGAACTCTGATAGGGCAACACGCCCAAATAAAATACTGAATAAGAAATTATAATTTAGGAATGAATAACTGAAGCTTTTACACAAACTCCTGCAAGCCTCCATAATGTTGCAGCTATGCATCCCTGGAACGAGTCATCAACTTGGCGTCCCTCTAGCTAGAGACCTAAAATGTTGGAATAAGATATTTTGACACGAGTTAGAGCCGAAAACCACTTGAAAATATTTTGCAAGTAATTAAAATGCAACAATGAAATATTCATTAACATTTTCCATATTTGAGCAGGTGTCTCACTCTCTTGCGATATTACTCACCCCTCAACCATTGTGCACATCTAACGCTGACCTTCTAACCCAACTATTTCAACTACCCAACCTAACTAGCCTTGTGACATTTCATTCCATCATGCTACTCTAACCCGAGTATTCCTTACTTTGATTTATAAGTTGTTATACTCATCAGCTTATTTGCTCATTTCAACTTTAATTACTCATACAACGTTCGCATTAGTTATATTTGAAATGCTAATAAATCATATAACTTTCACACTAGTTATATTTGAAATACATTCACACCTTATATGTTTATCATGTATATAATTATTTAATTGTATTATATACATACTAGTATACTACAACATTCGCACACATGTCACATATAATAACTATCCTTTCGAGTAATAACTCACCGGATGCTTGTCTCTTCAATGCTATCATATCCTCGGTATGCTCACTCTAATCCGGTATCCATAAGTCAGATTGTCTCACACCGAACTTTGGTAAAAATCGCAGATGTAGTGGAGGCAGTCATACTTACCCCGAGAGTGGGATCGAATGATACCCAAAACGTACCACCTTGGAAATAAATCACATAATAAAAATACTAGGCGAGTTGATCTAGGGACTATACTCTCCCTGCATTCACTAGTCAGGGAATTCACCCACATCCCGAAACCTCCTATGATAGCACTAGAGGGGTATGCTTTTAACATAACTATCATTCACACCGATATTTAAAATACACACACACATACACACACACACACACACACACACACACACACTGTCTCTATACGCTTAAATATATAATTAAATTAAATCCGACTATCTCGTGCCTAACGCCCATAGCACTTGTCACACCCTGAGCAATCCGACTGATGGGGTGGCCAGCCACCACCGCCGAACTACGCCGGGCGTGAACTAAATAAATATCATTCTTAGCATGAGACAGATATGAGACATAAATAAATCAATCCACAAGATAAATAATTAAATCAATCCCAACTGACAATAACAATTGAACGATAAAAGATTAATCACATGCTATAATTCCGAATAAAAGCCAATCTCCAATAAAAATTAATTAAAATCTAAATAATCAAGAACTGTGAATAATCCAACTGAAATCCTCTAACAACTTTGGAATCAAATGGCCCAATAAAAATAAAAAAGAAGTCTCATAATGAAATACGACCGAAAAGAAATTCTAACTAAATAAAGCAATATAATAAATAAACTCCAGCTGCACCTCCAAACGACAAACTTCGATAATCCTATGCAGCTTCTCCAAAATTTTTCCTGAAAAAGTTAGTCAATGAACGAGGTCAGAGCCCCGAGCATGAATACACACTACTCCCCTCAAATAGGGTCTGTGAACCCAGACAGTAGCATTATACGCAATAAATATGACAATAGAATATTTTAATTACGAATATATTAAACGCGATAAATATAAATCACTAACTACCCGCAGAGATCCCCATTTTAAAAATCATACCAATATGATTTTAAATTCCCAAGTCCCACGGTTCTAGTCTCATTCAATTAACCCAACTTTTATTAATGTTCTCACTTTTTATTATGACGGTCCTCCCGTCCCGAGGGGTAATTTCCACCAAAGTGTCACACTTCCCCTTGACAAAACGCCAGGCAAATTCGTTTAAACTATCGGTCCCCCGCTATTTGATAAGGTTCCACACATGACATGACATAAAACGCCAGCCAAATCCGATTAAACTGTCGATCCCCCGCAATTTATGTCGCCACCAATTTTAATACCCATTTTTATCTTAGGCATTAAATCACAATTTATCAATTTCACAAATTATAAATTACCCCACCCTTTTTATCGATGTGAGATCCTCAAAATACCCCTCAGTACCATACATAAGGGTCCCCAAATTATTAATACATCCTGCCCTATGAATAGGATGAATTTCTAACATAAACCTCAACTTAGTCTCATTCCTAGGCTAGCGTAACGACGATAAAGTATCAAAAATAAGCCCACCCCCGACAATATAAAGTCGTAATAATCTACCCTCACTAGTCTCATACCTAGAAGGCATAAATCATCAAAAGTCCTACCCACTAGTGCCATATCTAGAAGGCATCCTAAAATATAGGGAGAGCAAAAATACCCAACAACCCGCCGTCACAAAAGGCAATTAAATAATACTAACAAGTCACACAAACAATCATAATTAATCAACGTATAAAACTACGCATGATAGTCCAATTCAATTAAATATTAATTTAATTATCACATCATCAAAATACACAATTAATCTCATTTGATTATTTTAAATTAAATACACCGATATTTCATCGTTAATACAACAAAATTCCAATTTCATCAGCTCAACACAAATTACATGGGTTATACGCCCCCAAAATTCATTTAGTTCAAAACCAGGGTTTTTCTACATGCAACCTACACCAATAAAACCCCAAATTCACTCATGAATCCTACATACCAAGGGTTATGAATATTATTCAGATTAAAATTTTTTATAAAAATAGCCCTATAATTGACGTCCACTTTCTCTAATTAAGTTACTAATTGATTTTAAGAAAACATGTAATTAAGTGTTTAGGCGACACTTAAAACGCATAATACTAAAGGAAAGGAATAGAGTATTCATGTGTGAGATTAAGTTGAAGAAAAACTGGTAGCACGGTTGGATTCCTCTAAAAAATTTAACAAAGAAGTGTTTGTGCACAAACTTGATGAAACCTCAATTAAGCCTTCCAAAACTTGTGACAAAAACTTGATTATATTGATGATTATGGTGGAGAGGATCAACCTTTGGAAGAGTTCTATAGTGAAAAACTTGGGAAAAAGTGCTTATGAGAAGTCCCCCTACAGATTATTAGACTTATATACTAATTAGGAATCCTAATCCAATTCCAACTCTACAAAACAAATGATCGATTTGTGCCAGATCTGGGGTAGTCGATCGATCGACTCCCTGGGTCGATCGATCGATCGAGCAGGTCGACAGACATATCCCCCACAAAATGCCTATAAGGCAAAAATAATAAAAACCTTATAAAAAATTCATTTTAATTCCGAATTCAATTCCTCTTGAAGTTTCATTGTTTTAAAATCATAACCAACATATTTATTTAATAAAAATCATTAAATTCAAAAATTTATTTTTCTCGAATATTCTGATTAATTAATTAAATTAATTAATAAAAACACGGGGTGTTACAGCACAAGCCCATAAAATTCGAGTGTATAAATAAATTCATGTAGCTTCACTTGCTAATATACCCGAAATCACCCAATCGGTCCGTATTAAACATTTATGAATTAATTTCACTTAATTCGTCCTTTGGAAATCACACCCTTTCCTTAATTCAATTTAACCATAAACTTACCCATGAACCCTAGGTAATAGATATTCCTTCTAATCTTACACTAATTAAATGGTCCTTAAACAAATCCTTAATAAAAACTTAAGCCCAATATTTTAGGCGGAACTACCTATTTCCAGGCTTTATTGATCGATCGATGAGTATGATCGATCAATCAGGTCTCTTATTCCCCACCTTGCTTTACTCCATTTTTAACACACTAAACTTTATGATTTCTTCACGACTCTCAACCCAATCATAATCCCAAGTAATACACATCTAAAACAAATTTGAACCATTGACACAACCTCTAATCATCCATAATTTCTGATTTAATCAATCAATTTACAAATTGGGTTTACTCACTATTATTCAAATTCCTCATTCAATTCGATCTTATACTCCAAATTATTTGGAATTAGATACGGATTTTGACTCAAATCCAGATTCTAACCATATATGATATCATCTCATCATTCATTTAGCATTAATTTCATGTCAAATGCTTAAATCCCCCAAACCCATTTTAACATGTGACAACCCTCCCAAAAACGGATTGGTCTACACTTACCATGATATGAACATGAGTTTTTGCAAATAAAAATCATAAGAAAGTTACTTACTTGCCTTTCAATGTTCATAGAGTCTGATTACACATTGTAGATGACAAACTTATGATCCCACACCCAAATCCTCTTCGAATTTGACTCCTAAACTCCCTTCTTTTCTTCCTTTTTATTCTCTCCAATTCTAGGGTTTAGATTAATCACAATCTCTTCCCCAAACTCTTTAACTTAGGTTAAATAACTCATATCCCAAAATTAGGCTAACGGGCCAAGCCCAAATGATCCGAACACCCCCTGTGGGCTCGATTATGACTAAAAAGGCACCGGGACCCAATTACTACCCTGGGTACACTATTTTGACTATCTCGTCCCTTCTAGAACCAACCGCGATCTCGATATTGCCATCTGAGTCACCCAACCAGAATTTCCTATCTCAACCTCATATAGTCTACACTCGACTCCCCGGTGAGATATAATACTGTCACGTCACTATCACTCGCTATGACGTAAAATAATCATTTACTATTCACTTAGTAATTATAATGCATACATATTAATCATTATCTCTCCCGATTAATATTATAATAAACACATAATAATTAATTCACACATAATAAGTAATTCAATTAAATTACTGTACATGGGTAATTTTAAAAATACCCGAATTAATGAAATCATAAATACTCAGAAAGTCGGGGTGTTACACAAGACACTTAAGTATTTCCAAAATTGGAGGAAATTCATTTTCCTTCATTCAACTAGTCCACCCTCGCTAGCAATATTTCAAGGCGATATATTTTCAAGCTAAAGTCTTCCACAAAAATATAACGAGCAAGGAAGTATAAGATTTTAAAATTATGAAGAAATAAAAATAGTAAAATAATCCTTTTTTGCTTATAGTGGGATATATTCCCAATTTTCAATTTTCCTTGACAATATCTAGCAAGCATAATAATACAAAATGGTGGCATACATCACTACTCGCAATATTTCGAGGGGATATGTTGGCACAATCATTATTGCAAAAGGTTCACATAGCAAAATATGGCGAGAAGAGCAACAAATTCCCAAAGTACAAGGGTACTGTTTTATTCAGTCAATGATCATTTACTCATAAATATTTGAAAAATACATAGAATTTGTGAGCAGTGATCCCCACGGAATAAGAGAAAGAATTATATTTATTACTTGCAAATTTGCAAGCAGACATTCCGATAAAATACAGGAAAGACAATATTATATTTATTACTTGCAAAGGTTAATCATACAAAATATTTGGAGCAGACAGTCTGTCGTGCCCCGACTTAATTAAGTTAAGATTATCATTTATAAATTGATTCAATTTCCCTTAAACAATACTTTATTTTAAGTCTCCCCTGAAAATAGCACAATATTTTTTTTCTTCTTCAAAGGCATGTTTAGATGAAACTATAACTACCTTTACATATAACTTAAGAGTATTAAACAACTTTACATACCCAAGTTTATTAGTTTAACATTTACACAAAAATCATCTAATCTTCAAACCATATTAGATATCCGTCACTCCCCCATTTTAAGGTCCTAACTAACTTGGGAGTGAACTCCAAATGATAGGCCTACCTGAAACATAACATTATAGGAGTGTAAGAAACACAAGCTTAGTGAATGACCATATTTCACACATATAACAAATTTGAATAACCATTTTTATTTTTTTATAATGCTATAACCCAATAGGAATTGTGAAACTCTCTCAAGCCTGGACCCGCCACAGTCCAATTAACCCACCACAGTTAATGGGGACCACCACCTCCCTTTATTAGGCCCGAGTACACAAACCTTTAAGTTGGATTAGTAGGACCGCCACATCCTGTAGGACCCACCAGAGTCCTTAACATTAGATAAAGGACTCACTAGTCCATATCATTATATAACATCGCTTAACATTTTTAATCATATGCATATGTTTTCTAAATACAACATCACTCCCATAAGTATTTTAACACGTATTGAACTACACATTTACATATGAACATATAATCATATATATTTCATTGGATAGGTAACTCACCTTGTATTTGGTACTAATATTAATACCAAACTACTTCCTTGGTATGGTAGTGTTAGCTGCTTCCCCACCTAACAAGTCAACGTCATTAGTATCTGAATACACCAATTAACATTAAACCTAGTAATGCATCACATCATTTGGTCAATCACAAATAACTAAGGAGGAAATAAATATGATACTTCAAATTTATATAACACCCAATTAATTAGGGTTCTAAAACAATTTATGAAATTAAATTACCAATTCGGTAGACAAAGTTATGCCCATTTTATTACAACCTTTTCCAAATCGTTTCTCAAGAAAAACAGCAACACAACTTCAACTTCCTAGAATTTTCATAATTTTTATACAATATAACTTTGCATTAAATTCCACCCAATATCAGTAAACACATTGAATAATAAAAAATTAATGTTTCATAATTTTTAGGGCTCATTTGCTATGTCGAGCTAAACATCAAACACCTGGTGTGCATTCTTGCTCCTTTAGGGTAGATTTTAAACCAAAACTTCAAACAATCACCAAAGGTTCATTCATTGGTATTTTTACACAATTTTCGGATATGTTATACATTTATGAGTCTATTTTACTCTCCAACTAGAATAACTCAATTCCAATAAGTATTCCATGATTTATACCGTTTTTAGCACAACTAGGTCGAAAAAGAACATTAAAGCATATCTTAACATTATAAGCATACATAACCTCCACCTTGAATATAAACCATGGAAACATATAATAAACAAGTTTTAGCAGATATATACATCATAAGCATGAATTTTCTAAACCAAAATTCTCTACGAAAAATGATGTAAATCTAGGACTTTAAAGTATGCATTTACGATCCTAGTACCACTTCTAACTTATGTTCTTAACCCATCCTTATTTTAATACACTTAGGAAATATGGGTATCATTAAAATACTAAAAAAAATCAGAAACAAAAATATACCAAGTGTAGAACTCATCCATGTGATCAACTTTAATAAAGAAGTAATTACCTTACGAGAATTCCTCGATTTATGGTGAATTTTCAAAGAAATTCTTCCTTAACTTTCTTTTACTCTCTCCATAAGCATACTTTTTTCTCAAGCTTGTAATAGGAAATGGAAAAGATGATAAGCTATGCCTTATAAGCTTAAAAACGTGGCTATGTGACCACTTTAAGGTGGTATTCTGCGATTTGTTGGGCAAGGGGTCCAATAGGACAATTCCGTTAATGACAGATTTGTCCTGCCTTGTAAAATCACCATAACTCACTATTTTGGGCCCCAATTTACTCCCACTTTGTGTCGATGAGTATATAACTTAAACATCTACAACTTTCATATTTTGTGTTTTCCCAAAATCCTAAAACTAGTATACCTAATTTGGGCTCGAACAGAAGAGTAATTATTTACTCAAAATTTCATAACTTTCACATTTGGCGACCAAACATCGCCACTTTCGCACCAACTCTACTTTACTTTTTATAAACATAATGATGCATTTAGAAACATATTTTCATGATGCATTTAACCAAATAACTAATCACATGCCCTAAACATGTTTTCCCCAATCATAAGCTCGATTCGCATCTAATGTAAACAACATACATATTACATGAGTATGCATTCCCTAAACATGATAATTAACCTGTTTAATACACATAACCAATTTATAACTTATAACTTATACCTAATCATGTAATTAACCTTACTAATAATGTTTAAGGGCCTTACAATTCTACCCCTCTTATAAAAATTCCATCCTCAAAATTTAACGCATAAGAAACTTACCAAAGAAATGAGGATATTGCTTCTTCATGTTATCCTCCCCTTAACAAGTGGCATACTCCACATTCTGACTTCTCCTTATCACCTTAACTAGTGAAATGGTTTTACTACGTAACACCTGCTCGTTTCGATCTACAATAGCAATTGGTTCCTCCACATAGGTTAAGTCATCTCGAAGCTCTATCGGTTGTGAAATAAACACATGTGAAGGATTGGGAACATACTTACGTAACATGGATATATGAAAAACATCATGTATTCGGGACAATTCTGGTGGTAACGCCAATTTATAAGCTACAGCTTTAACCCGTTTCACTATCTCATAAGGGCCAATGTACCTGGGAGTTAACTTTCCCTTCTTCCCGAATCTCATAACCCCTCTCCTAGGAGAAACACGTAGGAATACTCAATCACCTTCCTCAAATTTCAATTCTTTCCTTCGGTTGTCTGCATAACTTTTCTGTCTACTTTGCGCCACCTTCAAGTGATTATGGATAAGATTTATTTTTTCAGTAGTCTACTGTACAATTTCTGGCCCAAGAAGTTTTCGTTCTCCCACTTCAGTCCAACACACTGGAGTTCTGCATTTTGTCTCATACAAAACTTCAAAAGGAACCATCTCAATACTCGAATGATAACTATTATTATAAGCAAACTCTATTAGTGGCAAGTGTTCATCCCAACTTCCCTTGAACTCCAATACACAGATTCGTAACATGTCTTCAAGTGTTTGGATCGTTCTTTCTGACTGCCCATCAGTCTGAGGATGAAAAGTTGTACTAAATTTCAATTTAGTCCCCAAATCTTGTTGTAAACTAGGCCAAAAGTGAGAAGTAAACTTAGGATCTCGATAAAAAATAATAGAAACAGGTGCACCGTGCAATCTAATAATCTCATCCACATATAATTTGGCATATCTCTCCATGGAGTAAGTAGTGTTAACAAGAAGAAAATGTGCAGACTTAGTCAACCTATCAATGACAACCCAAATAGAATCAAACCCTCGTGATGATTTTGGTAAACCTATAACAAAATCTGTAGTAATATCTTCCCATTTCCACTCAGGAATAGGTAAGGGCTGTAGTAAACCACTTAGCTTCTGAGCTCCACCTTCACTTGTTGACAAACTAGACATCTAGCAACAAAATCTGCGATGTCGTGTTTCATTCCTGACCACCAATAACATTGTTTCAAATCTCTATACAGTTTTGTGATCCCTGGATGCATAGCATATAAAGAACAATGGGCTTCCTCTAAAATTATTCTTCTTAAATCAGGCACATTAGTTACACACAAACGGTTTCCGTACATAACAATGTCATCATCACGAATAGAAAATTCATTTGCTTTATCCTTTTTCATATTATCTCTAACTTTCTACAATTCTGTATCTCCTTCATGTGCTTGTTTTATCTAGTCTATCAACGTGGGTCTAACATTTAAATGTGCTACTATTCCATAAGACTCTTTCAAAGTTAATTCCACCCCCATTAAAGCTAACTCTCTTAGCGAGTCAACTCGAATACAATAAATACAAGATATTATGCCTAGAGATTTTCTACTCAAAGCATCAGCAACAACATTAGCTTTACCCGGACGGTGATGTATCGTGCAATCATAATCTTTTATAAGTTCCATCCAACTTCTTTGCCTCAAGTTCAAGTCTTTTTGTGTAAATAAGTATTTTAAGCTTTGATGGCCAGTAAAAATTTCACAACTAACACCGTATAAGTAGTGTCTCCAGATTTTTAATGCAAAAACTACTGCATCTAAATCAAGATCGTGTGTAGGGTAGTTGCGTTCATGTATCTTTAACTATCGAGAAGCAAAATCAATTACCTTTCCATGTTGCATTAACACACAACCGAGTCCTCGATACGAGGCATCACTATAAATAACTAAACCTTCTGTACCCGTTGGGACAGTCAATACTGGAGCTGATGTCAACTTACCCTTTAATTTTTCAAAGCTTTTATCACAATCGCCACTCCAGACAAACTTGTTCTCCTTTCTGGTAAGCTTAGTCAATGGCAATGCAATAGAAGAAAACCCCGGTATAAACATCCTGTAATAGCCCGCCAATCCCAAAAATCTACGTACCTATGTCACACTAGTTGGACTTTCCCAATTCATTAATGCTTCTACCTTCTTGGGATCAACACAAACCCCATCAGTAGAAATAACATGCCCCAAAAATACTACCCTGTCTAGCCAAAATTCACATTTAAAAATTTAGCATACAACTGCTTCTCTCGCAAGGTCTGTAAAATAATATTCATGTGGTGTTCATTCTCATCCCTACTACGAGAATATATCAAAATATCATCAAAGAAGACAATAACAAAACAATCCACGTATGGGTAAAATATACCATTCATCAAATCCATGAATACAACCGGTGCATTTGTTAACCCAAATGGCATGACAAGAAATTCATAATGTCCATACCTAGAAATAACAAATGGATTCCTCACCAAACTGCTTACTCTCAGACATGTTAGAAGAGTGGTCGCATAATGCTTCTCATTTTCATTGTAATCTTCTCCTTCCATGCTTTCTTGATCCTAATGAACAAATAGGTAAAAGGATAAATGAACCAAGTAAAGAAATAAAAATAATAATAGTAAGATTGAATAGAATAAGTTCACTAGCATACCGATAGGAGTTAGCATGTTGCTTGAGATCCTACACAGATCACTCTGATCAACCTGAGGCTCCATAGACAAAGGATCACTTGTAAGTAAGAAATAAAGAAAAAGGAAGAGTGAATACTCGATCACTTGCATAGTAAAAGCAAGTAAATAATAACGTATGCTAAATTAATACTTTAGGCTCCACACGAAAAGGAGCTCTCATAATACTTACTGAAAACAAAGAAACGGGAAGAGTGATTAGTGCACAGTAAAATCAAGTAAATACTAAGATTTAACAAATTAATGCCTAAGGCTCAACAGGCAAAGTAGCGCTTGTAATACTTACCTGAAAATAAAGAAACGGGAAGAGTGATTTCTCGAGAACTTGCATAGAAAAATCAAGTAAATACTAAGGTATGATAGATTTATACCTAAGGCTCCACAGGTAAAAGAACACAAATAATACTTGCTTGAAAATAAAGAAATTGGAAGAGTGACCACTCGAACATATGAAAAGTATAAGCAAATAAATACTAAGGTATGCCAGATTAATACATGAGGCTCCACAAGAAAAGAATCGCTCATAGTACTTGCTTGAAAATAAAGAAACAGGAAGAATGACTATCCGGGAACTTGCTCTTTAAAAGCAAGTAAATAATAAGATATATTAAACTAGGAGCTGAGGCTCCATAGTTACAAGGGCTCTCGCAACGTCTACCCAAAAATAAGGAAACATGACGAGTGATTACTTGAACATGTGCAAAGTAAAAACAAATAAATGTAAAGGTATGACAGTATAATACCCGAGACTCTATAGTCTCAGATAACTCGTATTACGCACCTGAAACAAAATAAACAGGATGAGTGGTCATCCTAACATTCATAAAATAAAAATGAGTAAGTATAATGGTATGCCAGTTTAAATACATAAACCCTTGTGGGGGGAGAAGTGCTAAAATCAATCACAATGCTCATTTAGAACCCAGTAGATTGAGTGAAGGGTAGGAAAAGACCATTCGTACCAACCTATCAATAAAACAAATAGGATATGTTAACAAAAATCTATTAATCATGATAAAACTATACACTAACTCATTATTTCAAATAAGTAATATGTAACGAAGTCCCACTCGAAGCAATGCTGAAGATCGGTTGAGTGGAAAGCGCTTGCACCTAGAACCTAGCACCTATTATGAATAGGCAGACAGACTCGAGGAACATAAATCCTACTCGAAGAAGGTAATTCTAGGATAGTAACTCGAGTGGGAAAAAGTATAACCTTTGATGAAAGTGGGAAACTTGTCAAACTAATATGCAAAAAGAAATGTCTAAAAAGAGAAGTGATTGAAGGATACCCCTCCTAAGCTAGTTATAGCACTAGCTGAGGGATGGACAGATGAAATACTCACCACCAAAGAAATAATTGGGCCACGAGCAGGCATGGAAAGTGCATGAGTCATCTAACAATAAAAGAAAAAGTAAGCGCGAAGTATGAAAAATTGATAGAAGTTTTTACAAAGGCTTGTGAATACCTAAGAAGAGCTCGTGGCTATTAAAGAACTTCCAACAGTTATAGGGAACACAGTTGAAAGATTTAAATAAGAAAAGTAAAGTCGGTTCACGAACACTTATATTAAAACACTCACAACTAAGGATGTTATAAGATACATACCTCTCATGCTAAACTCAGAAAGGATACCACCATGGAATTCATCTCCCTTAGAAAGGGACCCCGAGGGGGACTAATGAGAGTAGAGGTAGATAGAGAAACTGTGTTAACCCTTGGCATTCCACTCGTTCTCGCAGAGGAAACCTGCTCAAAAAGAAAAATGGAAATTACTTACAAAATAGATTAAAGATAAACTTGAGCAAGAACCGTAGTAAACACTTATACGCTCTCCACAACGAGCTTGCCCATAAGGCAACGATACAATATTTGGACTAGTTGAGGAAGGAATAGACCATGGTCTTGTCATGATCATTAGCAGGTGGCTCTAGATCTAAAATAATGTCCCTCGTGGATGATAAAAAAGATTAAGCATTTGTTGAGTTATTTTCAATAAGGGTATGTAACTCAATATGATTTGAGAAAAACTAGGATAACTATAAGAATGAGTACTTACATAATCAACAAGTTCCTCTTTAGATGGATATAGCGTTAAGAGAGCACTCGCATCTCCGTTACTTTTATATTTTTTCAGTAAGAGGGGAATAACAAGAGTACCTTCCATAATTGGAGAAGGAGGTGGAATAAATGGATAAGAGATGGTCACTTTAATGACCTTATAACCTTTCTTGCGAATAGTTTGAAAGGTTTTGTTAATCATGAAGGCATCAATATCAGATCTTTGGTCTACCAAAGCAGCAGAACCAGTAGCTTTCATTGCTCACCTTTTTTGCCTTGCTTCTCGAGTTTTGACTTGGGATGGAGGTAAGGAATCCCCACCAACCTTAATAGGAACAAAATTAGAAACATTCGTATCTAGGTGTTTCCTCTTAGAAGAAGTTTTAGATTTTTATGTGGCTTTTATTTGTTTCACATTAGCCTCTGGATGCTTCGAGTAAATGGTTTCCTCATGTATGGGATTCTAGTCTAATGGATTCCTTGAAACTTGGCTATAAAGCTTGGCCTCTTTGAGAGTGTGTTTGGCAAGATATTTATCAACGGAGGGGATTCCCTCAATGAGCGACTCGTGAGGGACATCTTGAATGGAATTATTTATAAGATCAATTTAATTCTTCCATAAGATAAACCACAAGCAACTGATAGATGGTTGATAATCGCGAATAATCCTACGGACCATACCCCTAGGAGTAAAGTTGGAATAAGCTTCCAAGTATAACTCGTTGGGCGAGTAGTTAGTAGAGAAATATGGGGAGTAAGTGACTTGGTCATAACCATATTTCCTCCTCACTCAATTAAAATAGTAATACTCAACCCCTTGCCCCAATTCAGTCAAGGACGGGAGAATACAAGGGAGGACAAACGCCACGACAAAAACATGAGTATAATCCTTTACAGATTCCAAATTAGTAGGAGGATTGAAAAAACTTAACGTAGCAAAAAAAATGCCCAAGAAAATATACCACCCACTCAATTAACTCTTCCTATATTGTCTGGAAAAAGACTAAATGATTGCTTAGGACTGTTCCTATAAAATCTAGCAATACGAGCAATATGGTTGTGCAACGAGTGGGGCTTTGGGGCCCAATTTGGAAACTGCTCGAATAAAAATCCCATACAAATGAAGAAATTCACAAAATTGAAAACATTATATCGCCCGTATGATCTTTTCATATCCACAAGCATCCAATATAGCTAAGTATACATTGATCCGAATGTTAAAGCAACGAGCATGGCACTTCAACCACGAGCAAGCTTCACTGCCAGACTAGAGAGCAACTCGCGACGAGAGTCATAGTGCCTCACCTGAAATAAAAATCTTGATAGGAAAGTTACACATAATGCAACAAGGTGACCTCTAAACCAAAATTTTGGGCCATATTGACCTTTGGTCACTTTATTCTTTGCTTCATCTTTAGACAAGGGCTTGAAATTCCTAAACCAATACTACTACCATTTGTTAAAGGAGTGATTTGTTGTCCCAGTGAGAGTGATCCCCACATAATGAAAGAAAACCCTGAAAGACTGATGTAACTCCTAGCACAACTCCTTCTCCTCATCATCCTTATAACCATCCATAAATACATGGTTTCCTAAGATGGTTAAACCCATGAGCTCATAAATGTCCTCGAGCGTAGCATATAATTCCCCCCAAACCTGTGATGAAAGTATGCATTTCTATGCTCAATGAGACACTAAAATATTAAGGTCACTCATGATTTTTCTAATGGTACATGTAACTCCCCAACCCGATTTTGGGTTACCTCTGGAACAACCCGCATCCAAGTCAAGGTGCTAAAAGGGAGGGGTAACTCAGTTCATTTTATTAGGAAAAAGCATTTGCCACATTATGCTCAACAAAAGTATTTACCAATTTTATTGTGAAAAGGTGACCAGTTATCATGTGAATTACGTTCATTTAACAATTTACTCATGAAAACATTCATCGCAATTAAACCATCAAATAAATAAATAAATGCCTTGTATTATTACATCATAAAAGTTCAAGTTTATATTACAGTCCAACATTAAAATCAGAGTACAATAACATGATAAAGTCTTAAATGATAAAATGCGGCGCAAACCTCTAACGTCGGCTAGTACCCCCAGCAGCCTTACCATTGTCCTTTCCTGAAAATCCACTTGACACACCTTGGGGGGGGGGGGGGGGAGGGGGGGGGGAGGTAACAAAAAGTGTATGAGCGAAATTCCCAGTAGGGTGGGAAATATAAAGCCATAATTTTATAAACAAAATACTATACATATACAATGTATTTTTAGTATTTCCGAAAACATTAAACTTCTTTTTACATGTTAATTCACCTACATGGAATGCAACCGACTACGTGACCAAACTCACACTTAACAATTTCGTTGTCCCGTGCCAGGGACTTAATTAATTCCAATTTTGTTACCATATAATTATTAATAAATTCATCTACATTCATTATTGCAAGTTCATGAATATTCTCATTCATTACTTAGCATTACCTTGGGGTTCAGCCATTAATACCACGGACTTCACGGGCTCTACACCGTCGAATCTGTGCACCATATGCTACTGCAGTTACTCTGGGGTCTTTCACTATTAGGGAGGTCATGCCCTTCTTAATTAATTTTCCGACGTCATCCGAATATCAGCTATCTTTTCATGTGTTACATTTTCACCCAATGTTCACATTACTCTTCCAGTGTCATCCTTTTGTTTCATTAACAGCCATTAATTCCTATTATGCCGAGGAGGCCATCTAACGTCAACACCGTACCACTAACACAATTATTTAATTATCATAAAAATGCTTTGATCATATCACATGCTTCCATTTCCCTTCTTATATCCAGGAAATGTATATAAATCCAATCCATTATCATGATTTTCTTTAACTAATCTAAGACCGTCCCTCCGAGTTTCCCCACTGGATGCGCCCCTAAATGACTATCATCTTCCAGGGCCCATCAAACAAGACAACTTGGGAACCTACCAACATCGCGAAGCGGCCATATGCCTGCGGGAGAGTCATGACCACACCCAGAATCACCTCACCAGCGCAGTAAAATATATAATTGCCATATGGCCTAGGACTATATCCACCCTGCATTCATTAGCCAGGGGCATCACCATACGCACGCAAATTCCCTTATGATAACGATTTAGGGAGGTGTGTAACCATAATTTATTAATTATGAAAATCATTTATTTTCCATTTTAAAAACATTCATTTTTATATTTTCAAAATAATTTACCTCATATCATATATATACTTTAATCATATAGTATATACATATATACCACATATTCCTCCTCGAATATATATATATATATATATATATATATATAGCCATAATTGCTAATCACATCTAGTGATGACCAATAATCCCAAAGATATAAATTCCTAGAGATCACTTCCTAGGTTTCACCAAGATGTATTAAACTCACATACATTCAATTACATAAATACATAGGCTCCATTGTATCCGAACTCCATCTCAAATTTTGTTCGTCCCGAACGTTAACTATGTTCGTTCCCCGGATTATGCCCTACACCAATCCAAGGCATTCTCTTTCATCTAAAGGTTTACTAACCATCAAAACCATAATTTAGGAGTCCCGATATCATAACTAAGATCCCCCATATAAGACCCCAAATTGTAATTTAACTCCCCATACTCTTAAGGGGAGAAAACTAACAAATCTGACCAAAGCGAATCGATTCGCCCCAATTGCGAATCGATTCGGGTGGGCGAATCGATTCGGCCCCCAATCCGAATCGATTCGGAAAGAGTTCAGCAAACAGGTCCTTAATGGCGAATCAATTTGGTCTAAATCCGAATCGATTCGGACGACTGTAGAATCACAGATCCCCTTAGGTGAATCGATTCGGCCTAGACCCGAATCGATTCGGCCTGTTTGAGGGGCACTGTTTGGGCAATTTTTCAATCTCCAAAATACCCCAAAATTTAATCGAATCTCCATTTAAATCACAACTTGGATTTATTCCTACAAACCCAAAGTTTTTATATCTCCTCATATTCTTTAGAGGTCCTAACACTCCATTTGAGAACCCCTAATATTTATCTCCAAAGTTCTATCCTTAATTTCTAACTAACGATTTCGATCTCGGACAGCTTTCCGTAGAAAAATCACTATAAATAAAAAAAATCAGAAAAATACGCGGTCAGCGCCCACACGACCGCATCGAAAAGATCTACAATTTTTATTTTTTTGACCAGGAGCCGAATCAATTCGCCTCTAGGCCGAATCGATTCGATAAACACGCAGTGCACTATTCATCGTCTTCTCCGAGACGGTTTCGGCCATTAAAGCTTCTCCCAAGCTTTTGTCGCCTCACCTAATGTCCTACAATGTCAACCAACTACAAATACACATATATTAAGGGTTCTAAACATCCTAGAACCCTAAACCACCAATTTATTCCGATTAATTTCTAGGTTTCTCCAATTAGAAAATTTTAGGGGTTTATTCGTTTTAACTCCCGAAAACCCATTTTATCCACGAAAACCCAACCCAAAATATTTAGGGTTTGTTAATACCAAACTACGGTATGAGATTTATGCAAAAAGTAAATAAAGCAAGTAAACACTTGCCTCGTGGATAAAATCCGACGACCTCGAGCCTAATTCCGCGGAGGTTGGCCGGAATCTCCCCTTTTCTCCTTTTTTCTCTCCTCCTCTCTTTCTTTTCTCTCTTTTCTTTCTTTCCTTTATCTTTTCTCCCTCTACCCATATTTATATAGTGAGAAAAGGGTTATACCCCTTTAAAACCCAAAAATGACTCGTTTACTCAATTACGAGCCTATTTTAACTCTAAAATTCCTCGAAACTCATTTTCGACAATCGGACACTCTTTTTCGACTATCTCGGCCATTCCGAGACTCATGGCGCAGTGAAAATTTCCATCCGAGGTACTTGAATGCAAATCACTATTTTAACCCATAAAACTTAATGCAGGTTTTCAAATCAAAATCTTAACTTTTGTCGCTTTACTCAACGGCGACATATAATTAAAATACTTCGACCTATTTAATCCCAAAAATAATTACAACAACCATAAAAAATCATCAAATCCTCAAAAATCCCAAAAATCACTATTTCGAGAAATTCTCCAAATTGTCAATTTATACTTAATTGTGGAATTTAATTGTCTCTAAAAGGGCGGGTTGTTACAGTTATGCCAATTAAAAATATGGCGAGGTTCATGCAAATACTTCTTTAATATGGAAATGTGGAAAACATTATGAAATTGCGTCAGTTACGGGGCAGCGCTAGACTGTAGTAGACATTCCCAATCCACTCCCAAATCTCAAAGGGACCAATATACCAAGGGTAAAGGTTACCCTTTTGGACAAATATCTAATTACCGGTATGGACCCTAACGTTCAACAACACAGTCTCCAACTCTGAACTTTAGTGGTGTACGATGGTTATCGACATAATTCTTCTATCTACCCTGCGCCATAATAAGTCTCTCTCGGATCAACTGGACCTTCTTCGTCATCTCCTTAATCATGTCAGAGTTCGTGAGATGCTTCTCACTAACTTTCTCCTAACACTAGAGAATGACACCTCACAAAGCCTCGAAGGGGGCCATCTCAATACTGGGTTTATAACTGTTGTTGTATGAGAACTTTTCTAGAGGAAAGTTCTCATCCCAATTGCCCTAAAAGTCTAGTGCATATGCTCAAAATAAGTCCTCCAGAATCTTAATAGTATGCTCTGACTGCCCATCTATCTCGGGATTATAAGTTGTAGTCAGATTCAAGTTTGTAACGAACTCTTGCTAAACCTTCCTCCAAAATATGGAAAGAAACTGAGGATCTCTATAAAAAATAACGGCCAGAGGAATACCGTGGAGTTGGACAATCTCCCATATGTACAATCTGGCCAAATTCGCTATACTATTCATGATCTTGATCGATAAGAAGTGTGCGGACTTTGTGAGATAACCCACCACAACCTAGAGTGCGTCGTGACCCCGCTCAGACTGAGGTAATGCCATGATGAAGTTCCTAGTAATGTGCTCCCACTTCTACTCGGCTTGTGCTCGGCCTTCACTTGTTGGCACATATAACACTTAGCCATAAACATGGATACGTATCTCTTCATTCTAGACCACCAGAAATCCCTATAAATATCCTTGTACATCTTCATGGCTTTCGAATGTATGCTGAACCGAGAGTGGTGGAACTCTGCTAGGATCTCCTCGTGAATCTCCTCAGTAATTGGGACGATCAACCTGCCCTTATGTTGAGCACCTATCAAACTTGAGGGTGTCAAATTCCTCACCACTCAGAATGCAGTTTCGTAAGTGCCAAATCTCCTTATCACATGACTGTGCATCTAAGACCTTCTGATGGACAAGCAAACTTGCCGTCATTCCCCATTGGTCGGCCCTATCATTTCCCCTTTGGACATGTGGTCCCTAACCCTGTAGATCACTATACATCTTCCCGCGTTAACATTTCATCACTGCCAATAAGACATTCGACCTTCTACTAAGAGTGTCAGCCACTTTATTGGCTTTCCCCAGATGCTACTCCAATGTGAAGTCATAATCCTCCAAGAGCTCAATCCACCTACGTTGCCTAAGGTTGAGATCTCGCTGGGTGAAAATGAATCGAAGGCTCTTGTGGTCAGTCAACACCTCAAACTGCTCGCCATACAAATAATACCAGTAAATCTTCAAAGCAAACACCACCGCGACCAACTCTAGATCGTGGGTGGGGTATTTCCTCTTATGCGTCTTAATCTAATAGGATGCGTAAGAAACCACCTGACCCTCCTGCATGAGTACCGTGCCAAGGCCAGATCTGAAAGCATCACAATACATTATATACCACTTTCCTCACTCGGGAAGGATGAGAACGGGTATCGATGTAAGCCTGACCTTAAACTCCTAAAAGGCATCGTCTCACTCATCTGTCCACTCGAAATGAATACCCTTCTATGTCAACTTTGTGAGAGGCAATGCAACTCTAGAGAAATCCTAAATAAATCTTCGATAATAATCGGCTAAGCCAAGGATACTCCGTATCTACATGACTGTATTCGGTCTATCCTATTCGAGGATGACTTCGACCTTATATAAGTCCATTGAAATACCTGCATCAGATACTACATGGACAAGAAACTTGACCTTTTTTAACCAGAACTCACATTTATTGAACTTTGCATACAACTGATTCTCTCTGAGCACCTGAATATTTGTATGCAAATGCTCCTCATGGTCAACATCTAAAGATCAGTACACAAAAGTATCATCAACAACGACCACTACGAACTGATCCAAGTACGGACGATATTGTTAGAGAAGTAGATTAAAACCATTCTTTATGTAATAATTTTAGTTATAGATTTATTGTTATAATAAAATCAGTTATTCCTATTTTAATGAGAATCATATATGGACATAATGTTTTGCAATATTTTATATTGTCGGTGTCTTTTATTCTGCTTAGTGGGTGTTTTGGTGTGCAGATTACAACTTACACACAATGGATCAGATCACCAGTTCTTGTGGAATATAAGTTTTATCGTTCACAGTCTTAGATGGAACTGATCATACCATCAGTAGGACTATGGCACAATATTTTAGTAGGTCTATCTTGATTATAGTAAATGATATAATTTCAACTTATTGTGCTAGTACACTTTGTGTGTATTGAACGGGACCAATTTGAGGTCATTATTTTTATATTAATTTTATAAGACAATGTACACCTCGTGATTATTAGGTTTACTTAAGTCTCTTAATTCGGATATGACTGATGGACACATGCACTAGTTATTTATTGTTTTGACTTATAGGGTGAGATTCATTATTGGATCAATAATCTTGATAAATTGGGTAATGGTTATTAACGTATGGTGAAAGTCTTTTATGGATGGAATCCACATCTCGATATTGAGACTTGTGATACCCCCTTGAGATGCTCATAAGTTTTGTATGTGTCAAACCCTGTAGGTCGATTATGTTAACTCGACACTACAAAAAAGTTAAGTTGGACCTCTCAAGGACACAAAGAAGTTAATCAAATAAATTATTAGTAATTTATTTTTTTAACGGGTTTCTGTAACCTTAACGTGGGGAGAATTAAGTAATTAATAATAAGGAGCTAAATATATAATTTTGAGTCAAGGAGTGGAGATGCAGTTATAATTATTTAGTGGTATTAATTATAATTAAGGGACTGAGATTAGGATCCGAGAAGGATTAGGTTTTCTCTGGCCCATTAGGAGCCGCATCCTTATCTCTCCTTAGGGTCCCTACTGTAGCATATATATGAATCTAATGATCATTTTTTCTCAATCCAACCATCACTCTTTGCTACTCAATAAAACCTAATATGTATTTGTGAGGAAAAGAGAGGGAACACAGAGGAAAAGAGAGATGAGAAGGTGGTTACGGCGTAAGAGCCCACCCTCTATGAGTGACTATTCATATGAGGAACACAGTAAAGTTCGTGAGGTGCATCAAGATTGCGTTCTAAATCCACTGTCATTACATAATTTGTTAATACAAAGGCGAGATCAAATCAAATAGATCTCGAAAGTTAAATCATAATTTTGCCTATAAGATTTCATGTATATGTAATTGTTTCGTAGTTCAATCCATTAGCGTTTTCAATAGACCCTTAGATTTCTGCTCTAACAAATAGATGTGATTCATGAGATCCATGAACTCTGCTGGGGCATTAGTCAAATTGAAAGGCTTGAACTAAAACTCGCAGTGTCTGTACCGTGTGCTGAAAGTTATCCTGGGGATATCTTCCTCCCTAACCCTGAACTGGTGATACCCCGACCGGAGATCAATCTTGGAGAACTTCCCTGCTAAGCACCCAAACTTGTACATTTTATACCCCGAATAGACGTATTTTAGTTTCTAATTCTCAAAAATTTGGGTCTTATGCGCGTAATTATATAATGTGCAGGCTTGATCGCCATTTGCAAAGTTCGACGCTTATTTCAAGGCAAATGCGCATCATATGGAACTAATTCCCTTGTCCCGTACCTTACCTCATCCTAACCTAGCATAAATCATCACCCGAGCCCTGTGTGTATTTAGTTTATATTTTTTTAGATTTTTCTAGATTTTTATTTTGTGTCGTTTTATTTTAGGGTTTATTTTAGATTTATTAAGAATTTTCTAGAATTTATTTTCTTTTTCTTTTTTATTTTTATTAGTTTTTAATTGCAGTCTTTATTTTTAGTTTTGCTAGATCTTATATTTTTAGGACTTTAGGATTTATCTTTATTTGATTGAGTTTTATTTTATAGGAATTTAATTTTACTAGATTTAATTTTATTTATTGTTAGACTTTATACTTTTAGGATTTTTAGGAATTAATTGTTTTTTTAGTGTTGTTTTAATTTGGTTTTTAGTTTTTATTTTATTAGGATAAGTTTTAGGAGTTTATTTTTCTACTTTGATTAATTTATTTTTTTTAGGACTTTAGTTTTAATTTTACTAGGTCTTTATTTTTATTTTGTTAGGATTTAATTTTTTAGTTTTATTAGTTTAGTTATATAGTTTTTTTGGGTACAAACACACACACACACATATCCTGCACCTTACCACACCCAAAAACTCTCTCACCCACACCCACCTATCCATATACACACACACAACCAATCTCCCATCATCTTCCTCCCAACAACCTCTCTCCTCTATCCTCTATAACTAAAAACGCACACACCACACCTCCACTCACACCATCTAAACCAAACAACCGAAACCCCTTACTTGATCGCCCATACCCAGTAACTCTGGACCCATTAACCTGCAACCCCGTGTGTAACCCGACCTCATCCCCAAATTCAAACCCATAAACCCGGAACCCATTTCACCAACCCACTGTCTCATACCCGCCGGTAATCCCGTCGCCGACCCGCGATCAACCTTACCTAACCCGGTCGAACTCGGAGCTAATAAAACCCATCACGACCCTGTAATACCCCGTAATTCTGCTTAATTAGGAAAATATGTTTTATTTAAATTACGTGAGTAAAGTAATTTAATCTGAGTTTTATTTAAATTACGTGAGTAGAGTAATTTAATGCGATTAAATACGTTTTATTTAAATTACGTGAAAAGAGTAATTTAATGAGATAAAATGTTAATAAAGATGAATATGACGATTAAAAATTTACTAAATGTGAGTAGTGAATTTTTAATGTTGATATGTACGGTCTAGTGACAATATGGACGTACCCGAGTTATCTCAACCGAGTGTCGCGCGTAGGACAAAATTAAGGATGAGAGTAGAAAAATATTTAAGAGACTCAAACGATAATTTAGAGTCCGCAGTTGATTCCGAAAGGTTCGAATTAGTCAAAATAGTGTACCCGGGGGTACTAGTTGAGTGCCGGGTCATTTTCGGGCTAAACCGGGACCATTCGGGGGCATTTTGGTCTCTTTACAATTATGGGTAATTAGACCTACGAATTTTGAAACCCTAGATCATATTATAAGAGTGGAGGCTAGGGTTAGAAAGAAAAAAAATACACCATAGCCATTAGAGAAGAGAGACAAATTCCTAAGGCAAAAGAAGGAAGGAAGGGTCATTCTAAGGAGATTTCACCACAAAGTTGTTGGGAAGGAGGATTGAAGGATCAAAATCATCAACCATCATCAACAACCACGAAATCAGACCCTACAAATCATAAGGCAAGTGGTTATTTGCAAAATAAATTGAGTTATAATACCCATATGTAAGCTTTATGAAGGACGTAGTTTTTATGACATTTTTGGGAGAAAAACAATTGATTATGATCCATGATTGGTAGGGATTGCATGTAGGACGTTTTTGAATCTCCCAATATTCTGATATCATAGAAAGCTAGATGATTAAATCGAACTAAAATCTGGAATTATGATGAAAGGTGTAAAGAATGTATTTTTAGGGTTCTTGAACACTAGAAAGATTTTTAGTAAATTTGGATTTTGTTGTTTTAAATCGTTAGTAATCATCCCAGAACATGTAGGAATGATTAGAAATTGTTGGTTGCAAATATGATGAACTATCATGAGAGATAGATAGATAAAAATGGTGAAACCCACATGAAGAAGACGAATTGGGTCTGTCACTGCTTGATCGATCGAGCAGTCGATCGATCAACCATATCCCCTCGATCGATCGACCCTGGCTGGACTTTAGAGAATTTTGCGAATAAATTTCATTTTAATTACCGTTTCTTAATGGGAACCTTAGTGATGTTATATTACCTATGAGGAGACTTCATAAATACCAGTAGGTGTACCGTTAGATTTCTTCATAAATGATTGAGTGGAAATTTTGGAGAAATGAACCAATGGGAGAACGTTGCTATATATATATATATATATATATATGATATTGTTTTGTCTTTACCTTGCTTTCTAGTCCATCTATGCTTTTACTTCATTAATTGGTATCTATCTTGGATTAGTTATGTTTTTGTTGCTCATATGCTTTAATGTCATATCAATCTAAGCCTCAATGTGGTTAATTAATTTTATCCTTTGTCTATTCCTGAACAAAAAGGGGGATAATGATAGGGGGAGAAATGGTATCTAATCCTATTGTACTCGTATCTAAGTCTTCGAAAATTTAACTTAGGGGGAGTCATGACCTTCTTAGGTAGATTTGTTTTGATAAAGGGGGAGAATTAATTTAGGGGGAGTATTTATTTTCATTGCACTAAATACTTTGATATTCCCTATACATTTGATAGTTTGCTTAAGATTTATTTTCATTGCATTAAATACTTTGATATTCCTATACGTTTGATAGTTTGCTTAAGTGTGCAGGAATTCTTCTAAAGAGGCAACCTTCAAGTGGCAAAGTGTTTAATTCTAAAGTGGTATTCGAATCAATCATTGTACTCTTTATCTTGGGTGGGATGTTTTTTAGTCTAGTGAGCTTGACGGCCCTTTAGGATTTTTGTTTGGTTTTTGTCCCGGAATAGCCAAAGGGGGAGATTTGTAAGGACATAAATTTCCAATTGAGTCCTTCGTAGTTTTGGCTCAATTATGGACAAAATATTTGTGTCATAGGATAGAGTTAATTGATCATCCTACAAGCCCATGACGAGTTTGTTTGAAGACATATTCGCCAAGTGTATAAAGCTTCATCAAAATACCGAGTTTAAGTGCCTCGTTTCTACGTCATCAATAGTGGTTCCATGCTCCCAAGGTATGAATGCATTACACATATATATAGGAGCTTGGAACGATTTATAATGGGTGTAGGTTTAATTAAAAACTGTTGTTTAATTTCAGAAATATTTTAATAAAACTTTAAAATAAAGTATATAAAGTTTCTGGGCAAAAATAGAATTTTTCAAACTTTCAGGAAGTTCGTTTGATATGTCGTTCGAACGAGTTTTTCGTTCGAACCAGATATCGTTCGAACGAGTTTGCCAACGGGTTCCCATATTGGCCACTGGAACTTCGTTCAAAATGTCGTTCGAACGAGATGGCAATTCGAACGAGATTTCCAATGAGATTTCGAACGAGTTCACACTGCAACTTCATTAGAAGCCTCGTTCGAACGAGATGTCAGAATCCTCGTTCGAATGAGATGTCATTCGAATGAAAATGTCGTTCGAACGAGATTTCAGGCGGGAAATTTTTTTGGCAGTTTTTAGCAGTTTTTACCCATGTTTCCCACTTCCTTACCCCACCAACTTTTGACAGATTATTATAGTGCGGGAACCAAAGTTTGTAACTTAATTTTTTCACAATATTCTAACTCCTAGAGAAAGTTTTGAGAGTTGATTCTTCCAAGAAAAGGTTCATGAGTTTGAGTGTTCATTTTATAAAGAAAAAATCCTTTAAACGCTTAGTTACACCCATATTTGTTTCTTCCAAGTTCATATATACATATACTTTTCTTGGAGCATTTTGGCACCGGTTTATCTGTACATTTGTTCGAAGAGAAGTTTGGGTTTTCTTTTAAATCCCTCAAAGAAGAAGAAGAATTGTTTAGCTGCAGCTTTCTCACATGGTGAAAGGCACCATGTGTGGTTGACGGTGTACCTATTGTCCGATCGATGGGTCCGAGATCGTGGTGGATCTCCGTGGTTATCCGCTAGGCAGAGGTGGTTACAAGAAGACGCGTCAAGGCTTGAAAGGGTTCGAGTTGAGGTTGTATGTCATCTGTCTTATAAATGTAAATTATGTAGTTAGTGGATTTGAGGCTAGGGCCGTCCGAGGTTATTTCCCGTTGTGGGTTTTTCCTCGTACATCGCGGTGTAGTGGATTAATTGTTTATTTTATCTTTTGAAAAATCACCTAGAACGCATGCTTAGGTAAAAGATAAAATTGGTCTAATTTAATCTCTACTTGTTAATTTGGTGCAAACTTATATTGGGTAATGTTTATGTTAATTCAAGTCATTTAATTTAATTGATAAAATTTGGTTTGGCCTAACTTGGTATAATTGAAAAATATGACTTAGTCAAATTCTAGGACTTGGATTTATTATGTTTAAGTGAAAATGTTTTAATGGATTAATTTAATTTCACTTGGTTTAACTTTAATTTGTCAACAAATTAAAATTTGTCAAAAAATGAACCGTCACCTAACGCTTCCGCATATATTTCACAAGGAAATTGATTTTAAAGTAAAAGACTTTTAAAATTGGGGGCTTTCGCTCTTTCAAAGAGGTTTTAGTCTAGTCATTTGGGTTCCAGGCTTGGGAACAACCTCTTCAAAATGTTGAACTTTCATCAACTTGTAATTAAAATCTTTAATTTGAACTTTTTCATGGCAAAGATAACCAACAAAGTTCTTTTTTGGTCTCTTATGATTAAGCATGTGATTTTTATTATCAAACTTGGGATGAACAAATTTATCTTTTTTTAAAATTATTTAAAATACTTTCGTTTCACTAGTGGAAGTTGAAACATTAAACTTGTCAAAATGTAATTATCTTTTATAATTTCCTCATAGGGTTGGCATTAAAATAATATCCCCAAATTTTTATGATCTTGCCGCTAGATTTACTTTCACATTTTTGGTCTAGATCAAATTATTTTGAAGACTTTTAACTTTCTTTCCCAAAAAGATTTTTGACTCTTCGCATAAGAGAATATCTATTTTCAAATTTTCAAGAGATGCAAAAAAATATTTTCTCCATACTTTAAAATTTATAAAAAATTTATCTTCTTTTAAAATAATGTTCTTATCTTTTAACTCATGCAAAAGTCAAAATGATCTAAAAATGATATATCAACACAATTAAGCTTTTCCAAAAGGACGGGACATTGAGCTTCTAAAATGCGCAAAAAATCATTTTCATCTTTTAAAAGTGTAAGCTCATTACAAAACTCTAAATGCTCTCTTTCAAGAGTTTGACCTTTTTTTCGAAGAACTCCATTTTCTTATTTTAAAACTTTTGTTGAACTACAATAGAAAAATTGGAAGCTTTTCCATTAATAACTTAATCTTCTCATACAAGAGAGCGTGGTCAACTTGAAATTGATCAGTCATAGATGCCGTATGTTATAAATCATTGTTCTTCTTTTTATATTCGTTGGGTTTGGAGGAAAATAAAGCATTCTCTTTAAAACATTTCAAAGACTCTTTATACAATTTATCATATATAGGTTCAAGAGATAAGAAACCAAAATCTTCACTACCATCCTCTCTCGATTCATATATGTTTATGAAGTATATAAGATAAATTCAAAATACATTATAGTAAATCATGCACTTGAGATGAGTATTTATACGATTAAAACCCCTTACAGGAAAATCTCGGGCCAAACCGACACCTTTCACTATATATGTAAAGATTTACAAAAAGGAGAAATGACTTCCAAATTTGAACCTCGCCTAGATTAAATAATGCACAACCTCCATAAGAGACTTTTCCCACCTTTTAGCTAAAAGACTATGCATAGATTGCTCTCTGACCACTCGTCATGTCACGGGGTCAAATTCCATTGATAATGTCGCGTTTGCACTAAACTCCAAATCAACTTTAAAATTGAAGAAAACTTTTTGTTCTAAAGAAACATGTGAAAAAACACTAATGTAGATCTAATTTTCTTGGAAGTAAGAGTCCTATGTTGTCTTATTAAAATAAACTGATAAATTATTTTTAAGATATAAAAAATATTTAAAGTTTTTCAAGAAAAAATTTACAAAATATTTTGTTCAAGTCTTGATAAGAAGTAATAAAACTTCAAATAACTTTTTAAATATAATGATTGCAATGGATATTTCAAAAATACAAAGAATGTTTTTTCTCTTAAGAAAATTTGACTTCTTTAGCTTGATGAAACAATGAAAAACCTTAAACTATCTTGAACTTTCGACCTTATTTTGTTATAGAGAAGACGATTAATTAAATTGGTATTTTCAAACTTGTGTGTATAAGCCCTCAAATCCCCTAAGTCATTCTTGTCCACGCGAAAATAGGTCGCTTCTTGAACACAACAAAATATATGGGTACAAAAAGAGAATGTTCACATTTTATAATAAACTCTTTAAAAAATATTTCCTTTTTATCGCTTTGCTACAGGGGTGAATTTCTTCACTATAGCGAATCTGTAGTAAAGGTAGGTCTCTTAAGAAGACATATATTTTTAGATGTTGAAAAAATTATCGGTAAAAAATCTTCGTTTCGCTGTAGCGAATCTGCGATGAGGCAGGCCACGGCTTTGTCCAGAGTTTTTGAACTAGTATTTGTCATCTAAGAGTTTGAAAGAATTTTGACAAATACTCCAAGTATGTTTGCTCACAACCTAGACAATCATCCTTAAACTAAAAACATAATAATGTAATTTTTATGAACATAGTTTTTCTACAAGAAAAATATAGTGCATAATGTATTTGTTCAAATTGTCCAAGCCAACTCATATGCAGGTTTTAACTCATTTTTCAATATAAGCTATGTTAAAACAAGGGTGGTGAAACGAAGTCATTCTAAGTGTAGTACCCCGTGTTTTTATGGATAAAATTAAATTGTGAAATTACTATATTTGCATGCACTGACATATGATATTACTATTTATATTTTGCATATGTTATGTGTGTATATAATTAGAAATTGAAATCGAACTT